>PVIU01000405.1:0-43922 GCA_004026605.1 Ondatra zibethicus
GTTCAGGCACACTGTTTCAGTAGGTGGACCAGCCCCTCACGGTCCTAACTTCCTAACTCATCTTCTCCCACCTTCTGCTCTTCACCTGCACCTTGGGGGCTCAATCCATTGCTCTGATGTGATTGTGGGTCTCTGTCTCTATCTCCATCCATCGGATGAAATTTCTCCCACCTCTATCCCCGCCCCTGGCTTCCAACTTCTGGAAGTATTTTCAAAAGCAACTCAATTATAGAGAAAACCACTTGATTTATGCCTGGTACTTTTGAAATATCAAAAGGGACACATGTCTTATTGCAGCAATGGGAACTAAGCTTTCCATGTTTGGGTTTTCATCCTGTTATCTCTTCTAGAACATTCCTTCCTGTGCATTTGTGGCAGTGCTTGCCTCTTCCTAGTGGTTCACAGAGTGGGTGTATGTGATTATAGCCTATGATGTTCTTGCTTAATTATAATTACTCACATTAAAGCAATGCTTTAGAAGATACCTCGTTCCCCAGGCTCTTACATGGACATGGGTGTGGAGAGATGTGGCTCATATATCTTACGGGTTGTGATTTTTAATTTCTGGGAGGTAGCTAGATGGAAGCTAGCAGAAGCTTTTGCACTTCCTCAGGCTTTTTGCTAACCCTCAATTAGAACTCATTCTTAATTTCCCAGCCCAATTTACTAACCTTCAGGATATGGTGAAAGAGCTCATCCAGTTCCTCCCTAGGAATGAAAAATGCATTTCTTCTTCCCTTCCCATCTCCCTGCCAGCCTCCCTTTCCCTCCTGTTTGACTGTGACCGCTCCTGCCCCTCTTGCTATCTTCCTCCTGTCACTCTTCTCTCTTTATTCCTTCCTTCTTCTCGCTCCTCCTTCTTTCCTTTCTCTTTCCTTCCATTGCCCTTGTTTCACCTGCCTCACCTGCTTTGCTGCTGTTGTACAGGTTTCTCAATCATTTGGAACCTGTGTGCAGGGCAAAGGGCAAACTTTGAAGACCTGTAAGACAGTGATAGACAAGGCTGCAGCTTCTGCACCCCATGAAAGCCATGCATGAGGCCCATTGCAGAACCGTAAAGGTGACTTGCAATATGAAAAATGAGGCTTTGACTATTTTTTTTTTTAAATAACTCAGTTACGTAGTTCTGGACCGTGTGCTTTGTAGATGACATCATGTCGTGATTTCAAAAGGATGGACAAACTTGGGTTTTGGTTCTGCTGTTTGTAGCCTGACTCCAGGGTGTTCCTAGCTCAAGACTTGCAACACACCACCTGCTCAGTCAGGCCCTTGCTGCAGCAGCTAGGGATCCATCACCGGCATTGCCAGAGGAGAGCAGAAATGGTGGTGGCTGAGCTCACATTTCCTCTGCACTCTTCTCCAACTTCCACATTCCTTTCCACCAGTAGGGAAAAAAACATGTTGTTGTTATTTTTCCCTTTTTAATTCTGAAACCAAGCTTGGTGGCACACACTTATAAGCCCTGCACTCAATAGGTGCAAGCGGTAGGATCAGAAGTCCAAGGTTACCCTCAGCTACATAGTGACTTTGAACCTGGGGCCTGAGACTTTAAAGAAATACACTCTGCTGGGTGGTCCTGGTACAACCCAACACTCAGAAGGCAGAGGCAGATGGATCTCATGAGTTCGAAACCAGCCTGGTCTACAGAGCAAGTTCCATAACAGCCAGGACTCCACACAGAGAAACCCTATCTCGAAAGAAAAGGGATAAAAATTAAAAATAAAAATTAATGAATACATTCTGAGTCAAGTGTGGTAGGGTACGTTTTTAACCCAGTATTCAGGAGACAGAGGCAGGTAGATCTCTATGAGTGCAAGGTCAGCCTCATCTACATAGGCCCTGTCTCAAAAGAGAAAGGAAGGAAGGGAGGGAGAGAGAGAGGGAAGGAGGGAGGGAGGGAGGGAAGGAGAGAGGGAGGGAGGGAGGCGGGGGAAAAAAGAAAGGAAAAGAAAAAAAAGAAAGAAGGAAAAGAAAAGAAAATCCAAGGCAGGAGACTGCTCAGCGGTAGAGCGCTAAGTACGCATGCAGCCCCAGCTTCCAGCGCCACAAACTTAATAATAGCAACAACAACAATCACAGCCGGGCGGTGGTGGCACACGCCTTTAATCTCAGCACTTGGGAGGCAGAGTCAGGTGGATCTCAATGAGTTTTAGGCCAGCCTGATCTATAGAGCAAGTTCTAGGACAGCCAGGACTGTGACAGAGGGAAACCCTGTCTGAAAAAACCAAACCAAACAAAAACAAAAACCAGCAACAATCACTAATCCATCTGTTGTAGCCAATTGTCACCCTTTTAGTTCATGAGACCAGGGACCCACAGCCCGCTCTTGCCCAGGCCCCTTCTTTCCCTACTGCCCAGTTTCCTTATTCTTATTTGATTGACTTCTCTGTGCCCACCTTTGTCTCCTTGCACCCATCCTGCCTCACCCCTCCCCTCCCACTTCCTTGCTTTCCTCCCCTCTGGTCTTCGGGCTGCTGCGGATAACAGAAGCAAAGAAAGACTGCACATACTGAGGAAGTTTGTCAAGCAGGCTCGGAACATTCTACAGGGAATTCATTTCATTCTTCATTGCGTGTGTGTGTGTGTGTGTGTGTGTGTGTGTGTTTGTGTGCCCGTGCGCGCATGCGCACATATGGAGAGTGCATTTTCCTGTCATGGCATGTATTTGAAACCAGAGGACAAGACAACCTGTGAGAGTTCAGTCTGTCACTGTGTGGGTTCTGGGAAGGGAACCGAGGGCATCAGGCAAAGGGCATCAGCGCCTTTGTCCACAGCCATCTTTCCAAATCAGTTTCCCTGGATTCTAAACAAGGTACCCCTAAAACTAATGAGCAGGGCTGGAGAGATGGCTGGGCAGTTAAGAGCACTTGCTGCTCTTCCAAAGGACCTGAGTTCAGTTCCCACCACCCACACTGGGTAGGTCTCATCCACCTGTGATTCCACCTCCAAGGGATCTGAGACACCCTCCTGTGGGTACCTCCACACACATGTGCACGCAAGCATGTGTGCACTCACACACACACAAAAAAATAAATAAATAAATAAATAAAATTCATTTTTTAAAATCTCCTAGGCCTCAGTTTTCCTACCCTCAAAATGAAGGCTGATAAGTGCTATAATTCAGGTGTACCTTGAGCTTCTCCATGACCGAGGACCCCAGAGCTTAGGAAGAGGGGAGCTTTCGTTTTAGATTTGTTTCATTTGTCGAGATAGGGTCTCCTGTAGCCCAGGCTGGCTTCAAACTTCTTATGTAGTGGGGGATGGCCTTGGCCACCCTGTCTCTGCCTCCCAAGTCCTGGGACTGCAGATGTGGGCTACCTTGCCTAGTCAAGGTTGGGTAGAAGACAGGGTATTTATAGTTCAGTGCCTCAGCGGTTGCAGTCTGTAGTCAGCTAGATCCATTACTTCGAGCCTTGAATGAGGCTAGCGGCCATGACAGTAAGAATGTGAGCAGGAGTGACAAGGACCAGGTATGACATTCAGAGCACATCCCCAGTGTGCTTCTTTCAGCTAGGACATGTTGCTTAAAGTTTCCACGACCGCCTAGCTTCCAAGTATTCAATATTTGAGCCTGTGGGGCACATTTCTTAGGGAAGTCATAGTATGTCCCACCTGAAGTTCCATGCGCTAAAGGATTGGTACCCATTGTAGCTGTCCCACCTGAAGTTCCATGCGTTAAAGGACTGGTAGCCTCTGTAACTGTGTTGAGGTGATGGGATCTAAAAGAAGCGGGGCCTAGTAGAAGGTGGTTAGACCATGAGAACACCATCCTTGGAAGGGATTAATACTGGACTGGTTCTCTTGAGAACTGGTTCTTATAAAACAAACCTTCCTCCTCATCCCAACACCTTTTTCATAAATGTCCCTGCCATAATGATGCCACCCTCAAGAAGACCTTCACCAGAGCCGAGCAAATGCTAGCACCTTGCTCTTAAACCTTCAAGGTTCCAAACTAAGCCTTTTATTCTATGTAAGTTCCCCGGCCTCTGATACATTGGTCCAGCAATACCAATAGACTCAAACAGTAATGCTTCTTGGAGATTCTATCACTGAATGAAATAGCAAACACAACAAATGCTTCAGATATATTAGACTTATGGCAAATATTAGTTTCCTTTTTCTGCCACCCATGCAATTTGTGAAGTCTTATGAAGATAAATAAACAAGCTTGGCAGGTGACGCCTATGAGAACACAGTATTTTGTGTATTGGATTATATATAGGTTGGCGTCGCGGATGGTAAGAGCCTCCAGGTCAATTTTCATCCTGAGAGTGCTGTAGCCACTGCCTTTAGTTCTTTAATGTTTAAATAGTGCCTGCTTTCTTGTAGCTGGCATGCTTGTTAGACCTCCCATTACTGTGCTTATTTATTTATTTTTAATTTCACTGCCCATGCATAGAGCATTCTCACGGGGGCTGGGAGAAACAAAATGGGATAATATGAAAGTGCCCCTGAACACGTGCAGAAACGCTGGCCTGTCCCCAAGGTGACAGCAGTTTGGTACGCATCTTAATTCACGTGCATATGATTGTAGATTAAGTTTGTGATTCTGAGCATTGCACTCCCTGCTGTTTTGTGCTGTCCTGTTGCTGGCTTCCTTGGTGGCTCAAAATGCTCAAAAGGGTTCCTCTTTGCCAGTATCTACAGCTCCATCCTGTCTTTTCCAGATGCCTTGGGCTATTCTGCAACCCTCCCTTTATGACTTAAACCTCTAATATTCTGTATTGTGTGTAGCTTCCTTCCTAAGTTAATGACTAGAGCGGGGTCAGTGACACAGACCTGTCATCCCAGATACCTGGAAAGCTGAGGCAGGAGGAGCGAAGGATCCTCTGGCTTACAGAGTAAGTTCATGCCCAGCCTGGAAAACTTAATGGGATGAGACACTGTCTTGAAATAAGAAGTAAAAGAGGATTGGAAGTATAGCTCAGTTAGAGAGGTCTTGCCTAGCATGCTCAAGGCCAGGTTCAGTCCCTGGTCCTGAACACCTATGGCAAACAATAAAGGTTGAGCATGTGGGTGTTCCATATGTGTCTCTGACCATTCCCCCTACTGACACACGTGTCCCTACCCGCGCTGCACACTGCAGTCAGCATCCTTCCACCTGCCTGTCGTGTGTGCATGCTTCTCCAGGGGAAGTACTAAGAGGCAGAATTGCAGGGACAAGGAAGACTGCCTTTTCTAAATAATCAACATTGCCAAAAAGTCTTCCAAAGGCTGTGGCGCCAGTCTACAATCCTATTAATAATACCTTTTCCTGAGTAGCTTTCGACAACATGTTTCCAAAATAATTGTATGTGGCTTCTTTCTGTTTTGCCTTTGGAGAAAGAAGAGGAAAGGTAGTAATTAAAGAGGAGTAAAAGGGGAGACAGAAATTCATTCATTCATCTGCCCATTCATCCATTCGTTCAGTCAGTCACTTTTCCAGTCATGGATTTTCTTCTAAGCCTGGTTCTAAATATTAAATACATAAGACAAACGATTTGCCCTGGAGGGGTTCATAGGCTAGATATACATCTCAAATTCTTAATTCTTAAGGTACAGCAGCAAAAAGGCAATGAAAGATATAATCCTAACTTAATCAGGACAGGAAAAATGAGCTATAAAGATTTTTTTAAAGTTTTTAATGAAAAAATGATTTTAATTCACTCATTCCACACACACACACGTGGAGGTCAGAGGACAGCTTGCTGACTCAGCCCCCTCTTTCATCATGTGAGACCTGGGGATGGAACCCAGGGGTCTGTGTATGCTAGGCAAGCTCTCTGCTAACTGAGCTACAGCCCCAGTCTCAACTTTAGGGTGCTTGATGAGATCCAAATGTGGTGAGTCTCCTAGCTAATATACTGGCATTACCCATCCTAGCATAGATGTTCTTGTTCTTGGGAAGTACATATTAAAGTGTGTAGGGTAAAAATACACACACTTTCTCCACCTAAATCTTAAAAGGTTCAAAGAGTCTGGACTCCTCTAACTGGGAGCTGGTCGGTGGCTCTTTCTGTGCTGAGAATGGTTGGTGTCTTCCCTGATGATCTAGGAGCTAGTTACCATGTATGACCCCCAATCACCTGGGCTACATCATGACAGAGGTGACCACAGGATCGAATTCATTTTTTTTTTCTACTTCATTTTTTCTAATGGCTGCCATGTTGGGCAGCATATACGGAAACATGAAGAAAAGAAAAAAAATAATAAACAAATAGCACAAAATATAACTGATAAGTTTATTTGAAGGGTATGCAAAAAGTCTGGATTACTCTTCTTTTTAAAGACTTATTTATTAATTATGTTATACAGGGTTCTTCCTGCATGTATCCCTTCAGGCCAGACGAGGTAACCAGATCTCATTACAGATGGTTGTGAGCCACCATGTGGTTGCTGGGAATTGAACTCGGAACCTCTGGAAGAGCAGTTAGTGCTCTTAACCTCTGAGCCATCTCTCTAGCCCCTGGATTACTCTTGTATTTTCTCTCAGCCTTTGCATATTATTTTTAAATTACATAATAAATGTGATGCCATAAGAAGAAAATTGAAGTTAAAATATTATTGAGATATCTTTTATTACAATTAAATTATCCCAAGTGAGAGGTACTCAGTTAACAGCGCAGCACAGTGGCCGAGTGCTTGCCTACCATGCACTAGGCCTTGGGTTTTATCACCAGCATCGCAATTAATTAAGTAGCTAAAATGTATACTAGGGAACCTGAGAGATGGCTCAGTGGTAAAGAGCACTTACTGCTCTTGCAGTGGACCCGAGTTTGGTTTCCAGCACCCTCATCATGGCTTACAACTGCTTGTAACTCCAATTCCAAGAAATCCAACACCCTCTCTTGGCTCCGATGGGACTTGCACACATATGATGCACGTGAACTCAGGCAGGCTCACACACGTACTTTTTTTTTTAATTTATACTATCCATGGACCAAGAAGAGGGAATATTCAGGTGCTACTCCAGACTGTAAAAATCATAGCCTTTTAAAATGTAATTTAACTACTTGTACAAGCACATGGAAGGAAAAAAAAACCCACAAAGATATTCTCTGCAGCTTTTATTTGCAGTAGCAAGAAATTGGCAGTGTTCAAGACGTTCAACAAGAAGACAGTGGTTCGATGTATTTTGCTTTGTTCTTATTCTGGATTACTCTAAATCTTTCCAACAGATTGACGCAAACACATGATGGCATGGAAAGACGCCTAACATAGATTGGCAGGGAACGAAAAGGAGCAGTTTGCCTAACAAAATGCTTACCCATGTCCCCAGACTTCAGTATGATTGAATGTGGGGCATTTTTTTCTTCTTTTCACTCACTGGTGGTATAAACATGTACCCATATGGCCATTCCAGGCTTCCTTCTCCCTTCCAGTACAGTTTGCGGTACTTTGCCTCAGAGAGGCAACACTCTACTATCAAGAAGGCATTGTGCTGGAAGTTCTTGAGAATGGGCTAACATAAGTGTTCTGAACATATTTAGGTAGGCAAAGAAGCCGGGCATAGTAGTGCACGTATGTGACTCTAGCCCCCAGGAAGCTGAGGCAAGAGACTCATGAGCATGAGTCCAGATTCAGATTTGGAATGAGAGGAGGGAAAGAAGGAAGCCAGGAAGGGGGGAAACACTAACGGATGCTGTTTGTAGGTTCCATTCATTCTCGACCGACAGTATTTTCAGCTTACAACAGATTTATTAGGATGTGTCCCTATTGTAAGTTGAGGTGTATCAAAAGCCTGATTGTACTTTTCAGTAGAAACACTGAAACCACACACACACACACACACACATCCACACGTACACTCACGTGTTCCTTCACACATTCATCCACACACATTTGTATATAAAGAAGGAACCTTCTGGAAAAACACACATGAAGCAGTTACTAGGCCATTCTCTGAAATTTCTAGATGCCTGTGGAAAGACCACCCAGCTCCGTCTCTTGAGTCACCCAGTTGGCTGTGGAGGGTCCTCCCTAAGGTGCCTCATGCTGTAGGAACAGGAAAGCGGCTGGGCAGCCAAAAATATCTCCAAACCAGCGCTTGCCAGCTAGTTAGCTGTTCCTGTGAGCCAACACCAGCCCTACGAACCATCCCTTTCCATGGCCTGCAGTTCTAGTGCGTAATAGCCAGTCCCCCTCCCCGTGGCCACCAGGCCTGCAGGGCAGGCCGGGTCATTACTAAATTCCAATGAAGGGAGTGTTTATTATTGTTGTCGGTTTGATGCTGATCCCAAAAGGACCTAATCAACAGGTAGCAAGACCTCCTGGGAGCAATTAGAAACCTCAGCTTTAACCCCCTTCTAACCACAGCAAAGATGGCAGGTCATTGCAATACCGTGGCTACACTCTGCAGAACTGCTGTGACCAGAACAGTAGGGAGGCCCTGAAGGATGTGCTCACGGATAGTCTGAAAAGGGAGGCTAGAGGGAGCAGGGCTGTGTGTGTGTGTGTGTGTGTGTGTGTGTGTGTCTGTGTGTGTAAACCTTGGTTTCTCCAGTAATATACACCTCCTCACCCCGCTCTGCCTTCCCCTTCATTATCCTCATGCTTAAGTGTACCCTGGACCAGGCACATGAGGTCCAAACATAAAGAAGCATAGTCCAAGCCAGGCGAGGTGGTACATACCTATAATCCCAGTAGCAAGAGGCTGAGGCAGGAGAATAGCAAATTCAAAACCAGCCAGGGCTACATAATTAGGTCCAGGCCAGCCTGGGTTACACTGTTAAATTTTAGCTATTTTCAGCTATCTAATGAGACCTTGTCTCAAATAAACAAATAAGTACATAGTGCATGACCCTGCCTTCAAGATGTTCTCTGAATGGAAATAAAGACATCAATACTACAGGAGGTAAATGCAAACAGATTTGACAAGCACACACCTCTGTACAGAGATGTGGACAAGCAACATTTCAGGATGAATTAGAAAGGTGTGCTTCTGATGTGTATCTGTGACAGCACCTGCTGTCTGGGGTTACAGCTTACATTTCAATGTCTACGTCTACTATGGGTCACCTCTGAAGCTCCTTTCTCCTTGTCAGTCAAGTTGGGAGCAAATGTATAAAAGCAATGAGTCATTTTTAAAAATATTTCAGTATCTGCTTTTTTTGCTATTATCAGCGACTCACTTGCCTGCCAACAGTTAGTTGGAAAGTTAGGTCCACCATTAACAAAACTTAGTAATGACTGAGAAGACAACAGTGTCACGGGCCATTTCTCATCACCCTTGTAGTGACATTGCTATTTAATTGTCAACTGACAATAGCCTTGGACCCAGACCCAGTGAATGTATAGAAGCATACTGGCATTATTGTCAAAGAACAGTTGATTAGAGTTTTGATTGCTGAAACTTTGCAAGGAAGGGCCCCTATGTCAAGTGACAAGTGCTAGAAGACACTGTCACTATTACGCAGACCAAGTGGCCCCACGGTTTCCAAACTGTACAGAATTGCAACAGCCACTGTTCTTACTATTGTGCAAGATTTCGCATTTTGCGAAAACTGACTGCAAATGTCATTTTAGCTGGGTCAGCTGATTTAACCAGACCCAAGAGTACAATAAAGAGAGTGACATTGGATGGGGACATGGCAGCCGTCTCACGCCTCAACCTTTTAAGTCCTTTGAAGATCATTTGCCCAAAGAGGAGGAGAATTTGTACGTTTCCAACTTGCTTAACCCTGGTATCATATCCTTCTGGAGCAAAAGTCCTGGAGACCAAAACTTGAGGCCCTACAAAAGCCAGTGCACATTTGAAGTCTTCTGAGAGTTGGTGAAGACTTTGAATGCCGTTAGATTTTTGTTTTGTTTTTTTGAAAAGAGGAATGTTCAATTCTACAGGTCCTCATTTCACAATTTAATCAGCCCTGTAACCCTTGGCACCAAGGTGGATAAACAGAACCAGACAAGATCCTTGCCCCTACTGAGTTTGGGCTATGACTGAAAAGAGGCAGAGATCACAGGAACACTGTCAAGAGAGTCAGGCAGTTGCTGAGGTTTGGAGAGCTAAGCGTGGAGAAGGTCTTAACATGCCATGGGGACAAGGATTCTGGGAAGGCTTCAGAGCAATGTGAAAAGGGATTGTCTGTGATGGGAAAACTGTGGTTCAGACTGCTATTCCAAGGAGAGGAGAAAAGCACAGGGGTGGGGGATGGTAAAAATCAGTAAGCAGAAGGCAAGGGGAGGGAAAGGAGGCAGAGAGAAGTCTAGATCCAGAGAAATCAGCTCCATAAAGATTTTAGCCTGGCAGTGGTGGTGCATGCCTTTAATCTCAGCACTTGGGGGGCAGAGGCAGACAGATCTCCGGGTTTGAGGCTAGCCTTGTCTAAATAGTGAGTTCCAGAACAGCCAAGACTACACAGAGAAATTCTATCCTTAAAATAAAAAAAGAGGAGGGAGGGACAATAAAGAATGTATAGGTATAAGCAATGAGGTATAAGCCATGAAAAAAGTGTCTCAGAAAGCCATGAAGTGTTTTTATGTTAATGTTTATGTGTTTGGATGGTTTTCCTACATACATGTGTTTATGTGTACTATGTGGGTGCCTGGTGCCCTCCAGGAGACAGTGTAAGATCCCCAGGAACTGGAGTTACAGAGAGTTGTAAGCTGCCACTTCGGGACCAGAAATTTAACCTGGGTCCTCTAGAAGAGCAGCCGAAGCTCTTAAATACTGAGCCATCTCTCCATCTCCAATGTGCAGTATTTTCAGTTAACAAAAAAGAACAAAAACCGTTTAAAAAAACAAAGTATCCCAGGATGTATTGGAGTAAGAGTTCATGTCCCAGAGCAAAGCAAATGGTTGGGAAGTGTGAGCAGGCAGTTCTTAACTCTCTTGATTCTGAGGACCCCTATACTCTAGCGAAGCTCCTTCAGTGACAGTCTGGTAGCGCCTGCCTTCAGGGAGTTTTCTGGCAAGGGAAGAAACATTTGTACTTGATCACTCAACCAGACCGTGATGGAATAAAACAGAGCTCCAGCAGGCTGTGTATAGGTACAGAAGTGGGGTGAAGAAAACTTTCTAAAGCAAATGACATTTGAGGTGTAAGTTAACAGTTCATGAAGAGAATGCAGAGCCGAATCTATACCTAAAGTCAACAGAAGCCCAAAAGTGTATTCTCTAAAGATCCTTTCTATCTTTATGCTTTTACTTATTTTTAATGTTTTAGATTCATTTAGATAGAGATAGAGAGAGAGAAAAAAAGAGAGAGAGAGATATAGATTTAGATACAGTGTTTTTCCTGCCTGCATAGGTCAGAAATAGGCATCAATTGCCTGGAACTGGAGTTACAGACTGTCGTGAACTGCTATGTGGGTGCTGAGAACTGAACCCAGATCCTTTGCAAGAACAGTAAGTACTCCTAACCACTGAGCCATCTCTCTAGCCCCTGTCTCCATGCTATTACATCACTGAGTCTATGAGCCATGAGCTAGCCTGCCTTCATTGGCAAATATTCCTATAGATAGCTAAAAAAAAAAAAAAACAATATATTCTTTTCCTGACTGATTGGGTCAAATGACCATATTTTAAACCATAGGTGGCATCTAATTCCAATTCTAATACCACACTTCCCAGTGACCATGGCAGCCCTTCCAATGCCCTTCCTTCTGAAGACCCCTTAACACTCCAGGTGGAGACAGGTTCACTTAACAACCTGACATAAAAATTTACTTTGTCTCAGTGGGTATGCCATTTCTTCTTCAACGGCTTCCAACACCCATAGTCCCTGAGAAACAATAAGTCATGAGACAAGAAGATTGAGAAGACAGGACTTTCTGCTAATTTGAGATTTGGATTAAATCGTTAAACTCCTAGACTTACCTTCTACATATTTCTCTCAGTGTCTTTCAGAACAACCCTAGCTGAAGCTCCAAAAAGACCATCTGTGTAAAAGGCTTCGTAGAGGGGTCCACCCATAGAAGGTACTGCTACTTAAAAAAAAACACAAAACAAACAAACAAACAAAAAAACAAACCTGAAAACGATCATTGAGCTCTTGGAATTTTGTAGGCCTTGTGAGTGGAACAGAAAAAGGCCTGAGACATAGTCTCCACCCTGAGAGTTCATGGACTCACAGAGGAGCTCAGATACAAAAACAAGCGAACTGTAATACAATATGAAAAGTATGTAACAGAGGAAGGTTCAAAGAGCTGTGGAAACACGAGTGAGGAGGCATTTAATTCTCAACAAGGATCGTGGTGTGGGCTGCCAACGGGAGGAGAGACTTCAAGGTAGGGAGGGTTAAGACAGTCCTGGAGGCTGAGATCATGGTCTTGCTGATGGCGAGAAGTGAAGCGACTCTAGTTTGGAATGCTCAGCCTTGGACAGTGACGGCAGACACAGCAGGGGTCCTAGGGTACCCTTGATTTAGGGCTAGGACCCTCCACCCAATAGAACAGGGATCCAGAGAGGACTTCTACAAAGATATAGATGGAGGAACAGCAGGAAAGGGGGGCTACGAACTACCTCAAGTACTTTATAGGCATTTAAGTACTTCTGGGTTATTTTTCCCTTGACCTTGACAGCAGTCTCTGAGGGAGGGGCTTTACATGCTCCCCTTACAGAAGATGGAAGGCTTAGAGAGGTTACACACTTTCCAATACCACTAACAGCTAGGGCTGCTACCTCAGGCTAGCCGAGGGTGTTTTTTCATTGTTTTGTTTTGTGGATTTCAGCCTTGGCAAATGAGATAAATTAAAAGGCATAAATGCCAAAGAAAGAATTCATAACTGAGCTTGGGAACGTAAAAAGCGTTTCAAAAGGTGGAAAAATGTATACAAACGTCACTACTTGTCTGCAGTTAGGCCTGTAGTCAAGAAAGTCACCTGTTTAAGTCAGCGGACATTTTCTTAAAGCACCAGTGTTGGGCCAGGCCTGCTAATGGAAAGCAAAAGTGACTTGAAGCAAAGGAGCTCCTTCTAATTCCAGGTCCAAGAGAAGAAACGGGTAGTGGTGCAAAGGTATGACCCGAAGACCAGACAGAAAGGACATGTCAGGAAGGAGCTAGAAAAAGCCTGAGGTGACTCAAGTCCTTAATCAAGAGATACGGAAGTAAAGATGGAAGATACACCAGCAGCCTACTCAGGATGGGGGTGAGGACAACTTGAGATTTGATGATTAAAATCCAGAGGGTACCAGGAAGCCATGTCACTAACTAAAATAAAGAAATTCTGAAACTGAAATTGGAAGAAATGCTGATCATCTACATGACAGAGACATAGATTTTTTTTTTCACACAGGAGTGGTTCTCAGCTAGGGAAGATTTCTAGCCCCCAGAGGCTACTGGGCAATGTCTAAAGATATTACGCTGTTGTCAAAATTGGTTCAGGGGTTCTAGAGGCCTCTGGCATTTAGTGGGTAATGGCCACCAATGTTATGGTGTGGGAGACCTCCATAACAAAGAAGTGTTTGGTTAGCATGTTACCAACAGCGCCCCACTTAAGAGACCCCACTTTAGAGAACTCCTCTCTAAACCCTATGATGGTGGCACACACCTTTAATCCCAGCAGGGAGGCAGAGGCAGGTGAATCACTGAGTTGAAGGCCAGCCTGGTCTACACAGAGAAACCCTGTCTCCAAAAAACAAAAACAGAAACAAAAACAAAATAAAAACAAAAAAACCACTTCTCTGTAAGTGTGACCTAAACATCACATAGGAAAACTAGAGTGGGCTGGCTAAATGGCTCAGCAGGTAAACGTACCTGCAGGAGTCTGACAGCCTGAATTCACTTCCCAAAACCCAAAGAAAAGCCCGATGTGGTAGCACATGGTTGTCATTGTCATCTTCGGGGTGATGAGATAAGGGGCAGAGACAGGTGGATCTCTACAGCTCTCTGGCCATGTAGCATGGTCTACTTGTTGAAGTTCCAGGCCAATGAGAGACACTGTCTCAAACAAAAGGTGGTCTGAGGACCAACATTCCAAGCTGTCTTTGCCCTCCCTCTATATATGAGATATTCATGCATGCATGTACACACATTCACACACATACACGTGTGTGCACACCCATACACCCACATAGTCACACGCACACACATGAATATGCACTCACATTCACATGCACATTGTATACACATGCATGTAAATATGCACACATACATACACACAAAAAGAAAGGGGAGAAACGAAAGCCTTCAGGCTAATTAGCAAATGTATTACTTTCCAATATACACAGTCTGGTGACTTAAAAAAAAATCCTTAGAAAAGGTATTAGAGTTTGGTTAGAATATTCTAGAGTGCCCATCTACCATGCCTGTATTCTAGACTTCCAAAGCATTAATCCACTTTTCCTGGGTTCTTTCTTTCTCTTGTCAACACACGGTGGACAGAATTCCTACTTTGCCATGTTACCCATTCTTTGCTCCATGTACCCACAGGAAAGAAAAAGCCTCATAGAACACTGTTTATCAGAGCCATATAAGGTTTCATTAGCAAGACCATCATTGCTCATGATAGAGGGCAATGCTGTCAGTTTGGCATGGGGAGGAGATTCTACGAATCCAAAGCCCCCTGAGAAGTTCTGATATAGTAGATTTCTGAAGGGTCCCATTCATTTATGGTATATTTAGATAATACCATGAGAATGTTTGATGAGAGACTTGCTTGAACTGTGCGCATGGGTGGAAGAAGGAGCGGAAAGGAAGCGCTGAAGGGTATGTCACATTGGCCAAGGAGGGAAAAAGTAGGGCGCAAAGTTGATAGGATTCAGCATAGATGGCTGTGGTGGGCGGGAAATGAACATGGAAATGAGAACCGTTACAAGTACCAAAAAATGACACAATGCCAAGGAATGAATAAGGAGCAATAGGCAAGAGTCAGCTGTTTCCAGATGTTTTACGTTCAGAATCCTTTGTTGTTTTTTTGTTTTTGTTTGTTTTTTTGGGTTTTTTTGTTTGTTTGGTTGGTTTTGGTTTTGGTTTTTTTTTTGTTTGTTTGTTTGTTTTTGATTCTGGGCATTGAGTTCCAATCTGTAATTGGGGAAAGTGAGAGATATCGTTATTTGTGTGGGCTGATAAGATTATTTTTCACTCTCCCACTTCCTGCTATTTCTGCGAGCCAAATACTGCAAGTCTCCTTCACAGTTAATCTAGACCTAAGTGTGTGTGTGTGTGTGTAGAGGTGTCACACCTATTGGTCAATTCATGTCAACTCTGGTATTGACTCGTTGATCTGGAATACTTTTTCAGTAGCTACGTTGGGTTATAGATTGTTCTAAAATGTGATACTATGTTGGGGTCATCTATCTGCTGTCCCCCTGTCTCTACTTCATCCATCCATTCTCTTCCCGGCTCTCAGAAATGATGAAAAACGATAGAAGAAAGCCCAATCCATCTGGCTACATGGCTTTAGTGGTCAGTTGGATAGCGGCACCCTAGAAATTGTCAACAGTGGATCCTTTGGCTTCTGTACAGGCATCCTTCAACTGAACTCTCCTCAACCCATCCTCATGTGTAATGGGCTGATAACTGTGGTGACATGGTGAATGTATCGTGCATCTCAAGTCACCAAGGTAGTGTTCCTGGGGAAGGGAATTCTACCAAGAGGGGGCCGTGGTCAGGAGAAGTTCCTCTGGGAAAATACCAAGGCCTGCCAGAGGTTAGTGGCAGGCTGTACAGTCCAAGATAAGTTAAACATGTAACTTGCCCTTATTTCCTTCCTACCCTGCTGCATGTCTAAGTTCAACTCATATCAAAGACTGCTATGTTAAGAACCCAGCAGGCTAGTGTGTGTCAAGCATAAAATAAAATAAAACTCTGACAACAAAAATTACTATTCAAAGAAAAGTATTATTTTAGGGTGACATTATTTTTGAGATTCACAGTTTTCATTTGTTATTACATGTAGGAGTTCTGTGAACACACAGATAAGAGGGCACAATAGATATTTGACAGTGTAGTTCTCGGAACATTTGCATATCCAAGAGATTATTTCAACAAGTATACTTAGACTGACCCTATTAACCACTCACAATATTTTGTCTTGAATCCAATTCACACTCTATAGACATGTCCAATTCATATTTCATCTCTTACACTGTTTTCCCTTTCAGACTTCGTATTAGGAAATAAATCCATAACATCAAATTTCATGACAACATCTGCGCTGGCTGACATGATTTGAAAGGGAATTTCACTCATCCCAGGTTATGCTGTCTCTTAATTTGCTCTTTGGCTTTACCTGCGAAGCTGCCTGTTTTATCAAGCCTTGTGTTGAAAGAGCAAGTGCCTGATGCAGAATTCACAACCAGCACTGGCCTTAGCAGTGCCCAGGGGTGGCTGTAAAGGGTCCCCTGAAGCCACTGTACAACAGGACAGCTGGAGTGGGATCCCAGGCAAGCATGACTTTGTAACTTATGTCCAGGCCAGATCAGCCAAGCAAGCTGACAAAGCATCCAAGATCAAGGGGACTCAGAGTACATAATATACAGCGAGTGACCTTTTAATGGAAAAAAAAGTGATGGTCAAGATGTATTAAGAAACTAGGTTTTATAGTGCACGCCTTCCATCCTAGTACTCAGGAGGCAGAGGCTAAAGTATCTCCGTGAGTTTGAAGCCAGCCTGGTCTGCCAAAAAGTTCCTAGGCCAACCAGGACTATATAGTGAGGCCATGTTTATCATCTATCTACCTATCTACCTATCTCCATATATGTGGCTGAGGAGATGGTTCAGTAGAACTGGAGTTCGGATACTAAGAACCCATGCAAAAGTCAGGAGGTCACAGCAGCCTGACTGTAATCCCTGTACACAGGAGCTGGAGACCCTCAGAGCTCCAGGCTCAGCAGGAGATCCTGGCATCATATGTAAGGTGAAGAGCCATCGAGAAAGCCATCCAAGGCCAGGCAGTAGTGGTGCGCACCTTTAATCCCAGCACTTGGGAGGCAGAGGCAGGCGGATCTCTGTGAATTTGCGGCCAACTTGGTCTACACAGCAAGGTCCAGGACAGTTCCAAAGCTACACAGAGAAACCCTGTCTGGAGAAACAAAAAAACAAAACCAAAACAACAGCAAAAAGACATCCGGCATCAACTGCAGGCCTCCACACATTTGTACATTCACTCCTCATTCAAGCAACAGCACACATGAACTCACATATACACACATGCATACCACAGACACAGACATCTGCATATATAAATAATGACTGAGATACTTGCACATTTATGTTCATAACAGCATCATTGCATTAGCCCAAAGGTAGAAACAGCCCAAGTGCCTATCAATTAATGAGTGACTGAACAAAGTGTATCTATACAATGGAATATTAGTTGACATAAAAAAAAAGAATTAGGTTCACTTACATGCTCTAACAAGGATAAACCCTTGAAAACATTACACTCAGTGAAATATGCCAGGCACAATAGAAAAACATATTGTACAGTATCATTTATATGAGCTGTTGAGAAGGAAAAAAAATCTGTAGCAAGAGAAAGTGGATTAGAGGTTTCCAGAGCCAGGGGCTGAGATGGACAAGGAGGTGGGAAGGACATATTGCTTAATGAAGACAGAGTTTCTGTTTATGGTGCCGAAACATTTGAGAAATTAATAGAATATAGTGATAGTTGCCTAACATCGTGAATGTGATTAATGACCTTGAAGTACACACTTCGAGGTTATTAAAATGAGAGGCCAAGGAGATGACTCTGCAGGTGAAAGTTCTAGAGCAAACCTGGTGACCTGTGTTTGATCTCTGGAGCCCAGGTGAAAAGCCCAGATGCAGTGGTGCACACTACAGTCCTGGCACTCCTGTGACAAGGTGCGACAGGGCAGAGACAGGCCAGCTAGCCTGTGGTGTAGAAGAAGAACCAAGAGAGACCCTACCTCCCACAAAGTCAAAGCAGAGAGCCAATGCCCGAAAGCTGTCTAGACACAGCTGAAGGCCGGAATACAGTTAAAAAGGTTCATGAAAGCTGTAAAGTGTTGGGGGGGGCGATAAACAGGAGTTAAAAGAAAACAAAAGAACCAACAAAGTAGCTAGAGTCCATCTGTCAATGGGTTTCTCTTTCCCAAGCATTCCAAAAAGCACTATAACCCATTCTCTTCTTGCTCTGGGCTCCTCTATGGAAGTGGAAGTTTGCTTGTAACATACCGGTGGCTGTGTTTCAAGATCTCACCATCTGTGTTCGGGGCAAAGGTTCCAGCCTTGTTTGGCTGAGGCCCCTCTGGGCCAACACTCTGGACAGGACATGAGCTCCTAGAAGCAAGTTCACTTGCAGATAGTGCCCCAGCCTAGAGGAAGAGATTTAACACCATGTCACCTTTTCTGCCTTTTCCAGCCTGACTCCTCCCACCAGGCTACCTTTGGCTTCTGCTCCTTACGTCCTAGGAACTCTGTTTTCATTGTTTTAGGAAAGTGGACGAGCCTGAGAAAGGATGCGAGTCTTCTGAGACCCAACCCATCGGCAGCCCCCAGCTCCTGCTCACTGTCACGGGGGGGGGGGAGAGTCTACTTTTCTGGAACCGTTTTGGGGAGCCCAAAGCTGACAGAGGCAGTAGAAACAGGCAGGAGGGCAATAAAGAAGTTTCCAGATCCGCAGGGGACTGTAATCACATTCTCCAACCAGGTGCTGGGAGTAGGGCTAGAGTCAAGCCAACCTTCTTGGCTGAAGGCCAACACTTCCAGGCCTCCTTCCACTCCGCCACTGCTTGCCCTCACCTTCCCAACCAGAAGCTTGTTAACTGTTTGCCTGGGCTCTTATTCCAATTTCAAGGCCCCCTCCGTGTGTTAAACTTCAAAGAAACTTTGTCGCCCCAAGTGCAGTGTTATATAACAAGTTGGACACTCCAAATGCCTCTGTTGAAAGTGGTTTGTTCAAATGAAGGGCCCTGGACACTTAGCTATTCCCCGCCCCCTTCAGTCCAATAAAATTGCCTTGGTGTCTGGATTAAGTTGCTGAATATCCATCCTGAAAGTTTCAAAGATGAAAAGCAGAACCGCTTCACTAATAGTTAAAGTGTAAAATGATTACAAAATGGCACCTGGCCAATATTTATGAATCGTTGAATATGATCATAAAATCATAAAAAATAATCACCAAAAGGTAAATAAATTACCCGGCTTACTGCTTATTTTCACATAGGGTCTGACACAGAAGCTGCAGCCATGAATGATTTATACCTGTTTTAACAATAATACTCATTTTACTGAAAGATGGTCAGCACTTGGGCTGCTGCAGGCACCATGCCAGTTGTCAAAAGGCTGATGTTTCAGCAACAATACATTAAATTATGAATAATACTGGTCCCAAAATGGAAGGTTATTAGCTCAGTCTGCTTAATTAGCCCAGCTAGAACTTGGCTATCAAGTAGCAGGTGCCCATTTCCAGGGCTGGAGCTATGATGGGGGATGGGGGTGATGCTAATGGCTCGGAGAGAGGGAGGCGGCATGTGGGCATGTCTTTTACTTTCTCTTCATCCCCGAACACTAGATGAGGCATCTCAGAAGCTGCCTTTTGGAATTTTGAACCTTCCTGTTGGGTCTCTTGCAAACACTTCTTAGAGGGAAAGAGAAAACGTGGTTGGGGAGGAGCTTGGTGCTCAGTCTGGGGGCCCCAGCTGTGGTCTCATTCCACAATTCTTGGTTGCCACTAAGCCTGGGTCCTGCCAAAGTCACGTGTAGGTGGGGCGGTCACCCACCCTCCTTTCAGACAGGTATTTAGCGAACAGTCACAATGGTACAAATGGGGTAGCAGAGTGAGCAACCACCAAGCTAAACAATTATGAAATTTTGCATTAATTACAGTCTCATGGCTCCAAGGAAGAATGAGTTTAGAATGTTCGTACCTGGCCTGGAGTTGGGATTTGAATTCCTAGAGCAGGCTTCTATCTGTTCTGTTTTCCGTTTTTTGAGATGGAGCCTTATGTATCCCAAGCTAGCACCAACCTTGCTATTGCTATGTAAGCCAAAGAGGACCTGGAACTTCTGATCCTCTGGTCTCTACCTCCCTGGTGCTGGAATCACAGGCACCTGTCCCCACATCTGTTTATGCCATGCTTGCGACTGAACCTGGGGCTTTGCGTATGCTAGGCGAGGACTCTACCAACCGAGGTACATGTTTTATCTTTAAAGGAGGTGACATAGAAATCATTCCATGTAGCCAGAAAGAATGGTCCAAGAGAAAGGTTAGATGTAAGGGTCATGAGGAAGCTACTGAGTGCCTAACATGTGTAATGCGTACCCGTGTTTGTGTGTCCTCACATGTGTCTACACTGAACCCCACACCTCACTCTGTCCTCTACCGTATTTTGGCATTATTCTGCCAGGTGCTCCACTACCATACACTCCAAGTTTGCAGCCAGGATGCGCCCATGCCATGCCAGCTCCATCTGCTAGAGCAACACTGTCTGCACCATTGCCCAGCTATACTTAGTTCTGTTAGTAGCTTGTTTGTCTAAGCCCTGAAATTCATTTTCTTTTCCCGCCTTGCTTCCAGAAAAATAAATAAAAGTGAACACATCACTCATTTAAGACGAGGAATGGAATTTAGGTTGCGTTTTTCTTTCTATTTTTATGATTAGTTAGAATTTTCCTGGGCACGCCGCCAGGAGGGCATTACGGTGAGATAATGTCCTGTATTTAATCGGAACTGCAATGGCGAACTGCGTTCGATGGGGAGAGGCTGAGTTAACGCATCCTTTTTGTCTTGTCTGTTTTCAAGAGACAACCAACTACTTGGCCCAAGACGAAGATGAGGCTGAGCGATGAGAGAAATGACAGGGCTCCAGGCTGGCCCCGCAGTGGCCTGCAGGTTGACAGGGCACAGCTGTGACTCTATCTGCCCACCCAGGACCTGTCAACCCCAAGAGCCCTGAGAATCCCCTGAAGAAGCTGAGTGCAAAGGGCCCCCAAACTGACCACAGAGATCAGCTGTAGCTCTGCATCCACTGGCCGCTTCCAGCATCTTCTTCTGCAACTTTCTGACATCTGCGGGCCTGGGCACATTTCTGGTTTCCAAGCGCACATCTGTCCCTCCTGGTAAACGAGTCACAATGGGCAAGGCGAAGCACAAGGCCGCTAAGTGAACTTGGAAGTGAGTGCCAGGTAGGCCAGATCATCTGCGTGACTCTGTGTGCATGTGTGTCACCATCCTGAGAGCCTCTGGGGTAGGAGCGGCTGGCTGCCAGCTGAACTGGTCTTGCTGTCGGAGTTTTTTGTTCCACCGCTGCCTCCTGAAAGGAGATGCCTGGAAGTGGTAAAATAGTAAGGGATATCTCAGAGAGATGTCCTAGAGAGATGTCTGAAAGGAAGGAAGAAGACAAGGGCCCAAGGACAAAGGAGAAGGGCTTTAACCTGCAGGAAGGTAGCCTGAGACTAAGTGGATGGCTGTGGTTCAGCCTTTCCCTGCAAAGAGCAGGGTGGTCAGGGAAGCAAGAGGGAGAGGGTACACAAAGCCTCACAGATTTACTGTTGTCCCCATTAAACTCCCAGTCTGCAGGAGCCGTCTGTTCAGGTAAAGGCAGTGGAGAGAACAGGATGCCCCAAGCAACCCATAAATAGCAGGGTGAAGACAAAGTGTTTATTACTTAGCCTTATGAAGCCCATATAAGTGCTCTCCCAGGGTGCGCGAGTGCAGGAGCGTGTGCGCGCCATTGGCCCACATGTGTGTCCCTGGAGCAGGAGACCCAGACACAGTGTTCGCGCTTGGCTTGACTCTATGAAGGCATCCATTTGATGGAATGTACCGGAACAGTTCACAGTCAGCGCAGCAAAACCTTGTCGGGAGACTGCTTGCTTTTTCTCTTTCCTTTTCCTGTTTGCTGTGAGAACAGGGCCTTTTTCTTCTGGGCTCTTTGCGCTCCCCAAAGTTGTCTCACGAGATCATTGCCAGATGAGAAGCTTCCTTTCAGTGCAAGATTGGATGGAAACAATACTCTGGTTTTGGGGGCTGAGGGGGGGTTGGGACAATTCTGGGCCAGACTAGCCTGCTCTAAATTTAAATGGGCTATTGTTTTAATAAGACTGATGGTTTCTTTAGACAGTTGGGGCTATGTGATACAAGACTTCGTGTGTGTGTGTGTGTGTGTGTGTGTGTGTGTGTGTGTGTGCGCACGGTGTGATGCTTTTTCAATACAGAATATCAGAAAGATGAGTCTAAAAATTGTTTGGTTTTTCTTGCTTGGTTTTGTTTTTGTTTTGTTGTTGTTGTTTGTTTGTTTTGGGTTTTTTTTTCTGGTGTTGTTTTTCAAGACAGGGTTTCTCGGTATAACAGGCCTGGATGTCCTGGAACTCACTCTGTAGACCAGGCTGGCCTCAAACTCACAGAGATCTGCCTGCCTCTGCTTTCTGAGTGCTAGGATTAAAGGCATGCAACACCGCCTGGCTCGTTGTTGGGTTTTAAGCTAGGTTGCATCATTCACTTAGCCTGTGTTCTCTGACACATTGCTAAGTGACTTACCCTTCTCATCTGGACATTAATATCCTTAATTCAGACTTACCTATCTGTATGATACTTTCTTGGGCATGAGGATATAGCTCAGCTGGTAAAGTGCCTACCTAGCATGCCAGAAAGGCTGAGTTCAATCCCTAGCACCACCTAAACCAGACATGATAAACCATGCCTGTAATCCTTGTACCCAGGAAGTGGAAGCAGGAATCATATGATCAAAGTTGTCTTTAGCTGAACAGTGAGCTTAAAACAAGTCTGGATCACATGAAATGTATAAAAAAGATACTTTCTGAGGTCACATTAAAAGAAAGAAATACCTTCTGGGGCTGGAGAGTTGGCTCGGCGGTTAAAGCACTGGCTGCTCTTCCAGAAGATCCAGGTTCAATTCCCAGCACCCACGTGGCAGCTCATTGCTGCCTGTGACTCCAGTTTCAGGGGATCTGATATCTTCATATAAACATACATGCAGGCAATACACACATGCACATGAAATAAAAATAAATTAACTTTAAAAAGATACCGTCTTCATCATGTAGTCCTTTGAATCTGATTAAAATATACAGCACACACATGTTCACCAACAAACTTCAACACGCTTGGCTTGAATAGCTTTCATATGGACAGGATCAGTTCTGTGAGTGAGTAAGGGTTAAGGATATGTTCTGAGTGTCCTACTGAATGTCTCGAAAGACTGGATTTATTGGTTTGCTATAGAGAGTAGAAAGCAGAAGAGACCTGCGCAGTAGAAAGAGAAAAGAACAATGCCATTCTAGCATCTTAAGAAGTCCTCATAGACATGCATAGCGTTTTCAGCCATGGTCATCTCTGTGGTCACTGAACAATATTTTGCTCTATCCAAAGCTACTCGTCATTTCGGAATGAGAACCCAGATCTGCAAACTCCTGAGAGCAATGAGGACCATCAAATAGACGGAAACAAGTTACCAAACTGAGGCGCACTATTCTGGATAATAATTACCAAAAACTGTAAGCTCATGTTTCAGGCCTCCAATTGGGGTGACTAGTAAGATGATGGTGCTCAGCAGGGCCCAGTGTCTAGAATGCCGAGAGCCCTCTGGAATAGCTGGTTGGCCCTGCAAAACCGTGGCCCATGTGGCACTGTGTGCTGGCCTTCCAGGAAGGTACGTCACTAACTGATCCAAGAAAGAGGGATTCCCTGGGGTTCTGCCAATAAGAGCATCAAGAGTCAGCCTCTGGCCACTGAAGACCTTGGCCAGCTCCTTTGTAGCTCTCCATGAGGTGGGCTGTCCTGAAGGACTGAATGGCCAGTATCTTTGTCTTTTTCTTAAAGCAGGATTTTAATGGTCCCAGCTGCCTCCAACTTGTGATCCTCCCCCATGCGTCTTGGGGTTGCAGGCATGTGCCAACAAAACCCAACTCCCAGAGTCCTTTTTAAAGGGCTTGGCACTGCTGTCTGCCTGGTGGGTGGTCTTTACTGCTTCTTTAGCCTCCTTTGTACCCTTCCTCCCTTCTTCCCTGAATTCATTTCTCCTCTACACACTTATTGAATGCAGTGCTTCATGATAGCACTGTGCCAGACACACAGCACAGTGCATGTATGTGTGTTCATATGTATAAACACATGCATAAACACATGTACATGCACGTGTATATCTATGTTTTCATATATACAGGTGCATACACCTGAAATTTTTCCTGAGTCCATAGTACTTTCTGCTTCATAAGAAAAATGATCAAATAAGGCAAAGAACCATAAATACTATTATTTTATTTTAATTTTTTACTGTATGTGTATGTGTGTACCCATGAAGGGACAGACACATAAGAGGGCAGAGGAGGACATTAGGTGTCTCCATCATTAGGTGAACTCCATCAGTCCTACTATCCCTACCTGTCCACCACTGTGAGTACAGGCATACATGGCCACATTCAGCTTTTTGCATGGGTTGTGGGGGATCCCAACTCAGGTCCTCAGGCTTACTCACTGAGCCACCTCCCTTGACCAGATGCAAATGTCACTTAGCGTTATCACAATGCCCTTGGAGGGGGCAGAGAAGGAACAAAGGAAGCAGCCTGAGAAGGTGGGTTTTGGAGACGGCCCAGGGTCCTGAAGGATTCCCGGCAGAAAGGGTACAGCACCTCTTTGTGCATTGCATGTCGGCTGTGGGAAGGAATGAAGGATGGAGATGAGGTTGGGAGCACCAGGCTCAAAGCGAGGAGAGCTTGTGTTAAGGAATATTTGTATCCTGGAGACACTTCCCTAGACTTGGACACTGATGAGGCGCTCCACATCTTGCAGTCATTAAGAAAACACTCAGTATCGCTGCATGTCCATCTCCCAGGGCAAAATGGTCCTTTAGGCTCTGAAAATGAGAGCCCTGCTGGGATGCTCACCCTATCTAGAGATGAATCTTGGATATGGGACTTCTGTTGTCAAATGCCAGCTGATTCATGCTAGGTGCTGGATGTTCAGGGCTTTGTGCAGCTCCTGCACCCACAATTTGACTAGAAAGTGGTCCCTGATGTGGTTTTTAGTGGATGTCTTTTATCTGATTTCTCCTTGGCAAAATATAAGTGGGGGGGGGGGGCTTGGGATGTAGCTTGGTGGTAGAGTACTTACCTAGCATACACAGAGCCCTGGATTTGAACCTTGGCACCACATAAGCTAGGTGTGGTAGCGTATGCCTAGAATTCTAGCACTCAGGAAGTGGAGGTAGGAAGGTCATGGATTTAAAGTTGTCCTTGAAGCCAGGCTGCACTTGGAAGGCAGAGGCAGGAACATCTCTGTGAATTTGAGGACAGCTTGATTTGCAGAGTGAGTTCCAGGACAGTCAGGGCTATGTAGAGAGACCCTTTCTCAAACAAAAACAAACAAACAAAATTGTTCTCGGCTATATAGCAAGTTTGAGGCCAGCCCGGAATACATGAGACCTTGTCTCAAAATATAAACAAACAAAAACAAACAAACAAAAACAGACCAAAAGTTCTGCAAGGATTAGGAGGTGAAGTCCATCATCTAAGGCGTGACACAATTTTCGACTTTGATACCTAACGTATGTCTTTGTGTAGCCCATTAAAAATCTGTGCCCAGGGCTATGTCGTGTCCAAATACAGAGGCCCTGTCCAAACTTCAGGCCTTTTAATGAATGATGTCTTTCTGCTTCTGGCTCTTTCTGGCTGTACTCTAGTCCTGCACCCTGATCATGGATTCAGAGGACTAGAATCTCCCTTTCAGTGGCTCAGTTGGATCAAGGCTCCCCAGTGACTGTATGCCTGTATATGACTATAGAAGGAAGGTAGCTAGCCTTCATTTGCTACAAGGAACTCCTATTAATAATTCTGCCCCATCTCAACTTCCCTGATCTTCTGAGTCTATGCATTTGATTGCCTTAAACTTCTGAGACCCACCTGATAATGGTTTGAACCTCATTGGTTATATGAGTCCAATAGTATTTTAACCTGCCATGCCTACCTGGTGCCAAAGCTTCGTTTGAGTTTGGCTCCCTAACCCTCATTTTGTCTGAGTAACTCTTCAGTTGTTCTCCTCCATACCTTGATTTGACATATAGTTAATCTTTCTTCTATTCCAGGCTATAATGGTGAAGATGGGAATACAGGTTATGAAATGAAGTGAAAATCTGACTTGATTTTAAAAGGTTGTCAATCCCTTATAATTTAAAATATTTTCCTAGGCTACGAAGATGAATCAGAGGGTAAGAGCATTTGCTGCACAAGCATGAGGACCTGAGTTTAAATCCCGGGCACCTGTGTAAAAAGTTGGACATGGCTATATGCATACCTGTGACCCCAGTGCTGTGGGGAGTAGGGACAAGAGGATCACTGGGCTCCAGGTTCTATTTGAGACCTTGTCCCAAGACAATGAAACAGAAAGGGATAGAGCAGGACACTCAACATCCTTTCCTAGTCTCTACACATGTGCATGGACTTATCACCCCCGCCACACACAATTATTTCCTGACCTTGAACCATATGAAAACTCAGACTGTGTTAGAATTTGGAGATCCTTTTCTTTACTACTGAAAAGAGCTCAAAGTGTCATGAACAAAGTAGTCTCCATGAAAGAGGATGTAGGAATGCCACTTCTTCATAGAGTCCTATGACAATCTCGTCTGTCACCCTCCTTTTTTTTTTTTTTTTTTTTTTTTTTTTTTTTTTTTTGGTTTTTCGAGACAGGGTTTCTCTGCAGCTTTGGAGCCAGTCCTGGAACTAGCTCTGTAGACCAGGCTGGCCTCGAACTCACAGAGATCCGCCTGCCTCTGCCTCCCAAGTGCTGGGATTAAAGGCATGCGTCACCACCGCCCAGCTTGTCACCCTCCATTCTTAATTAGAGTTATCCTCCTATCTCAGGGGGTGTCTGGAGGCTTCGTTAAATCTACCAGCTTCCACGTAACATTTAAAACTTGTATTGTTTAAAATCCTAACCACATCAAAATGGTAACTGTTGGAAGGGAAATGTGTGTGCATGGTCCAGGGGCTTCCAGTAAAGTGTTTCACGCCTCTAAGATAAAGACCCTTTTCCCAGGGGTCCACGGGAAAAGCAGTCCTCTTTCCTTTGGCACATTGGATTCCCAGCCACGTCCCTTCCCTAGGTTCTCACAGTATCAAGTTAATAGCTTCAGCATCTGTCATTGAGAGCCCCTTTTGTGACTGGGAACATGGGTCTTGCAAGATCCTCCTGGAGCCCTTCCTCAGAAGCAGTCTGTCTTCCGAGTGGAGTTCACCGGGCACCTTTCCAGGCAGCCACTCTGAGTGCAGACTACAGCTATGATGTGTGTTCAAGACCTTTCTCCTTCCTGCCTCTCCATACTGACAACCAAATCAGTCACTGGCTTAGGCTGTTAACCTTCCAACTGGTGCTTCATGACAGAAGTACTGAGAACCAGAGTTCCTCCCGGGAGTAGCTTTACAGACTCACAGCGGGTAGTTTTGTGATGTTTGACAACCAGAATTTTTAGACTAGAATGAGACCGACACACACTTCCAAATTTGGAATGCTCAAGAGCAGCATTTTGTGAAATCTTTAGCTGAAAATCTTCATTGAGATAATGACTATTGGCAACTTTAGTATTTCGTCTTTGTTTTTTGTTCTAGTTTTGGTTGGTTGGTTTGGGGGTTCTTTTCTTTTTTTTTTCTTTCTTCTTGTTTTGTTTTTTTGAGACAGGTTTTCTCTGTAGCTTTAGAGCCTATCCTCGAACTAGCTCTTGTAGACCAGGCTGGCCTCGAACTCACAGAGATCCACCTGCCTCTGCCTCCCGAGTGCTGGGATTAAGGACAAGCATCACCACTGCCCAGCAGGGTTTCATTTTTTTTTTAAACAGGATATCACCATATAACCCAGCCTAGCCCTGAAATTGCAATCCTCCTGCCTCACTTCCCTGGCGCTAGATATAAAGCTATATGCCATCATGTATAGCTTACCTTTGACATTTTAAACCAGATCATTCTCTGATGGAAGAAGGAATGTCTTGGGTTTGATAACATATCATTAGCATCATCCTCAACCTCAACCACCCTGGGGTGGGGATAAAGACAAAGTTCCCTGCAAAGTCATTGCTCTAGACATTGTGTACAAAAGGTGCATAACCCCTGGAGGTGTCTCATATCTGTGGTGCTTCCTCCCACTTATAATAAAGAAGAAAGAGACAGACCTGGTGGCCCAGGGCTATCCATAGGAGTTTGAGGCAGAATTGAAAGCCAGCCTGGATTACATGAGTGCCAGTCTAGCATGGGATACAGAGTAAGACCTGTTTCAAAAACAAACAAAAATGCATTTCCAGCTAGATGGTTTAGTGGGTAAAGGGACTTTCTGCCAAGCCTGACAACCTGAGTCGGATTCCTGGTGGAAGCAGAGAAATGATTCGTGCAAGTTGTCCTTTGATCTTCATGTATGTGCTGTGGCACATGCATGTGTACACACACACACACACACACACACAATAAGTAAAAGTGGAAAAACACAGCATAAAGAAAACAAACAACAATAAAAAGAATGACCAGGAAGAAAATCAGCTGGGGACTGTACGGACAGTTCAATGGTTAGGCAAGTGCACTGCTCTTCCCGAAGACCAGAGCCCAGGTCCCAGAACCCACATTAAGTGGCTCACAGCCACCTGTAACTCCAGCTCTGTGAAGATCTGATACCTTTGGCCTCCACAGACACCTGCACTCATGTGCGCAGACACACATATACAAAGTTAAAAAATAAAATAAATATTTTTATTTTTTTATCTTTTGGTTTTTTTGAGACAGGGTTTCTCTATGTAGCCCTAGCTGTCCTGGGATTTACTTTGTAAACCAGGCTGGTCTCAAACTCACCGAGATCCTCCTGCCTCTGCCTTCCAAGTGCTAGGGTTAAAGGCATGCACCACTGTGCTTGACAAAACAGAATAAATACTTTTTAAAAACAATGACTCGGCCCATGGTAGCCACAGAACTTTCTGTCATTCCTTCATAGTTGTTTACCCATCTATCTTCTAAATCGGGGTCATTCAGGTGTGCTACCAATGGAGGGGCTATTGTGTATAAAGAAGCTGGTTTAGCTTATCCAGTGGTCACGTGTCCTGGTGTTCTATCATGCCTGTGTCATCTCAAGGGTTCTCAGAGAACTAAGCCCATAAAAACCTTTAATACTTCTGATTTGGCTATGGCCACCAATCTCTAGTAAAACTGTTCTGTTCGAGGTGGCGTGTCATCACGTCTTAGGGTTTTCATTGATCTTCATTTTAAGAGTTGCCTTTATTTTAATGAGTTCATGTACAGGAGCAGTGACTAAGAGAAGTCTCAGGGAATACGGTGATCTGTCCAGGTACACCACTTCCTGGGCCTAAAGAAGCACAGGCTTCTGGGAGTCACTGCAGAATCTGTTCACATCTGGCCTGAGAAAACGGCAAGTTAAGAGGAATAAAAGAAATCTAATCGTTCAGTTGATGCTTCTCTCATCCGTTTGAAGGAAAGTTGCCATGTCAGTTTACAGTGACTTATTTAAGGATACCTGGGAACCTTGAGAGCTGGTCTAGAGAGTCAACAGGTGGCTAAGGACACAGGTAATGACAAGACAGCACTCCTACCACCACCTCTGCACTCACAGGGGCTCAAGGTCACAGCTCATTGTGAGCCCACGGGGGCTCAGGGTCACAGCTCATTGCCTGACCCCGCATTCTGGAGTGCACATGCCAATGGTTTTTTGTTTTGTTTTGTTTTTTTGACATTAGTTCAAGGCAGTAGATCAGGGACATGTAGAAGACAGAGAAATCTGCTAATATAGTAGATGTCAGCATGTCTGTTATCAGAAGGGAGGAGAGAAGAAAAAGTGAGCTGTGTGTCACCGTTAAGTATAGTTAGTATCAACATAGAAGTGACTTCCAGTATTGGGACATTAAGGGTTTTTTGTTGTTGTTTTTTTTGGTTGTTTTGGTTGTTTTGTTGTTGTTGCTTTGGTTGTTGTTGTTGTTGTTTTTGTTTTGTCTTAAACCATGTGTAGCAGTCATGCAATCATGTTATGGAACTAAGATCTCGAGAGATGTTGATTGGCAGACCAGGGAAGCACACCACATCCTACCATGTGAAATGCGGCATGATCTCTTACTTCCTGGTTCATTCATGGAAGTCCTCGCTCTGTTATAATTGCAGCGCCAGGAGTGTAGCTCAGTGGTAGAGCACTTGCCTGTCAGTGTAAGGCTCTGGGTGGTATCTCTAGCACAACAGAACAATTAGTAATTACTTAATGAAAATTTACTTCCAGCCAGGCAGTGGTGCACACCTTTAATCCCAGCACTCAGGAGGCAGAGGCAGGCAGATCTCTTTAAGTTTGAGGCCAGCCTGGACTACAAGAGCTAGTTCCAGGACAGGCTCCAAAAACTACAGAGAAACCCTGTCTCAAAAAAACCAAAAACCAAAAAAAGAAAGAGAGAGAGAGAGAGAAAGGCATGGCAGCACACACCTTAAATCCCAGCACTGTAAGTCTGTAAGAGACTAGCCTATTCTACATGGTGAGCTCCAAGACAGCTACAGTTACACAGTGAGGCCCTGTTGCCAAATAAATAGATAAATGGAAAATAAAGAATCCACTGTCGTGTTTTCTTAAGATGTAGATTTTCAGTGCTTCTCCAGAGTTTCAGACTCAACAAGTTTGTGTGAAGTAAGGCTGAGGATTCTGGGTGTATTTAAGCATCTCAGAACCGACTGCTGCAAACATCATAGGTGGTGTGTGGCTTGAACAACAGCTATTTCTTTCTCAGTTCTGGAGGCTGGCAAGCCCAAGTTCAAAGTGTCTTCAGTGTCAGCTCCTGGTGAGAGTCCTTTCTTAAAATAGGCCAAACTGAAGCTTCTTAGGTCACTGTGTGGGAGAAGCTCCCTGCCTTACACCTTACAAGCAGTTCCCTGACAGGGTTAGGTTAGTAAACGGCAAGGGCGGGGGGGGGGGCACAGTTGCATTGAGCAGGGTATACAGAAGCAGCAGAAGATGTGAGAATCCTACTCTCCCAAGGTAGTCATGGAGAACCTCAAGGTTCATATTCATTCTTTGCTTGTTTGTTTTTTGAAACAGAGTTTTCTCCATGTAGCTGGAACTCACTCTGTAGACCAGGCTGGCCTCGAACTCGGGCATCTGCCTGTCTCTGCCTCCTGAGTGCTGGGATTAAAGGCATACGCTATCACACCCTGTTCAGGACTTAGACTTTATCTTGAACAGCAACTGAGAGTCAAAGAGGAAACAAGAAGGCAAGGGACCTCAGAACCCAGTCATGTGACCATCAGTTGAAGGAAGTGACAGTTACTCAGAAATATCAGAGAAAGGAAGGCAAGATAGGAGAAAAGTCATCTGAGTTAGGAAATTAAACTTGTTCTAGGTGGCCTCACAAGATGACCGAGAGAATCCATTTAGGCTCAAAATAGCAACCATCATTCTTGATGGCCTTAGCCGTCACCCACGCTGGAGGGGTTCAAGATGGCTGGAGAACATGTTCAAATGAGTCATCAGACTGGAGATGTGGCTGAGCTGGAGAACATATAACTCAACATGCACAAGAGCCTGACAGCACCAAAAATTAAACAATAATTAAAAAATGTCTTTCAAAGTTGGGCAATGAGCAAAAGGATAGCACACTGATTGGGTGGTAGAATCAAGGCAAGTGTCGTATATGCTGTTGAGGGCCAAACTCGGGGCTTAGTGCAAGCAAGGCAGGTGCTCTACCACTGAACAACACCCTGGATCTTTTGTTCAGTAAGAAAGAACAGAGCACATGTTCTGTGCTGGCTTAGCTTTATGTCACCTTCACACAAGCTATGGTCATCTGAGAGGAGGGTACCTCAATAGAGAAAATACTTCTAGAGATAGGGCCGTAGGCAAAGCCTGTAGAGCATTTTCTTAATTACTGATGAACTTAGGAATGCCCAGCCTATTGTGGGTGGTACTGCCGGGGGCTGGTGGTCCTGGGTTCTATAAGAAAGCAGGCTGAGTAAACGATGAGAAGCAAGCCAGTAAGCATCGCTCCTCCCCAACCCATGCATCATCTCCTGGCTCCAGGTTCCCGCCTTTGCTGGTGTCCCTGTCCTGACTGCTTTTAGTGAACTGTGAGGGAAACAAACTCTTTCCTCCCCAAGTTCCTTCCGGTCGTGGGTTTCATCACAACCTAGAAACCCTAATGAAGATGCATTTCAAAGCAGAAATAAAGAGAAGACAGACGGGGGGTAGGGGTAGGGCATGTAGCTCAGTTGGTAGAATGTTTCCCTGGTATACACGAAGCCCTGGCACTGTGTAAACCAAGCCTGGTAACACACCTGAAATTCCAGCATGAGAGAGGTGCAAGCAGGAGCATCAGAAGTTCAAAGAGGAGTGTGACTGTCTCTCACTGCCCTAGAGCTTGCTGAGTAGACAAGGCTAGCTGGCACCCCCAGGGATTCACCTACCTGAACCCCCGTGCTGGAATTACAAATCATGCTACCAAGCACAAACTATATAGACTAATATCTCCCACCTCTTTATTTTTCTCCCCTTCCTTCTATTTTTAAATACAGGGGTTCACCACACAGACCAGCCTAGCTTGAAACTTACTATGTAGCCCAGGCTGGCCTCAAACTCTTGATCATCCTATTTGAGTCTCTGAAGCAGAAAGGAGATTACAGGCATAAACTACCATGTTTAGCTTAGTCCAGAACCCTTAAATAAGTGTCTGACTTCTTTAAAGTCAAAGTCCTCAAACCCTACTGATAGCCAGAAAAACCCAAGACACTAGAAAATTAACTTTGATGGTACCACCTTTGGGATCCCATTGCAATCTTCACAGAGTTTTGGCTTTTATGATTTTGAAACTGTGTCCATGTGGCATGTATCCTGGAAATGTTGAATTTTTATTAAGCCCAGAGACTTCAGGAAGTTCATCGCCCCTGGAGTTTTTATGGCAAGAGCTAGAAACATTGAGGTTGTTCATATCTTTTTCTCATTTGCTTCCTAGTAGGTTTGCAATGTTTCTGGAAAATCATGGTTTTGACCATGACATTTACAAAACTGCCACAGTCTGAAAATTCACCACACCTGTCTCTGGCCTTGAACTCACTTGTTTCCGAAAGCTCTTCAGAGATGGACAATATCTGGAAATGGGCTTGTCAAAGTGGAGGTCATGTGCCTTGGCTATTTGCTTCCTCAGAGTTTTTGCAGGATCAACTCAACTTTTATTTTTGATTGTTTGTTTTAAAGTAGGTTTTTGTTGTTGTTGTTGTTTTGCAGGGCAACATTGATTATGAGAGGATCTGTTGAAGTCACGGGAAAGACACTTCATTTTTTTAAAAAATTTGGAAAGACAAAGAAAGCAGGATTCATGCCTCTATTTTTAAAAGAAAAGGGAGGGTTTGTAATATTCTCAGTCTGCAATGCTACCTGGGGAAAAAAAAAGGATATCGCTAAATCATCATTTCTAGAATAATCTGCAGTGAATACAGTGTTGGGAACTTAGATTGCTTGACAGACAGAGCAAGTCCTGTCAAACTGATTCATTTCCTCCCATGAAAGAGTAACAAGATTTTAGTAGATTGAGGGAGAATGATAAATGTATTCTGTAGTTTATTTAGCAAGGTGCTCTAACCTGTTCCATCTATCCAACATTCTTTCAATGAATTCTGAAAACTTGGAGATGGGTATTAGATGTCCAGGGGGTGTTTGCACTCCCATGCGGAGATCCGGACTCAATAGCACACTATTGTTTTTTTTTTTTCTTTTGTTGAGAGTCCTAGCAGCCAAGAGAAGACACTGATCTTGTGTTTCAAGAGAAAGACATATTGGTTGTTCCCCTCAAAGGAGCCTCTGAATCCTGACAAATGATCTGACATGTTTGTCATTTGTAAGTTTGATCATTATTATTCAGATATGCTCAGAAATAATGGTTATGGGTGTATGTTTTCTTTTCTTTCTTTTTTAAAATATTCATTTATTTATTATGTAAAAATATTCTGTCTGTGTGTATGCCTGCAGGCCAGAGGACAGATGGTTGTGAGCCATCATGTGGTTGCTGGGAATTGAACTCAGGACCTTTGGAAGAGCAGGCAATGCTCTTAACCTCTGAGCCATTTCTCCAACCCCCCTCTTTCTTTCTTTTCTTTTTTTTTTTTTTTGGTTTTTCAAGACAGGGTTTCTCTGTAGCGTTGGAGCCTGTCCTGGACTAGTTCTTGTAGACCAGGCTGGCCTTGAACTCACAGAGATCTGCCTGCCTCTGCCTCCCTAGTGATGGGATTAAAGGCGTGCGCCACCACTGCCCGGCTGGGTGTATGTTTTCAATATGAAATCAGGTGAATATTGATGGTCATTCATGCTTCTGCATCCTGTTGAAAATGCCCCACTAGAACTTCCCAAAGGATTGGTTCCCAGGTTTCTCTATCACCCAAAAACAGAAAAAGAAAAAGAGCAAAGAACACAAGCAAGCTGTGTTAAAAAAAAAAAAATCTGTCGCTGGGCGGTGGTGGCGCACGCCTTTAATCCCAGCACTTGGGAGGCAGAGGCAGGCAGATCTCTGTGAGTTCGAGGCCAACCTGGTCTACAAGAGCTAGTTCCAGGACAGGCTCCAAAGCCACAGAGAAACCCTGTCTCGAAAAAACCAAAAAAAACCAAATAAATAAATAAAAAAATCTGTCATCCTGTATCATTCCAAAAAGGAAAGGCATTGCTAGAAATTTTATCATGGCTTAGGATGGAAGAGGTGGGGATTTGGTGCAATGAATAGACCTCTTGCCTAGCATGCAGGAAGCCCTGGGTACCATCCCCAGGAATAAACCAGGTGTGATGGTGCACATCTCCATATCTGTAATCTCAGTGTTTCAGAGGCAGACAGGAGATCCGGAGTTCAAGGCCATTATTGGCTGTGTAACAAATTCAAGTCCAGTCTGGGCTACATGAAAGCCTTTATTAAACTTAAAATTTAAAAATAAGATAAAATAAAATGTTCTGTGTTGGGAGGATGTCTGTTGCTAGCAACAATGGCAATACTATTTTTATGTTTATCCCTTGGATTTTCATGTCCTTTCATTTTGCAAATCCAAATATTTTAAGTACGATCACACCATTTTAAGCTATTTAATCTTTTCACTATCTTTCTTGAGGATGTCTGCTAGACAGATACTTCTTGTGTACCTCATGTTTCAGAAACTCTCCAGCAACAATGAGTCCTACCCGGGGAGAAAGTTTGTCCTTGATAATATATCTTTATCTCATTGCCACATTTCCCCCAAAATATCAGATTTATCCCAGAGCCAAAGAATACCTCACAAAGCATCTTATATTTGTTTTGGTCCCCCTGTGTAATCAGTCCCATCACTGTCTTTTACCTTTCCAACTCTGTGGTGTCAACAGGTTAGGATGACCAGGGTATTATTAATCACTATCAAACACCCGCCATGTGCCTGCCCATTCTGTTAGACACTTTATATCTATCTTCTCATTTAATCCTAAAACAACCCAGTGGGGTATGGTGCATGGTTGTCTCCATTTTACAAGGAGAAAACACTCCAAAGATTAAGGCACAGAGCGCTGGTGAGCACCCATGTCTCAGCCAAGCACTGGGACTAAACGCCAAGTTTGGATGATTCTCCCATTCTCTGTATGGTTTCATTTATTTTTCATTTTTATATTGCTTTAAAAAAAAAGGTAATGAGGACTTAGAGATGGCTCAGAGACGTCACCAATCCTGCTGATCTGAGATAGAGCTAGGATCTGTGTACACCTCCCTCCACCCCAACACACACAAGGAAGGAAGGATTCAGGATGTTCTTATGGCAATGATCTCCTACTTTCCTGCATGTTTTGTAGGTGGCGTATTTGATTGCATTTTGTGTATCACTGATGACACACCCATCTCCGGCTTGCAGACCTTTTTAAGGGCTTTTAACTGGAACCTGCACTTGGTCTGAGTTGCCAAGATTGCCTCTCTATCCTGGCCACTTACCTTGAGAGAGAGAGAAAAAAAAATAGAGGCGAGAGGAAAGTGGTAGAGAGGAAAGAGGGGAGGAAGAGAAAGGAGGTCATGAGGTAGGGAAACAGATCATAGTTTTAACTTTTTACTTAGGAAGAAAAGGAATTACTAGTCGACTTGGTCACTATCAGTCTGTTCCCATTCAGGCCGCATTCCTAAAAATTGAGATTATGTTTTTTTAAACATGAGAATTGTTTCTCTTTATTTTTACATGTGTATGTGTGTGTGGTGTATGCATGTATGTGCTCAGGTATGTGCAGGTATGCTTGCCCATGCATGTACATGTGGAGGCCAGGGGACTACCTCTATTGAGTTCCACCTTATTTATTGAGACAGGTACTCTCTCCGACGCTGGAGATCACCATTGTGCCTGGACTGACTGACTTGATCTCTCGTCTATCCCCAGTGATGGCATATGCACCGTGTATAGCTTTTAGTGTAGGTATTGGGGATCTAACTCATGTCCTCCTACCTGCACAGCAAGCCCTTTACCCACTGAGCCCTCTGTTCACCTCCAAGAGCATGTGTTCTTATTTTTATTTATCTTTTAAAGTAAATCACACTTGTGAAATTGTAAAGAAGCAGATCTGAGTGAAGCAGCCCATGGGATGCCTAAGCTATATTCATTCACCCATTCTTTCCGTCTGTGCTGAGCATCTCTTTATGCTCAGAGCTGGAATCATTATTTGCAATCAGTATGGTCATCATCATTGTCATCATTGTCATCATCATTATCATTATCCTCCTCTTCACCATGGCCACATCCCTGAGTACCAATTAGCAGTGTGGGCATTTGCAGAGACATGCACAATGTATACTCCATATGGCGTCTATCTTTGAGAGAGCAGGTGGAGCAGCCTGTAGCATGAATGACAATCTACTCACGAATGCAATTGCATTCCATGTTATGATAGTGCAGCGCAGTGAAATCGAGGGCTATTTAAATGAATCCATCCCCTACCTCATGAGCTGAATATGAGAAGCAAGGTGAGCCTGAGATCATTCCAGAGTTGAGGGGTGCCATAGTAAAAAAAAAAATCTACCCCCACTTTCCTGCTCCTGCTCTTCATCCTTCCCCTCCTCATCCTCACCACCACCATGGGTAGCTATGGCTGTTTCCTACTTCCTGGGTTAACTTGAGAAGATGAGTGTGGATTGGGTATTGTGGGGTCCACAAGTGTCTCAGCCCCACAACTGAGGGTCCACAGAGCAGGAAATTGAAAGAATGAGGATGACAGAGAGATCTTCAAACACCATTTTTATTTGTGCTCAGAACTCCAGTCAGTCATTCAGTCAACAGCCCGGCTGTCTATTAGACAATGCACAAAGACAAGTATGTGGCCTATAACATTCACAAGTTTAAGATTAGACCTTGCACACATATGTGATGCCTATAGGAAGTTCTCGATTCCTGGCAAAGAAGGTTTAGGTCCTGATGAGCCTGTAGGAGGTATATCTATGATATAACTCACCCTCTTCCACCAAACCTCACTCACTGCTCTGTGCCTGAGGAAACAGGTTTCTCAAAGGTGACCTCCCAGTGTCTAAACTCTCTCCTGATTGGCTCCCAGGACCTTTAACATATAGGACTGCAAATCTGCAAATCTCTTCTAGGACTTAGAGATGCAGCCAAGTTTCAAGGACCATTATTCCACCACTCAAGGTCTCATCTGGGATCGTCCTACAGGATGCTGGGTGTGAGATTTTCTGTAAAACCCAGTGGTAAAGCACCCATCCACCCACTGGAGTCTCCCAGTAGAGTCTCACCTTTCCAAGTGTTAGGGATGATGACTTCACACCTAACTAACAATTTCTTAATAGTCCCTCTCTTGGGTGACCTTTCCATGCCTCTTTCAACCTCTCTACCCCGCCCCACAGTAAAAGGTAGACAAGACCACAGGACCATCTGGGGCAGGGGGTGGGAGGGAGTAAAGGGGGAAGGTCTACATTCTGCCCCTTTAGCGAGGGATTTTCCTTTGATTCCCTGGCTGGGCCTGGTTACCTTGCTGTCCCCTTTCAAAACCAGCAAGGGACACCCTATGTCCACCTTTTTTTGTGAGAATAAATAAACAGACCGAGGTTCCCATGTCTTTATTAGACATTTCCTTCACACTGCATGTTTTGGCACTGTGCCCATGTGCACCAAGAAGGCTCCACAGAGTGGCTGGACCCCACAGCCCTGCAACACAGTTCGTCTTCTGAATAGCCCTTTGAACAGGCAAGAGGCACCTGCACTGACCACTACAGGCCTCTCTTCTATGCCATCAAGGTCTTTCAGCTCCTGGAGTTCCTGGCTGGAAGGCTTCTAAGAAGCCTCTTTGCACCCCCACTGATCAAGAACTGGCCAAAGGATCCGGGGTCCAGCTGCCTGTGCTGCTTCCACACAAGGCCAGGAACCGCTGGGGTGCACAGCCTGGCCGTAGGGAAGGAAGGGCACCGGTGGCCAGCAGCTATGATGAAAACGTAGGACTGCAGTCAGGAAGACAAAGGCCAATCATAAATAAACAAAAGGGGCATGTTTGACCAAACCCCCAACCCCTAAATCTTGAAGGCCATTGGAGCAGGAAATTGAGTGGCTGCTCGGAGCAGCTTTGCTCTCCCCACTCCGCCTCCATAGCCCCCTGCTCTGGCCTCAAAGGTTTTCTGGGCTATCCAAGGGGGTTTGTTTACCTCCCCCCTTTAATTTAGAAATTTCAAAGATACAGAAAAAGCGGAAGTGCATTTTTAAAGCACACTGAACAGTCAATGGCCAGAGATCTACGTGGTATCGAAAGGAAGAAAGGTTGGATGGAGAAGGAAAAGGAAAAAGCGTGTGTGTGTGTGTGTGTGTGTGTGTGTGTGTACGCACACGCGCAGGATATTCTCTGAGACAGCCTAGGAAAAGGGAAAACAAAGGCAAGCGTGGCATGAGAAAGGCAGAAATAAGTGGGAGAGATATATGAGCGTTGGGGGAGGGGCGATCAGGCAATGGCTGGGAGGATGGATTCGGGAAGGCTGGCTGAGAGGCAGGCCGCACACGCACACGTGTGAGAGAGACAGTGATGTCAGCATTTCCTTCTGGGGTGGTCACGTGGTCCTTGCCAGGTAAACAGACTGGAAATAGACTCCATAAAGGCAGCCTGCTGGGGGAGGCAGAGGTAGCGGCTTCACCCTTTCCTCTCTGCTCCTTCCTCAACAAGCAGGTTCTCCTCTCTGAGCAGAGATAGTAGAATTGTGTTCTTAGAGCCCAAGGAGCATGACCGAAGCACTGAAAGTGATTTGCTCCTTTGTGATTAGCCCAAGGAGTTCAGAGACATTTCGATGCTTTGGGAAAAAAAGAAAGGAAGGAAGGAAGGAAGGAAGGAAGGAAAGAAAGAAAGAAAGAAAGAAAGAAAGAAAGAAAGAAAGAAAGAAAGAAAGAAGAGGAAAAACAATAGAGGTGGGATGAACAGCAAGCTGAGCTCGATGCCATGTCTCATGCCAGGGATTGCTTAGGCAGGTCAGAGAGGTTTAGATTAAGGCTGGCTTGGGAGGGGCGGTTCAGAAGGAAAGTCATTGCAGACACAAGGACTCAAAATGTTCAGGAATCTAATGCAGCTCAGTGTGTGACCTCAGTGTCACAGGGAGGGATGGAAACCATACAAATAGATGGGGTAAAAAGGCAAGTTCCAGCTGGGTGTGGTGGCTCACACCTGTAATTCCAGCACACAGGAGACCGAGACAGGAAGACTGGGTGTTCTAAACCAACCTGAGCTGCTTAGTTAAAAAGGCTTTCTTAAAACAAGACATGACTTGCCAAGTACAGCTCTTTAATACATATAAATAAGACCCCCCCAGCAAAGCATGATAAGAATTTAGGGCCTGGCAGTGTTGGCGCACACCTTTAATCCCAGCACTTGGGAGGCAGGGGCAGGCGGATCTCTATGAGTTCGAGGCCAGTCTGGTCTACAAGAGCTAATTCCAGGACAGGCACCAAAGCTACAGAGAAACCTTGTCTCAAAAAACCAAACCAACCAACCAAACAAACAAACAAAAAATGAATTTAGGACACATTCAGATTCTAAGGACACATCTGAAAACTTGACCAGAGTGGTAGTGCATGTCTTTGATCCCAGCACCTGGGAGGCAGAGGCAGCTGAATCTCTGTGAGTTCGAGGCCAGCCTGGTCTATATATGAAGTTCCAGGACAGCCAGGGCTATGTAGAGAGACCTTGTCTCAAAAAAAAGCAAATAAAAAAGAAAGGAAGGAAGGAAGGAAGAGCAAGCTAAGGGAAGAGAGCAGGTAGTTTTTCTATCTAGAAAAGCTTTAGGACTCAACATGGTAGCTGCGGGTTCAAGTTCCTGAAAGTAAGGCCTCTGCATGCTTGGTGAAATGATTTCCTTTAGGTCACTCCAATTTGCATAGTTTTGGATCAGACCCAGTTACACCTTGTTTTCTCTCCTTGTGGATCTTTGGCCCAGGCCTGTGTGAAGTAAGGTCATCACGTCTGTTTTGTGGGATAGAGAAGGTTCCTGGGATGCACCTGTAGGCCTTGTCAGTGCTAGACAAATGGAGATGACTTGGTCATCCTGAAAGACCAGCAGGGCCTCTCCAGAAAGAAACAAGAAGAGAATATGCCCCTCCCTCCTCCCAAGACTGCTCCTCCACCATCTCAGCGATTTTAAAACAGGAAGCACCAGATTTCAAGATGAACTGGGGCATCCAGTGTGTCTGTAGTTAGACTTAAAAGGTGAATCAAAAGTGGGCTTTAGCTGCACCAGGGGAATGGGGTATAAGACGTTTGTGGATACCGCTTTTTTACCCCCACCCCGTTAGCCCCTCTTATGAGTGAGGGGCAGTGAACTAATCCCTGGGGTTAAAAGATAGATATTTGATCCCTTCCTCTGGTAACAACATATGTCAGTCTGACACAACTCCTAGCCCTGAGTTATTTTTGCAGCATTATGTAATTGGATTGCCTAGTCAGAAGCGCTCCCTTAACAAGCCTTTCGGCAGCTCTCCACGTGGGCCAGGCCAGTTCTGCCCAGTGGCATACACCCACACTTATGCAGCCCTAGTCAGAGTCAACCAGCTAATCCCAGTGAAGAGAGACTAGCCTGTGGTCAAACACTGTAGAACCATCCAGAAGGATGGTGAAGACCTGGATGGTACCTAGGAGGCTGGCGTACCACACACTGGGGCCTAGGGGCCCGCAAAGCCCAGGCTCTCGAGTGCCCAAGGAGCCTGCCTGCCCTGTGAACGCTGCTGTCATCCTAATTCCCAGCTTACTGGATTTCCTAATATTTTTTCATGAGCGGTTGGTCATCTGATTATCCCTTCCTGTTAGCCCTGATGACTCACAGAAGTAAGGAACTTGTCCCAGCTCCAGACGGACTAAGACAGTTTGCAGAGGAAAACAAGAAGGCCCCATAGGAACTTTCCCCTCCCCTTCCCCCACCCCTGGCAGAAGCAGCTCAGGCTGCCAAGTCCGGAGCACACTGGAACATCACTTCAGGGGCCCTACACCCTTGCTGACACCCCAGGTTGCTTGTTGCCTCTGTTGCAGAGAGCATCCTTCTTACTGCCCAGCGACTGTCTCCTATTCTTGAGTGTCAGCCCTGAGACCAGACAAAATGAAGACTGGTTTGTGTTTCCTCAGCTCACCCCATCCACACCGCACCTCTTCCTATACCTTGCTTCTCTTCCTTTGACAAGAGGCAGATGGTACAAAGCCCCCGCCGGACCTGGTCTGTAGTTCAAGCCAAGCAACCATAAAGCTGTGTGGCCTTTAAGTGAGCCTCTCTGGGTGTGATGATTCTCGTGTATAAAAATGGAATCCAGAGCATTTTTTTCCCAGGGCCTCTAGGAGAAAGGAATGCAGCTACACGTACAGCAGATGAAAGAGAACCTCGCACAGTAGGTGCCCAGCTTACATAGTAGGTGCCCAGCAAATGTAGAGGACTTGGGGAGAGAAGGAAATAGACACTTGCTTGGCTCCTGAGAACAAACTGCCATCCCTATTAATCGCCACTCATAATGTCATTTTGAATTTCAGCATCATTGGGTGGGGAGGGAAAAAGAGATCCCTGATCTCTGGGATAACCCTCCATGACTAATAAGTTTCCCACCTAAAAACTGCCCCACCCGGCGCCCTCTTACAGGCCCCCGTCTTCCGGTAGACCCCTGTAAGGCTAAGCACTAAATTTAATTTAGCTTACGTTTTTTTCACCTGTGCCAAGCTGTAGGGTTCCCCAACTACCCAGAGCAAAAAAAGACAAGAGCTGAGCAAGGTCTCTCCCAAAGGTGAGCCCTGGTATGAATCTAGGCCTTCTGGTTGGAACCCACAGGGCAGGGGATACCAAGAGCAAAAGGAGGTAGGCACAAACAGCTACAAGCAAATAACTGCGGAGGCCGGGTGGTGGTGGGGGTGTGTGGAAGACGCTCTCTGGAGCTGGGGCCAGAGAAGCTCCAGCACCTCCGGGGCTGGTCGCTGAAGTAAACAAACACCCGGAGCCTATCACATTGACCGCACCTGGAGGGGGCCGAGATGAGAGGGGCCGACGGCCTGTGGCAGCAGCGAGCACCGCTATCTTAGTTGGCAGGAAGCCCTTCCCTGAAGACTGTAAGTCTAACCTTTAGCATTCAAGTGTCGGGGGCTAAAGTGTCGTTATGAGCAGTTCTTCCTGCTGCAGCGTTCCCAGACTTCGGGAGGAGGGTCGGCGCAAATCTTCCCACTTTCCTTTTTTTTTTCCTCCCAGAGAAAACGCGCGAGGGAGGGAGATGCTCAGAACCAGGCAAGCAAGACACAGGCACCCCTGAAGTTGGCCTTCTGCTAAACCAAACGCCCACTCCCACCTCCTTGGCTCTGCGGTCGGCCCCAGTGGGTCCTCCACTCTCCGCTCGGCCCTGAGGCCGAAGGCTACAGAAACAGGCTTCTTTCCCCAACACCTAGGCTGGGAGGGGCGGCCTGGGACGACTCTCCCGCCCAGTGTCTTGCAGCCGCGTTCAGGGACCTCTTCCTGAGCAGCCCCACCTCTGCTCCCAGCGTGGCGGGGGTGGGACGTCTGGTGGCCCAGCAGAGTCTGGGAAGCTCGACAGGTTGCAGAGGAGGAGAAAATCTACAGGGCAGGCAGCCCCAGCTAGGGAGTCGCAGCGGTAGGGAGGAAGGGCTGGGCTTGGGCGGTGCGGATCCAGGCCAGGGTGTGCAGCAAAGCCCTCTGCTTTCCAGCTAGGTTGTTAGGGCCCGGACTGTGCGTAATGGTTTTCCTAGGTTCCCGCAGGAGAACGGTGACAGGGTTGCTCCGCCTGGGCTAACCCATTCCCTCTCCCAGCCAAGGGACCCCAGGGACTTGCCAGGCACGCACCTGCAAGTGGCACCTGGGTTCCAGGGCTGCGGCTCTTCCCTGGCCTAAGCGCTCCAATTGGTGTCTTCGGGGGCCAGAGCCTCCTGGCTTCCTCCTGGCACCCCAAGCCAGAGAGAAGGAATGGGTCCGGAAATACCGAGCTAGGCGTGCCAACACATTAGGGGTGCGCGCGCTGGCTCGGAGAACCAGGATCTGCTTCTTGGGGAAATGTCGGGATTCTAGCCGTTATGGTTTTGGGGACCAGGGTGGAGAGATCTGGGGTGCTGACTGGTCCTTACAATGTCCAGACCCCGGGTAGGGGATGGAAACGCAGATATAAAAAGGGTGCGTCCTATCCGGGCCACGGGAAACTGGCGTCGAATGTTCTAGCTACCCACTGAGCTCTGGAATGGAATTGACAGCCTGCTGTGGTTGCAAGGGCGTGCCTGAAGCACATAGGGGGCCAGTGCCCTGCCCTATGCCTGGCCTGAAGCCCCCCCACTCCCCGAGGGAAATGTGGCTAGCTGGAGCCATCCCCCAGGTGCCCCAAGCCTGTTGCGTCTTGAACCTCTCGAGGGACCTCGCAACGCGCCTTGCCGCTACCCATTATCCCCATCCAAACGCGGGTCCCAGATTTCGTGCCTTCCGCACACTCCAAGATCAGATTCACCTTTTTCTTTATTCTTAAGAACGGGAAATAAACGAATCGAATTTTTTTCCTTTGGAAAAAAAAATCTGTTCAATATCCTTTGTTGCTTAAATTGCCCTCAGAATTTTTTTCAACTTCATTTAAAAAAAAGTTGATGTG
>PVIU01000405.1:44022-130233 GCA_004026605.1 Ondatra zibethicus
AAAAAAGTTGATGTGTTCCCTAAACCTTGTTTCTCTTTAAACCATCCCCTAAGCCGTGCAGCCGGTTACTCAGAGGTTTTCTGGGGGCGAAAACAGCGAAATGGGATGGGAGGGAGAACGCAGACTGGGAATCTCTCATTTTAAATCCCATTATGGCTTTGAGGAGAAGCACAAAAAAAAAAAAAAAAGAAAAGAAAAAAGAAAAAAAAAGCAGGAAAATCTAGTTCGTCCCCCACTGATTTCCCTCACTTCAAAGATTTCCCTCGCCCCTTAAATCAGAAACATTATGGCACTAGGTATTTCTCAAGGAAAAATGCACATTTTTTTCCTGAACATGTATACGATATAGGTTCCTTTTTACGTTTCTCAGCAAAAGAAAAAAGGGGTGTGTTTGAGGCACTCAATTCCCTCGCCATTAAACAAGCCATGCCTGCAAGAAATGCAAACATGGGGGGGTTGTTGCTCAGCCACGCATCCCTCCATTAGCGCATGCCTGCCTGTCAACAATGCACGTGCCACCATGGGCATCCACTCCCCAGGCCAGCCCTGGTAGAGCACACTCACAGCTCTGCTCTTCAGACCCCCTCCCCCCTCCGGCTCTTCTCAGGACTTCCTTTTCTTCTGCCTATAGCAGGCAAGCAAGAAGCGTCCATCATCCCCCAAGTTATATGCTCTTGGGAATCCCTAAAGCGAGTGTTGCCCGATCAAGGGTCTCTGCCCTGCAGTTGTTCACTTTGTTGAGTTGTGATGAGTTAGTTCTGTCTCCTTCTCACCCGCCTCCGGGTTTAGATGTGGTGCAGACTTCTGGTACCAGGGCATCAAAAGGGAAGCCAGTGTGTGGTGGTGGTGCAGAACCCAGGAGAGCCACACAATCCGTTCTTCCTGTCCCCCTACCACCAAGATTGGACTTCGGATTTCCATTGCAAAGGAATGGAGGAAACTAGGGAATCCAATTCTACCCCTGCAAGCTGACCAATTGCCCTGCATTTTCACAAACCCTAGGTACTGAAAATGAACGCAGGATTTATCGCTAGGAACCCTTTCAAGGATCTGGCGCTCTAAGTTTGGAGCTAATTCTTTAAAGGTTTTACTTGTGAGAAATAGGAAGAAAGAAAAGAATGAATGAAATATATGAAATCAAAACAAGAACAACAAAAAATACCAGGGCTGATCCCCTCCTCTTTGCCTCAGGGATGAAGCCTTTTTAGATTCCAGTGGCCAATTTGGCTTGATCTCTGAGGTTTGGAAGTTCTGGCGGGATTAGGGGTGGGCAGGTTGGAAAAGACCGACCTCAGCTGCCTTTGGACCAGCTGGGCTGCCCTTGGCCCTGGAAGCACAGGTTGGATCAGGGTGATTTGCCTTCACCTCCCAGACCCAGAGGAGGGCATGGCATGGATGAGTACCCCATCCTGGACTTCCATTCATCTCCTTATTGTCTCTATCTCCACCAGGGACCCCGGTCTTTCTGTGAGTCTGAGCCAGGGCTTTTCTTACTCACAGCTGTTTTTCTTATTACTTTTCAAGCAAGCAAGCAAGCAAACAAACAAACTATCCTTCTCTTGTTCTCCCAAATGCCCAGCCTCCTTGGGGGGGGCACTTTGGGAAGCACATTTTTAGCTAAAGCCCCCCCCCGTACACACTTACTGCACAACCCATTACTCCCAGGACCTGGGTGCTAAGACTCCACAGCTTAGTGCTACTGTTATGCCAGGACTGAAGACAATTTGTTCTTTTCTAGTGAAATAGTTTAGGAACAAATATGAATTAGGCTTTTGGTCATTTTTCAGGTGTGAAAAATATTTTTGATGAAAAATGTTCTGGGGGCTGTGTGAGATGGGAGAAAGAAAACATTTGACTAAAAATGTAGACACAAAGCAAGAAGCTGCGTGTAACAGTCCCCACTGTGTACACCCACTCAGGACTGTAGGGGTACATGACTTGAGTCCGAGGCATGGAGGGCCACATCCAAACTTCTTCCTGCTAGGAGCATCCCAGCCTTTTGCAAAGGAGGAGGAAGTTTTGACCTATGTTGGCTTAGTATTCCCTGGCACACTGAGGACAAACTTTCAGATCTGGTGTTTAAGACTCCAGAACACGGGGTTCACAGTAGGGGCAGGGCTACTGAAGGAGTAACTAGGGGTAGTCAGAACTACACCCCACAACCCTAGGAGTCAAAGAGAGCTGTCTGGTTTGACTGGGGGTCAAGGGGTGGGCTGGGACCAGAGGAGGGAATGGATGGAGCGCCACACCACGTGCATGCTGTTCTCTCCTGTGTTTCCAGTACCCCCCGCCCCCCCATCTTCTGCCATTTCCAGAGGCAGGAGAAAGGTGATCTCGGACTTGACCCCTAAATCACAGCTGCCGGTGGCTGCACCTCGCTCAGGGATGAGCACAGCCCCTTCCCTGGGCTCTGGCAACTTAACTCTTTCCTCCCCGCTAGCTCAGAGGCCCGAGACGGGTAGCAGCGACTCTGGCTGCTGCTTTGCTAGCAATCTGCCTCCACAGCTTTACACCTTGAATCCGGTGCAGAGACCACAAAAGGAAGTCCTACACAAGGGTGAGGTTAAGGGACGCTGGGATCTTGGGCACAAGCGCTGCCAGGGAGCCTAAGGAAGATCGGAGTTAGCGGAATGAAGAGGGATGTTTGGATCGTGTTAACTACTCAGACAGATGCACTTCGGCATGTCTGCATTTATGGAATCCATATGTTGTCGTGGCAAATGAAAAGACGGCAACATGTACATACAATAGACGTAGAATAACAATACACATTTAAAAAGAGACCAAACATTCTTCACTCTTCAACCCTTCCCTTGCATCTTGAGCTGGAGATGTTCAGAGATGCATCGTTTCCACCTCCCTTGACTCCACACTGGGTTTCAATACCCTCTCCTTTCTTGTTTCTGTGTCTCCAGTCACCTTGATGGGGGGATTCTTGGGACCCAAAGCTAGGTTCTTTTTTAAAAGAAATATTCTAGTAAGCACCCCCCCACACACACCTCCCGGCACTCTCTTTCCTCCTGACATTGGCCCATTGCATATTTAGCCCTTGAACCAAATAATAGCTACTACAACCTTCTACTCTGAAAACTGTAGGGGAACAGATTCATACTCAAAGTCAGCATCTACATCCTCTTCATTAAAGCAACATTGCTATGTTATATTTGCAAAGAAATGGCTTCAAACAGACCTGGAAACATAAATCTCCCAGCAAGGGAAAGCCCTTGAATAGCTCTGTACAACACCTGCATTTGTGCACACCTTGTATATTTGTGTGCACACATATATTCACACACAGATAAAAAGGCATCTGAAGTCATTCAAATGTATATTTATGTACCCTTTTATGCATATACCTTTGTTATAGTCATTCATTTGAGAGAGAGGGGCAAGAAAAAACGTAGCTAGCAATGCAGTGTTTAGACTACATTCCACTTTCCCTCCCCACTGTAAAATACCTTAAAAAACCAGGTTGGTCTAAAATTTTCTGCCTTCTTACCAGTAAATAAAGGATTTAGATTCTAGATTTTCTGTTCCCTCTCCCCATTTTGTATGTAAAACAATCCATATAGATGCTGGATTATCATCTAAAGCATTATTGAACCACACAAGGTTGTTACTTTTCTTTAGAACGAATTCTCCCAGTAAAATTAGCATAAGTACTTACAAGATTAAGCTGACATTTCCCTATAACTGCAACATGAAATAGATTAATATCCAGATTTTTTCCCCAGATAGGGACTTTCTCCACACGTTTTTTTTAAAATAACAGGCTACAAGTTCACTTCTTCTATTTACATTTTCAAAGAAAATAAACATATAGTATTTAAGTGGTTTTTCAACATCTACAAGGAGAAATTTAATTCTGCTGCATCTCTAAAAAACAAACTAACAGATTTATGAAGATTCATGAAGACAGAGAAATAGGAAGCAAACATATTCCTCAAGGACTGATCAGTTTTCCTTACCTGATGTATTATGGAAAAATTCAGAATTTACCAGTCTTCCTTCAGTCAGCTACATTTTACACTGACCTGTATTTTGAACTGAAAGAAAAAAAAGATTAACTGTTGCCAATGAAAATTTTAAAATAATAATCAGAAACCAGACAAACTGAAGGTAAAAATATACAATGGCTACAATAAAGATAAATATTTATTTAATCAAAGCAGAGGTTGTATTTGGACTGTAGGAATGTTTCATCCTTCCCCTAAAAAAAGGGGGGGGAGGCCAGAAAGAAAAAAGCCAGGGTCTTCACACGCTCCTGGAGAGTCCCCATTGTCCAGGGCTATCGAGAGCCCAGAATGGTATTAACCTCACAAAAGACACATTGTGCAGGGGACAAAAAAAAGCCCCTTCTTCTACAATAACTTTTAGCTTTTTTATTTTTAGAAAATGACAAAGGTTTTGCAAGCACTGACTGGTGAAACCTGTAGCAAGCCAGGCTGGACTTGGCTTTATTGATCAGCTGTCCCGCATGGAAAGGCAGCCAGGAAAACTTTGAATGGCAACCCAGATTTGGCTCAGAGAGAGGAAACCCCTGATTTTTCTAAATGTATTTTCTTTTTCTCCCCCCCCCGTGCCCCGCCTAAATAAAACAGCATTATTCCCAGAGTGAATTCAGAAGGATTAGATGAGGTAACTGCAAAATCCTAAACCGGTTTTCTCCCTCTCGTCTTGGCTAAGAAGCTGCATGGTCTTAAGAGCATTGGAAAATCTCTCAAAATGAAGAATTACTTTCTAATCAAACAGATTTCCCGATTAATTCCCAAATTCCTTCTTAGATGAATAATCTTGGTAGACTGGGGCAAAAAAAAAAATTACCTCCAAGAAAAATAAGTTTTAGCGAGCTCTCTCCCTACCTGGCTTGTTTGCAAGTCAGTTAAAGTGTAGATTGCATTTTATTTCATCACAGACAGTGTAATTTCAATGGCACTAGTTCTCACGTAGAACTTACATAAATACATGCTTGTCATTAAAAAAATATATTCAGTAGTCAGTAGCAGTGGTGCGCTGAAACTACTATGAGAGAGAGAGAGAGAGAGAGAGAGAGAGAGAGAGAGAGAGAGAGAGAGAGAGAGAGAGAGACTCTTGTTCTTCCTGCATTTATTTGCTTGCTTTTTGGAGGTACCATACCCCAGCCTAAGTGAAGGCTTTGATGTACTGGGAATCTGTAGAGTAGCAGGGTCCCTGGCTGCTGTCTTTGATTCCAGGGATCTCCTTTGGGCTCTGGTGGGATGCGCTGTGCCTAGTCTTTATCTGAAATCCATCCTCTCATTTCAAGCCCTTTGGCTTCAAGACTGCTCCAAACTCTTGGAGGTGGCTGTAAGATTTTTTTTTCCCCATTAGGGATGGGGTGTGTAATTTCCCCTCTTTCTACACTCTAGATCTTTCCTCACTACTTAAACATATAGGCTTTCTTTCTTTTTTGTGAATTTCGTCTGAAATTATTTTTCGCTGCCTTTATTACATCCCTGCTTTTGATGGCAAAATAGCTTCCTGTGTTTTAAAAACATCTGCTTCCCAGGCTTTACACGGGAAAATTGATTTTACTTTTTTCCCGTAAGCCCAGAAAGGTGGAAAGTTGGACTTCTTTTCGAAGGCAACTTTTCCTTTCCTTAAACTCGACCCCCTTCCAGTTCTGACTCACTTTTCTCCTTTCATTTCTTCTAATCCTACCCACCCCCATCCTCTGTCCTGAGGAAGCAGACGATGCTGACTGCATCTATGGCAGGATATAAATTGAACGTACAGATTTTTGTCTAACCTAGGGTACGTGTTAAAGTTTTTCCCGTGTTTTCTTCCTTCATCCTCTGATTTAAGGAGAGTTAATTTTTCTCCGTTTTTTTTTTTTTTTTTTTTTTGCAAATCTCTGATTTGCAATTTAAAGCGGCCTCCATTCCAAGCCCCTGGTCTTTTTCTTAAACCTCTGATTTACGCTGTCCCATGTAACTATTGCCCCCCCACTTGAAGATGCTCTTTTCCTACTTAATTTAAGCATTGTTGCATTTTCTAGAAAAAGAAAAGAAAAAAAGGAGAAAAAGAAATTAAAAGAAAGAAAAAATCTTTAAAAAAATCTTAGCCAGGTCTCTATTGTTGCTTCGCATTTCACTTCACGGTAGTGTGTGTGTGTGTGTGTGTGTGTGTGTATGTGTGTGTGTGTTGTGTGAGTGTGTGTGTGTGGTGTGTGTGCCGGTGTGTATGTGTTTTTAATACATGCATAAACTTTTGGTCCCTCTCTCCTCTGCCTAGGCTTTTCTCCTATCCTCTCTTCCTGCTCTCCTTGCCCTGCTCATCACTTTCCCCTGGTTTTTTTTCCTCCCTTCCTCCCCTCTGCCTCCCTCCACCTCCCCCTTTTCTTTTTTGCTGAATCTTATTGATCCAGAAGGTGGCTAATTAGCCCTTCCCGTCGTGCCTGGGTAATGAAGCACATGCGCACTGAATTAATCACAGCCATTTTTTGCAGGAAACTAATTAGCAGAATAAAGATCCAAAGACTTTTTTTTCTTTTCACTCATCAGCTCCCACTTCCAGCGCGTCCCCTCCGACCGCTGCAGCCGCCGCCGCCGCCGCCGCCTCCTCCTCCTCCTCCTCCCGGCCGCAGCCGCCGCCGCCGCCGCCTGCTTTGCATCCCAATTACAGCCTAGAGCCGCTGCCGCCGCCGCCGCCGCTTCTCCTCCGTGGCCCCTGCCCGCTCCGGGGGCTGTAAACTCCCCGCCAACCATGCTGCTCGGCGGCAGCGGCGGCGGCGGCTCCGGCTCCCCGGCTGCGGCCGCCTCCCGCCCCGGGCTCCGCCGAGCGCGCTCCAGCTCCGCCGCCGCCGCCGCCAGCAGCGCGTCCTCCGCCGCCGCCCCCCGCCAGCCGCCGCTGCTGCCTTGATGGGCTCCGCGGCCCGAGCGCCTCTTTTCAGGATTAAAAGCGCCGCCAGCTCCCGCCGCCGCCGCCGCCGCCAGCAGCACCGCTGCAGCCGCCGCCGCCGGAGGAGCAACCGCGTAAGTGGCAACTTTTCCCTCTTTTTTTTTTTCCTCCTCTTCCCGCCGCCGCCACCGCCGCCTGCTCCTCCTCCTCCCGCCGCCGCCCGGACGCGGGGCTCCTCGGGGCGCCCGGGCTGCTTTGCATGGGGCTCGTCCTGCCCCCTCCCGGCTCCCGCGCCCGGCCGCCGCCGCCCGCGCTCCCCGCGCCCGTGCCCTGCTCGCTCGCCGCGTCCCGCTCGCCTGCCCCCTGCGCCAAACTTTCTCTTTCTCTTTTCTTCCTCCTCCTCCTCCCGCCGCCGCCAAACCCGGGCCGCCCCCTCCTCCGCGGCCCCCGCGCAGCCGCCGGCGACCCCCGGGAGGGTGGAGGCGCCCGGGGCGAGGCCCGCGCGGGGACTTTGGAGGCGCCGCCGGGCAGGGCAGGGCCGGCCGGGGTGCGGGGCCCGGGTGGAGGAGGCGCGCGGCCCCGGGTCCCCGCGGCCAGACAAAGGCGGCGACTGGCGGGGGTGGGGGTCCCGGTGCAGCGTGCCCCCCCTCCTATTGCGCCCCACCCCGATCGGTGCCGGGGCCCTGGGCGGAGCGCGCGCCCGGCCCGGAGCTGCCCCGCCGGCCGGGCGCCTGCCTTCCTCGCGGGGCCGCTCCGGGGGCCGCGGAGCTCGGTGGTAGTCCGGGGTTCGGGAGGGGGCGAGGCGGCCGCGCTGAGCTCTACCTGGGTGCTCTCTGCCCGGCCGGGTGAGCAGCGCCAGGAACGCGCAAAGGGGCTGCGCTCTGGACACTAGGGGCTCCCGGGGGTCGGGGCCGCGCTGCCGGCCAGGGCCGGAGCCAGCCCTGCCGGCCTCCTCGGCCAGCTGAGTTGGGAGGCAAACATCGGATCGGAGGACTTTTTTTTTTCTTCCTCTCCTCCTCTCTCTCTCTCTCTCTCTCTCTCTCTCTCTCTCTCTCTCTCTCTCTCTCTCTCTCTCATGCGAAACTGGGATTGTTTACGTTCGGTTCCCCACGTTCACCCCTCACCCCTTGCCCCACTCCACTAGATGCAAAAAAGCACGTTCCTAATTTTACGATATACATTTTAATGTATGAAATCTTTTGCATGTCAGTTGGAGGGTAGGTCTAAGAGTGTTTTTGCAGTGCACTTGAATTGTGTTTGGGGCTATTAAAATACTGTTTTTTTACTTTGTGAATCAATCTGTTGCTCAGAACCTGACTTTTTGTGAAATGTGCAATTCCTTCAACTGTGGCAAATTCGACTGTGGTTATGAGTGCTTCAAAAATCACCAATTCTTAACTTTTCCCCCTCATTACTTTGTAGTAGGGAAAATATGCCAATTTTTATTGGTTTCAATTACTGAAAATTGTTCTAAAGACTATATGGAAGGAGGAAACTGATTGCCATTTTCTGGCCTTCTGTTGGTGACTTTTGAAAGGGTGGCTTGTTAAATACCCTTGAAGAATATGTCATATTGTGGCTCTAATGCAAATTACAGAACATAAATTTACTTTGGAGTTTTAAGAAAGGCTCAAGCCCTTTGGAGTCATTGAGGATTTATTATGTTTTTCTATTTTTAATGTATATTTTCTACCTGTTTTGGGTGTATGGCTAGTTCTTGACCAACTTTTTCGGAGGTCCTGGGAAAGAAGCTTGGGAAATGGTAGAGCAGAGACTGATCAATGTGAATAATCAATAGCGCAATGTGCTGCAATGTTGTACCTACATTTACTGTAAATTTTTACAATACCCGCAGTGTGGGTGCTCCAGTGTCTTGGGTGGTTTCTTCCAACAGATTTAGGGCAGAATAACCAGAATTTACTGCTCAGGTTTCCGGAACAATATAAGGGAAATTCACTCCATTGTGGCTCATGTTTTAACCCCTTTATTTTACTGAATGTGTGGCTTACTGAATGTGTGTAGGTAGGTGTGTGTGTGTGTGTGTGTGTGTATTTGTTTACGTGTGAGGATTTCAAATGCTGAATCCCCAAAGTGTATCCTCCTGAGTTGGAGGGAAGTAGGCACCAGCCCAGGACTTCCCGGGTGGGTATTGGGTTATTGAATCACTGCTTCAGCCTTCCACTTCTTGTGATGTTCTCTTCGATTTTTTAAACTAGTACAAGTAGAGGTAGGAATATAAAAGAGTAACGCATTGGAGATTGAAGCAATATCAAAAGCAAGAGTGGCACGCTCACACGTGTGTGGCATGTGTGGCGTGTGGGGTGTGTGTATGTGTATGAGAGAGAGAGAGAGAGAGAGAGAGAGAGAGAGAGAGAACAGAAGACAGCTATCTTACAGTCAGTCCTGAATGGTGGTAGGTGAATCCATATTTGGAGATTATTTTGAAATAGTCTTGAAAATGGTTCGGAACAGGATTTCGCAAAAAGTGTACATGAAGTCATTTTTGAAAGGATTGTGGTTTGGGGAGATGAGGTGTGGGCAGGAAAGCAGAGGAGGCCAGCAGCCTTCCTCTTGTCTGTGTGTCTCCTCCCTTCCCCCCCTCCCTGGGTTTTAGTTTTTAATTACTTAATGCTGAAACACACTGGGCTTATATAAATATTTGCAAATGCTCTTTCCTATTGATTTCTCTGAATAAACTGCCCTGCTCTGGTCCAGAGAGGCGATTCAGATCTGTGGGCTTTTTAAACATAAAGACTCCAAAGGAGTGTTTGTGTATGTGTATGTTGGTGGTTAGAGCTGTAGGCATGGAGATGTGGTGGTGGGACACAGGGAGAGTTCAGGGTCTTAGTGATATGGACCGAGAAAGCTGGGCAGGAGCTGCTCTTATGGCCTGATTGTCCTCACAGATTGTGTGTGTGTGTGTGTGTGTGTGTGTGTGTGTGTGTGTGTGGTGTTTCTGAATGTATTTGTACACCCCCCCCCCATTAAATATGGAACAGTTTTTCAGGGCTTGGTGACTGCCTTCCTCCTCAGGGTCACATTGAGTGCTAATCTGACCCAAGGTGCAGGAATCCTGCAATGGGGAAATAAAAGAATATACAGAATGGGGTCAGGTCAGCTGCTCAGAGGCCAAAACCCCTACAGCTGCTTTGATTTTAGTGTGTGTGTGCGTGCTTGTGTGTGCGTGCTTGTGTGTGTGTGTGTGTGTCTTAGGCTCCTCCTGCCATGTTACAAATTGTGCTTCCCTCAGGTGTTAGCTCAGTAGCTTAAAGGCATCAGGGCCTTTGCCTGCATAGACAGGGGCTCCCAGTGACACCAGAAAACCTACAATACCGAATCCAAAACAAAACCCAGGGAGGAGGGGGAGGGAAAAAAAAACCCAACCCATTGAGTGCAGGCAAATAAGGTAGGGTCTCCAGATGCTGTTACAAAAGCAGCTTTGAATATGCAAGACAGTGCAGAAGACCAGTCATACCAGTTACAGCAAACCATTAAAACAGAGAAGGAGGAGAGAAAGGAAAAGGCACGTTTAGGTTGTAATTTGTTAGTACAAGGGAAAGAATCCCACATAAAGCTAGCCCTCCTCCCGCCCCCCTTCTACCCACTCTTTTCGGGCTTCATACAGAATCCCTCACCCTTTTGAGATTGTCTACTGTATGGGTCCTTTCATTCAAATCTTCTGAGTTTAGGAAGATCCCTGAAAGCAACACATTTTCTGTATTTCCCCCCCTTTATCTTGGAGGAGAGTTGGCAAGGGTTCTGTGGTCTGCAGTTACACAATATGTTATCATGTTTTTAATCTCTAAATCATTGCAGTGGTTATAGATTTACAGTCTTGGGGTATTACAGGGAGAAGCAACGCGGCTGTATGTATGCTTTTAAATTACACCAGTGTAAGCCGAGAACAGCAGCTATGAATATGGGCGGCCAACTCCACCTTTCCATCCCCGCTAGTTCTTTCTCCTTCTGTGATTTTATTTTTATTTTTATTTTTAAAATGCCTTGATTTGCTTAAACATAAGCCATCCTCTTCCCTCTCTTCTTTGTCTCTTCAGCTCCTGTCCCCACCTTCAAGAAGAAATAATTTTCATTTTAGACCTCTAACCCCAGATAAACTAGACTTTAAACTCTTGACACAGAACTTGGGATACGAGACTACAAAATAATGAAAAGTGTGAATTTCCCAAGAAAACCTCTTGGTTTCCATATCGACCTCCTGTGTGGGGATGGAGAGTTGATTTCAAATCAGAAAGTGGTAGTGGGCGGAGGCGAGGGGAGCCAGATGAGTGGCACTAGGGAGGTCCTGTCACTGTGACCCCACTTTGAGCTTCTGTTTTTCATATTATTATGTAACAGAATCCTTGGCAGCATTAAAAGTCCAGCATTACAAGCTGATTGTAATGCTGCCTCATTAGACAGCGCTGTCTGGCCTTGTATTAAGTGAAACATGGAGCATGGCTTTCAGATTATAAACACCAATAAATATTAAGGCTCGGCAGAGGGGGTAACTAGCAACTGGCTTGGCCTTAGCTGAGACTGCGCTACCCTATCTCCCTCTTCTTTCCACCCCCCCCCCCCAACAGTCATGTGTTTTCTTATTGGGATGCCGATGTGTAGACCCTAGTGACATTTAGCAAGGCTTTTTATAGAGTTCTCTTGTGTACACAAAAGGTTTGGAAGTTTGTTTTGTTTTGATCTGCAGTAAACAGGTCCTTCACTTGGCTGATGTCATTTCCGTTCATATTTGAGTGTTTATTGTGCGTCTTTGCAAGGCCTTCTCATCCCTCCCTCTGACCTTGCTGTTTGGTCAGAGCCCTGGGCCTGCTTTGGGAAGGGGGGCGGGTGGTGTTCTCTGAGCAGTCAGGTCTGGCTTGGGGGTCGAATGTCTTTGCTTTGGCCTAGGTTTTTTGCTTGCCTGGGAAGACACTTCCAGCGTGTTAATCTGGTTAAACACTCCTCCATCCACTTGCCCCAGTATTTCCAAGGCCTGCAGTGATTCATCCCAGCTTCCTTTCCTGGTGGCACCACCTCCCCTGGCCCCTGCCACACCTTGTCTGGGTTAATACATCCTTACTGTCCAGTTCTCTAGGACAGCCCCTAAAAAAAGAACAAAATAAAACAACACACACACATACTCACACACAAAAACCTAAACCCTTAAACCTCCAAGTAAACAAAAAACCACTAGCAACGTTCAGTGATGATTTTGAGATTTAGATTCAGTTGTGAATGTGAAATTGGCATTATTATCTGACTTCATGCTGTGCGAAAAGAAATTGTTTTCAGGCCTGGCCCCCAGCACCTCCTATCCCTGTTCCTTGCTGCCCTTACTCCATAATGCCCCTATCTTTTTGGAATGATAAAGGCCAGTCTGATGTTACTAAACATGTCACTGTTTCTCTTTTCATCCAATCTACAACTAGATCCCCCTTCCAAGAAGAAAAAAAAGTAGGGTGGGGAGAGGAAAGGTGAGAAGTAGGCTCAAGTAGGCCCCAGAGGCCTTTCTTTGCTTGGATGGTGGGTTTTAGTTGTGTTTTTTTTTAAAGTACATATGTGTGTATGCACATACACACACTCCCATAATATATATATGTACATATATATGTATAGTTATTGTTTTGTCCTCTTAGGTTTAGCAATAATAGAGAAGGGAAAGGAGTCATCACCAGGAAGTTCCCTGAGCTGCTTCCTAACTAAGAAGGGTGAAAAATGAACCAGCTTTGACACTTGGCTCCCTGTGAAAGCCCAGTAACCTCTCCCCCCTTCCATGGCCCCGGCCTTTTGTTCCTGGAGAACGGAGCTAAGGTACTTTTTCTCCCAGACCAAAGGGAGCAGGCAAGGAGTCCCCTTGTGAGCGCATCGCCTTTAGATGGCCTGCTCATGGTTATTGTCAATGCAGGCTTCCCCAAACAATTGCTGCAGGGAGACACAAAAGCAAAAACATTTGTCCTATTTTTTTAACCTCTTTGTTTTAGATTTTTTTTTTATCCATTCTTTAAATTTCACAGTTTCTATTTGTCCGCACAGAGACAAACGGAACAGCATGAAGCACATTTCACCGTAGGCCTCACTGGCGATTGGAGCAGCCTCAATAGAAACCCACATTCTAAAACACTGGCTGACTCGGAGAATATGTGAAATTTCAGCTGGGGGTTGGGGTGGGGGGACTACTGTGAAGTCAGATTAGCACAGATTTCCAACAAAATGAACTGCACTGAAAAGATGAAAAAAATGGGATTCTAGCATTCCTCGGGGTAAAGCGTGAAAGGGTCATCTTTTGTTTATCTTCTGGTATCCTGTCCAGTACTTAAAAGTGATCATTGACTAAGGAAGAATAGAAATTACGTGAAATTACTCATTAAAAGCAAAAACCATCTGAGATGGATGGTTGAGAGTCTCACAGAATGCAGTGTTTAAACTTGAGTGGAAACTGCTTGATGTGCATGGTGGAATTGCTACTGGGTTGAGGTTTTTTTTTTTTTTGTAGGATTTATATAAACAGACAATATCCCTTGTCCCTTTTCTTTTCCTCTCCTGTTTCCTGTTTCCTTTCTTCTACCCCGACCTCAGTCCCCTCCAAGAATTCAGTGGTTTGCTGGCCACTGTGAAGGGATGTGTCAGACGGCTGGGGGATGGCTCAGGGACAAAATGGGAAGTCCACCTCTTTTTTCCCCCCCTTGGCCCAAACAAAGCGCCCCTCTCTCCTTAGCATGTAGAGCCTGGACTGTGATGTTGCCTTTAAGCATCTGTCTGCCTCGTCATTAAAATTCTCATTTTCAAGGTTTAGAAAAGCAAATGTAAAAATTCCCCTGGGTATAAAAGTCTTGCATGGCAAATTCTCTTTGCCCTTTCAGAAAAAATATTTTTGTTTCCAAAAAAGAAAGAAAGAAAGAGACCGTGGTGACCTATTTGCCTAACATTTAGTACAGTTTTAAGGCAACTTCTGTAATTTTGCTTCCTTGAGGCTTTGCCACTTTAAATTATTTTGGGAAAACTCTTTTGAATTACAGATTTAAAGGCAGATGACTCATTTCTATCTTTCTTGTGTATGTGATTGAAAGGTTTAGGAGGTGGGTTGGGAAGGGTAGGTAAATAAGCCAGATCACATTACATCTATGATGGGGTAAAAATTAATCTATGGAATTAGCACTGCAGTAATACTTGAAAGACTTGAGGTTCCTGTCAGAGAAATGTGAAACAAAATGTCTGAGTAGACCCTCCTGGCAAGCCACCCTTTCTGACCTGTGCTGTCTGGAGCTTGGTCTATATTCTGTATCATCCCCAGGAGGCCTGGGGCCCCCAGCGGGTACCTGGCCCCTAAATAAAACTACCTCCTCGTATTGGTGGGGTGAGCTCAGACCATGGGGCAAAATTCAGTTCCAAATGCATTTGTATGTAATTGGGGGACATGTCTGTGTGTGTCTCTGTCCTCCATCCCAGGTTAAAGCCTCAAGATCATTTAAGCACAAGTTTTAAAAATCAATGTGGGTATATCATTTATTAAAAATAGAATGATCTGGAAGAATTACACACATCTACATAAACCCAGCTGTGCTCTGAAGAGGGGCTGGAATGCTGACATCTCCTGTATCTTCAGTCAGGGGTCATATTTAGCTTTGCCGAAGTGGAAGGATAGAGCGTTAGCGTGTGGATCTGGGGGTGGCAGGGAGCAGGTTTGGCTGGGTTGGAGAATTGTAATTTATCAGCCAGCTAAGCAGTAGTGGGCAGACCTCTGGCTTGGAGATTGGGTAAGGGGAGGAGAAGAGAAGGGTTAGCGGTTCCCTGGTTTATTTTGAAATCTTTATTCTTTGACTGTTGCCAGTTGGGCTTTCTAGATGGAACAGGCCTGAATAGAGAACTGTGAGGACTGGTGAAGGGCAGCCTTTTCTGAGGGTGACTCCATTTGTGATTGTGTTCAGGACGCAGCCCGAGAGCATCAGGCTGTTAGTGCTGGGCAGGCACCGGTTTAACGTCAGGCAGCTGCCCTGTCCTGAGCTTGGGTACAGAATTTGCAACATGGATTTCTGAGAAACCGATGGTTCCATATGTCAGAGTATGCTTTGCAAATTCCCTCTGAAGAGGTCTTATTTTGGTTACGGATGAAAATGGGTTGTCCCCGAGGTAGCACCCCAGCTTTTATGCAGCCCACCATATTCACCATGGTCTACAGGCTGAAGGCTACCTGCCCATGGCTTTACCTGTGAAGTGTTTGTCTGGAACAAAGACAGGCTTGAGTAGGCCTCACATGCGTGTAGCTACTGCAGGATTAAGATAAAGGAAAGGGACCAGGGCCACTCTCCTTGCTGCTTGTCAGGCTCCGTAGGTGTAGAAGGCCTGTCCAGGGCCTGGGACACTGGCAGAATCAAGGCCCCTCTGCCAGCCCCTCTTCGGTGGCTCAGATGGCTTTAGATCTTGTCTTGTGGTTTTTCTAATTTTATTTATGTGTATCCTATGTCTCCCCCTCCTTCCCATACTCACCAAATTAGGAGATTCTGAGGTGGTCCCATGAATAAAACTCAAGAGAAAGCTGCAGAATTCCATTTCCCAGGAGTAGAAACGTTTTCCTGTTGTCTTTACTTGGTCAGATCAGCTAGGCCCATGGGGTTGCTTCCAGGTGAGGAGTGAGGGTCTGGAACCTCTTGTTTTCCCAAAGAGATTTCCAGGGGGCATCTCTGAGTGTAGGGGCCACCTTGCTTGCCTTGCTGCTAGCATCATCATCTTCATGTATTATTCATACTCACTTTTTCAATTAAATTATTAATTGGTTTTCTTTAAGGTGTTCCTGACTCATGTGGCTAATATAAATAACCGTGTGTTTTGAAAACACCACCTGTTCTTGAGCCCGAGGTCAGGCAGTCTGGAACAGCCCCACAGTGGCCATACTCTGGTTCACAGAACCATCCATCCTCCACCCTCCTTTCTGTTCTCTGCAGGTGCCCCCCCCACTCCAAGTTTGACTAAATTTGGCCTCTGCCCTTCTTTGTCCCTAGTCGACTTGATTCCCTAGAGGCGAATCTTTTCTTCCAAGGCCCTAGCTTAGGGGGGGAAAATTGCAATCTCTTTTTTTGTACTAAAATATAGCCGTGGGGGGGGGCGTTAGTCTGCACCCAACAGGTTAGGTATTACATCGATTTGAACCCGAATTCTATTGTACCAAAAATGCTTTCTACACAGAGACATGGTAGTTTTCACCAACCAAGCATCCCCCTTTCCTCCCTGTTAACGCGTGCTTAATGCAAATACGATTCCATACATTCTGCTCTTCGCCTGGTGAGCTTATTATATTTCTAACACTTGCATGGTTCATTATTGTGCAGTAGGAAAAGACTCGCGGCTGCAGGGGCAGCCTGGGTGGCTGGTTTTCAGAAAGAGAAAAAGCAGGTGTCTTTCTTTCTGTGTTGAGAATGAAGACTAGATTTAGGAGGAGGGTGGAATGCGGTCTGAGAGGCCTGGAGACTTCCGGTGAGATTTCAAGGGGCCTGCCTTTACATAATAGAATGTAAAAGGTGAACCTAGGGGAACCTCGAAGTGCCCAGCAGTTGCTTTGACCAGCTGAGGTGGCCCTGTTCGGTTTGATCCTGGTGGTAGAACCTCCCTGAGACGGGCACCTTTCTTGCCCTCTCTGAGGCTTTTAAAGGGAGGTCCCCTTCCTTAAATTGGGTGGCTGCAAACTGCTTGTCCTTTTCTAGTCATTCCTTCTCTTCTCCTTTTCTCCCCTCTCCTCAAAAACTGTCTTTAAACTCTCAATAGAGAGTAGGGGATGTTTTCGCAAGTTTCTGAAGCTGAAAAACAGAAGTTCTCTGTGAAGCAGTTAATAGGATGGGTGTGTGTTTCAAATAAATTCCTGTCCACATTGGCTAATGTCCCCTGTTAGAGTGGCCTGGCTCTGACGTGGACAGGGCCCAGAGACTGATGGATCAGGGTTCGGAGGCCCCAACTGCTTCTCTTCTTCTCTCTCTCTCTCTCTCTCTTTTTTTTTTTTTTTGGTGGCTGAGGCGCATCGGTTCCTTCCAGTCTGGCCTTTGACTTTTGATGAGCGGTGCGGTCAGTGCCTCGCGGGGACGCGGCTTTGTTCCTGCCGGGCCGGTTCCCGGGTTGGTGTAGGCCAGGGCAGCCAAGACTCCTGTCCCCAGGCGAGTGCGGCTCAGCCTGCCTTCAAGGCCGGTGTTGGGAGCCAAGGCCCAGTAGACCCGGCCCTGCTCCGTGTGTTACGTCCCCAGGTCCCCGCAGGCGCGCGGGCGCGGCCACTGTGAGCAGTCCGGCCTGCGCCCAGCGTGACTGTAGATGTCAGGCTTTGCCCGGGGAGCCGAGAGGCTGCGGGGCTGTGAGTTTCAAATTAACCTTCCGCTTTGTTGCTGTGTAATGTGGATCCCCGAAGGCCCCCCGCCCCGCCCGCCCCCCTTCCTCGGGCGGTGCGCGCTGCAAACTGCGAGTTGAGCTTCATTTACATAAAGCGATTCCGGGCGGGCGGGCGGGCGGCGCAGGAGGAGGAGAGAGGCGGGCAGGCCGGGACGGGGACCGGGACGCAGCGCCGCGCCCCGTGGGTGAATCCCCGCCGCGCCTGGGGGACCTCCCTCCCCGGGCAGCCCGAAGATCGCCAGCCCGGGCCGCCACCATGCGCGCCCCGCCCCTGCCGCCAGGCCCCTCGCTCCTAGCCTGCGCCACCGCCGAGCCCGGGGGGCAGCGGGAGGTGGGGAGAATGCCGCCTGGGGTGGGTAAGTTCGGGGCTGCGCTGCCGCTGGAATCTCCCGTTGTCGCGCAGGCCGGAGTGGTGGCCCCCGGACCTCCGAGTGCCTCCTTCCTCCCGAGGTGTACGGAGGCTTTGTGTGCCAGGTGAGTGCAGTCTCCCTCCCCCGCCGCGCGGCTCGCAGCCGGCCTAGCGCTGGAGGCAGGTGCTGCGAGTCTTGGCTGAACTTCCCATTCTCTTGGGGCATGTGGGGGAAGGGCAGGCTGGATGCACTTGAACTCTTAGACTCCAGTGGGAACCTACCTGGGGAGAGAGTGATTAGAGTCCGCCGGGCACGGGAGTACGTTCCTTCTTGTATCCTCTCTCGCTTTCCTCTCTGACCTCCTCCTCCTGCTGCTTTTGGGTTTGTTCATGCCTTCCTAATACTTGGGGTACTGGTGCTACTGAGAACTTTGGGTTCTTTCGTCTAAAACACACCCCTTCAGCCAGAGAGAGGGAGGGAGAGGGAGAGAGTTAGAAATCGCTGGTCAGTTTGCAGCAATGTGAAGAATGCGCCTGTTTGGGGAGTAATTAAAGAGAGAATCAGTATAGAGCTGGAGGGGACCAATGGAGATCATCTTGGCCGCCCTTTAATTTCGGTTTGTTCTTCTGCCAGAGCCCGTGCAGCATTTGGGGGGGGGTGTAATGAAGGAAGAGGTAAGATTTTTACCCAGTTAAAGAGGAGAGATGTCCAAGTTAGGCTAGCAACAAGAAAAAAAAACGCCTACCCAAAAATCATTTTGTAGGTTTAGAGAGTAACATGCTCCCTGGAAAACAGCCCTTTCTGTCTGGTACATATCTATGTAATGATGGTGAGACTCCTGCCCTCAGGGGAAAGCCCACGGCCCATACGTGGCACACTCAAAGGAAGTTTGAACAACCTGATACAGTGGTATGCGGTATGCTAAACTGCATTAAAGGCAACCCATAACCAGGTGAATCCAGGAGGGCACCTCCACCCTTTGCATTTATGTCATTTTGTAGCCTTTGACAACTCTCTTGAAGCCATTGACATGTAACCACAGAGAGTGTAGACTCCCATCTGGAACCCAGGGAAGGCCTCTTCTTCAGGCTGTAGCCAAGTAGGGCCTGGTTGGCGGAAGGCATCAAGGCACAGCAAGGCAAACAGACTTAAGCCTCAAAGAGAGATAGTGAGAAAGTTACACGTCATCTTCATCTTACTTCATTTAATGCCTTGAGATCCTTGGAGACGAGTCACTAAATAAATAGAGTCTAATTTGAAGCTCACCCTAGCTGGGGGTAACTGTTTCTTTGCCATCAAGCAGCAGGTGCAAGTTTGTAGAGTTGGCCCCTGGAGTCCCCTCATTCCTAAAATCAGGAGGTGTCAAACCTTCATGTTCTTTTAATGACTGTGGTTTCTGGATAGGTTTCAAGGGAAACCCTAAAAATCACGAGTTCCACTGGGCTGGACTGGAGTGCTGTGGCCCAGACTGCATTACATAGGAAAGCAGAGACCCTCCGAGGTAACAGGCTGCAGCAGGGAACTGGGAGCCTGTTTCTTGTTATCACAGCATCTACTGGCAGCCTGAGATTCTAAATTGCAGACATAGGAAACGGGAAACAGAGGTGGGCTATGAGGGGTCTGGAGACCAAGAATCTTCATCATTTAAGGATTTCAAGAATGAGGTCTTTGGAGAGAGGCGAATGCCTGGGTGTTTGCACACCTGTAATTATGTTCATCTAGTTTTGAGGGGTTTTGGAAGGCCCCCCTTACAGAGAGTGTGCAGCCATGAAGGCCAAGAGCAACCCCCCCCCCCGCTTTCTTTCCTAAGTCACAGGACAAAAGAGATTGTCTGCATTTGATTTCCAGTATGGCTTTCAGAAGACATGTAAAGTGGCTCTCAGAATGGGCTGGGGGTCACACTCGGCCTTTTATTTAATTACACGAGTGTTATTTAACAACACGGGGTCGGTGACAGAAGCAAGCACTTGTACACGATGAAAACAGTCCTTTTGGAATGGCCAGGAATCAAATGCTTTGCAGACCTTCTGTCTTTATGGCATGGGTCAGTCGTCTCTCTCTGTACCCCCACCCAGTAGAATACTTTCTCTGGGATGGAATCCTGTTCTCCACATCTGAAAACTGTTTTGATTGACAAGGAGTCTGAAAACAGCAAAAACAATGAGCTGCACCCGCCAAACACCTGAAACATTAATTTTGGTTTCTTTGCACGAGGGAATGCTGAGGAAGGATGGAAAGGCAGGGCCCAAGTCAAAAGGCGCTGCCAGGCGGCCTCCCGTTTGGCTCGTCCTGGCTGGACAGCAAAGTGCTTTCTTGCTGTTTTGGGACTGGATTTAACTGCCATGGAAGCTTAGTTGCCAGTTGGGCTTCCTAGTGTCAAGGAGCTAAAATAAGCGAGATTTCAGCCTTCACCTTTATGACTTAAAGTGGTGGCTCTTACCCTTTTCCAGGACAGGCTTGGCCCACTTTGGGCAACCGGAAGGGGGTGGGTTCATTAGAGTAAGTCTGTGAATGCAGACTGATGGAAATGAGCAGTCTGCTCCTGCTGATGGAGGTTTGACTGGTTCTTAAGGTTTGGTCACTTGTGCTGTCCAGGGACTGTGTCCTTATTGCTGGTGTGTGTGTGTACGTACACGCGTGCGTGTCTGTAGGAACTGTTTTTTTTAGAGTCTTTTGAGGCTTTGGGGGTGATAGTGTGAGAACTTGAGAAAGCTTGAGCCCAAAGCAGACTCTTTCCTAGGAAACTTAGTTTTCCTAGGGACTTGCAAAAGTTTCATCTTTAAAAGTAAATATTTAAGTGACTAAGCAGTGTTTTCTCAAAATGTGTGGAATTGCTGTTCCTGCTTGCTGTCTGCTTTGGTGCCTGGCAGAGTTCCTAGCTTGCTTCCCAACCTAAGGCCATGAGTCTTTCCTGCAAGGAGGCCATAGGGAGTCTGGTGTCAGGAAGCTTGTCTAAGCCCCACCTCCCGGCTGGCCAGCCCTGCTAGAATAATGCACCTGATGCTCGCTGTAGCAACCTCAAGCAGTACAGTGTGTGCTGTGGTTTATGCTTTCATTTGTGATTAAAATGGTTGCTTGCTGTTAGGCTGGCCTATTTCTGTACTGTTTGGGCCTGTTGGCCTACTCGGGTTCCCAAGGCTGTTGTAATTAACCAGTATGGGGGCGGTACCATCCAAACACAACAGGAAGGCAGATTCCATTATCTCAAACTTCATCGGGTTGTCCACATGCTCTGGTCTGAGAATTTGGTTGTAATGGTTATTGTTAGAAATCACAGCATAGCTGTGACTCCCCAGTCCTTTCTCCCTGAGTTAAAGGACTGTGGTCAGGAAACTGAGCAGCCAGATTTAATGGAATCCAAGCCAGGGAATTCCTCTGCAAGAGCGAGGCACGGTAAGGTCCTAAAAGTACTGGTTCTGTCCTGAGCACAGTGACCTGCATTATGAAGCCACTGAAACTGAGGCACAGACACACGGAAGCTAAGATTTCCTCAAACTGCCTGGAGGGAGAGGCGCAGGCGGAAGTCTTGGGTCCTTGGCAAGCTGCTTTCAAATCCAGATTAAGGAGCAAAACTATCAAATCAACAACTGTCAGATTTATTTTTTGTATGATTTAAAGTTGATTGCCAGTCGGTTCTCAGGAATTGACAATCAGATGTTAGAGGACTGTTTTGGTTTTTATTTTTTGTATGTGGCAAAAGACTGTTACAGACACAGGAACCAGGGACTCTGGGAAGGCAAGGCCTAGCTTCAGTTGAGGGACAGCAACATTGTGTTAATGCTTCAGAGGCAGTGACGTAGAGGTCCTCCCCCTTCTTCCTATCCTGTTTTTCATCCTTCGGGTCAGGGAGTGGGATAGTGAGTAATGAGGACAAGCCACCAAGGTAGTGGTGACAGGAGTGTTTGTAAAAAGTTCTGTGCCCTCTAAAGTTGCCCTGGCTGCCGATTTGTTAGAGTCCTTGTTTTTATAAATTTCCTCCTTTGGGTGTTTTCTGCCTTTTTCGCTCCTGATTCCTAGAGCTTCTTGCTTTTGCAAGGATAAAGACGCAAATCAAACAGGAGCAGGCAGAGTGCATGAGCTGGCGTCTGGCTCTGCCGCGCATCAGGACCCTTAGTGAAATACCTGAAGCTTTATCTGCCTTTTGGGTATGCCATTCTCCCTTCCCACCATATAGGCTTGTCAGCAAGAGGATTAATGTGGGGTGTGTGTGTGTGCGTATACGTTTTACATGCTTCTCCAGAGGAATCCTACCTTGCCTGCCTCCCGAGAAGAGCTGCTGTGGTTTTTAACTGCAACCCCCTCGTCAGGTCAGGTCTGAGGCTTCGAAAGAAAGGAGACTTGGGAAAGGCCAGACAGTTGACTACTTTCCTACCGCCTACCCGTTCTGATTCCCAGCGGTTTGGGACTGAGGCCATTGCAAGGCCACTCCACTTGGAGATGGGAAAGGCTGTCTCCTTTTCTGGGAGAAAGGGAATCCCATCAGGGTCTCAAAAGCTGTCTGCCCTCTGAAGTGAATTTCTTGAATCTGATCTTAAATGGGTCTTTTGGGGCAAGAGTTAGGAATTTCTGGGGTATGTGAAATTATTGCTAGGAAATCTTTAAGTGAAAGTGAGAAAATTGGCTCAGTTGAGCCAAATGCAAAGGAGGTGGGGTTTTTGTTGTTGTTGTTGTTATTTGTGTGTGTGTGTGTGTGTGTGTTTTCTGTCCATGACAAGAGTTTCTTTCTGTAACAGCGGTGGCCATCCTGAACCAGGCTGGTCTCAAAAGATCCTCCTGCCTCTGCCTCACAAACCAGGTGCCGAGGTTAGGCCTGTACCACCTTTCCCAGCTAGGAGGTGGGTTTTTCCATCTGTAGCTGATGTTATACATTGTCCTGCAAGTGACTTGAGCCACAGACCTCTGTCTGGGTTCTTCATTAGGCAGGGGCTGGTGTGAATTGGAAGGGGGTTGAATGCGTGGGATGACCTCGAGGATGATCGTGGTCGTTTTGGACAGATTGGTAGTGGGCCTTGTCAGTGATTCTTATTATCTGAGGAGCCTTACTGTTAGTGAGCAATGGGGGTAACTTGGCTGATTTCTTGGTTGCTCCTGACTCCAGCTAGCAGGATTGGAGACTCATTCTTCTGAAAGCATTGACCAAACTATATTTTTGGATAAACTGGTGTCTGCCTACACTTCAGTCACCGGCTTGGTGTGCCTTTCACTGTTGAAATTCCAGTTCAAAGGTGGCTGCCTGACTCTCACTGGAACCTCCTGATCAGGGGGCTGAAGTCAGATTAGCCCAGCACAGAGAAGATCCAGGTCTTAATTTGATAGCTGATTTCAGCCCCAGGCCCCCTTCCTGAGTCCTATAAGTGCCCATTCAAATGCAAGTCTCCTTTTTGCTGGCAGGAGTTCACACTGCCCTAAGTATCTAAAAAGTGTGTCCATGTGGATATGAGCTCACTTGTTCCCCATACTTCTAGTCTCTAAGTGGCCCACTTTAGATGACTTCTCCTATGCCTTGTCCAGAGGAAATAGGGTAAAGGACACCTGGACTTTCATTTTTTAATTAAATTTTTAAAAATGCTCCTCAGCAACTTTTTTTTTTTGGGGGGGGGTTCTTGTTTTTAAACAGTTTTTCTTAACTGCTCAAGAGACAATGTAAACCGCTTGTGCTGTTTCGAGACCTGCTTCCTAAAATGCTCTTTGGCTCAGGGCCTTGGTTCTTAATGCACATTTGGCTGGTTTGGGGAAGTGGATTTTGCTTTCCTTGTAACAGCCCCTACCATCTCTGTGGAATATTTGCGTCCTCATGATAGTTAGTGTCAGCTTCTGGACACGTAAGGAAGACAGCCTTGCGTGGTGGGGTGGGCGTCACTCCCAGAGCACTGACTTTTCAAGGCGAGGCCACCTCTGTTGTGCCAGGCTCTTGCATGCTGCCACTTTTAAATCTGATCACAGTGATTGCTGGGGACTCGAGGTGTGTGATTGGAACCTGGCTTGCTTACTTTTTTTTTGTAAGTGTTTTTTCCACTCTGAGGGTATATATAGTTCCAGATAAGCTGGACGTGCTACACGCCTATAATCCCAGCGTTTTGGGAGGGCTGAGGTAGGAGGATCAGGAGTTCAAGACTAGTAGTTAGTTAGACCTTGACTCCAGAATTAAAATGAGGTAAATAAACAGAATGACCCCACCTCCCTACCCCGTTGCCTTTTTCAAAGAGAAAAGTGGAAACTGGTTTTCCTTCGAGAGTTATTAAACCTACATGTATATTCGGGGGATACAGAGAACTTGTAGATCTTTAAAGAAAGAGCTGTATGGATCAGGTTCTCCAAAGGAACAAAGTGGATAGAATGAGTGTCTGTATTGAAAGGGGATTTATTAGACTGGCTTATTGGATGTGGACTGGATAGTCCAACAATGGCTGTCTCCTGCTGGGGAGGCCAAGATCCTGGTTGTCCAATTGTTCAGTACACAGGCTGGATGTCTCAGCACTTCTAATGACACCTAAGGCCTGGATGACTCCTGTAGAGGTGCATGGCTTTGGTCTGTATTGGAACCCCAAAGAAGTTTCTTAGGATAATGGTGGAGTCCAGATCTATGGGATCCATAACTTGGCCTGTGAGAATGAGTGCAGGCAGACAGAAAGCAAGCTGCTTTCTTCCAGAAGGTGCCACCCAGGCACCCTCTATAGGAGTGACCAGAGCTCCTGCAAGTTGAATCCAGGTAAAGTAGTCAAATTGACAACCAAGATCAGGGAGGAGGCGTGTCCTTTTTCATTTTATTTATTATTTACGAAATAATGACTCAGGAAAACGGAGACATGCTGTGATCAGAGCCCGCCTGGACTCGGTTATTCAGCTTGGTTCCATGGGTCAGAGGGCCTGAATTTCTGGAAGCCCATTCACTTCATGCCACCTCTGGTCTTCCACTGTGGAGGCCATTGATGCTAAGCCCAGCCAGCTCTGGGGCCTTTTCCGGTGTGATTTTTGAACCAACCCCTCAACTTCTTTGAGCCTCCCTTATTTTATGTGTCAGAGGGTGTGAGCTCACACCTGCACCTCGAATTCAGTAACATCGAAGACAGGCGTTTGAGATACTTAGCAAATAGAGGCAACCCTGTCCAGATGTTACCTTCCATTCATCTCATTCCTGTGGATGGTGCCAGCCGCTTTTCCCTTTCACCAGCCCCTGTTAGAGTGTGACTAAGGTCCCCAGTTTCTTTCACTCTTGGCTTATTGGCTGTGAATAAGCCACCTCTTTTTGACATCCTGAAAGTGTTCTGGAGCCGGAAGGCCTCTGCCTTAGAACCAGTACCCTCCCCCTCCTATCTTCCCCACTTGCCTTCCACCTCCCCCCCCCACAACAAGCCTGGCAGGAGGCCCCCTAAGTGAGCAGCCCACTCCATGACCCACCTAGAGAGGCCTTCCTGTGCTGGCTTATATATGCTAATAGGCCTGACTTGTCCTGGCTTGTTTGTAGTGATTTGTAGAGACATTTATATGCAAATACTATCAACTTGCTGAGTTAATTATCATGTGCCCCCTCCCCCCCCAGCTCCTCTCTTGCTAGGCCTCCCAGCCTTACTGGCCTGATTTCTTCCTGTCTTCGCCTTCTAGTTTGTCCCCTTCCCGCACCAGCTGACTTGATCACAGCTTCTTCACTGCAGGGTCATCTGTCATAGGAACCATGTGGTCAAATGTGGCAAACTGGGCGTTCCAGTGGTGGCCCAATTCCAGCCTTCTGTGAGAGGCAGCCTGTTGCCTGAAGAAGGGTCCCACTCCCATAGTGCTGAGCTTTCAGCCGTTTTACCAGCTACCTTGAAATATAGGTGCTTGGTTCTGTCAGTCTTTGCTACTCAGTCTTTAGTGACGATTAGAGCTTTGATGATTATTTCCATTTCCCCATATTTAAACAACCACAACTTACTAATTCAGAGTCCCGGTGAGGGTCTGTTCCAAAAGGATGTCCCCTCTTGTTCCCAACCCTGGGAAATAGGAGTGTACCTCAGGCCAAGTTTCCTATTGATATTTGTGGGTGGGTAATTCCTGGTAGGGGGCGCTTACGGTGACCGTTTTTTTGTCTTGGCTCTATTTACATATAAATACCTAAGCGTGTAGCATCCTTAACTCAAGTGGCTTCTTTGAGGCCACTTGACGTCAGTAGCTCTCTCTCCTGCTGACGTGACCCTCAGATTTGTCTCTAGGAATGGCCTGGGGAGGTAAACCTTACCCTAGTTGAGGACTACAAGATAGAGTTTGTTTCTCCAGGATGAAGAGGTGGCAGTCTTTGGCCTCTCCCGCCAAGTACTGCATCGCTGCTGCCATGTCTGAATAGTAGCGTGCCAGCTGAGCGGCCCCAGAGCTTGTGATTTGACCCATCTGATAATCAGATGGTTGTGTGGGCTTAATTTCATGGTAGTCTTTTTAGCATCCGAAGATCAGTAGCTTTTCCTTTTCGGGCATGGTGGTGAGCTAGAGTTTGAAGAGGTAACATTCTTGTCTGTGGCAGGCTGCTCAGTGGATGTAGACAACATCAATCTCTGGACGGAAGCATCAACAGGTGGGACTAAGTTAAAATACACGTTTGCTGCAACCTGTGATGTCAGCAGGACATTCTCCTCTCCACACTTCCTGGGACTGGCTGCATTTCCAGCCTTGGCCGGTAGCATGTTGGACATTTCTGTTGACTCTGGTCCTTCCAGGATCCCCAAGCCATTTTCAACAGTTAAGGAGTCAGAGTCTCCTCCTCCCCCCCTCCCCTCTCTTCCTCCTCCCTTCTTGTCTTTACCTTCCTCCACCTTCTCTGTGTGGTGGGGCCTTGGCTGCACTAATGCATGCTCCTCCCAGGGAGCTCCATGGCCAGGCCCTGAAGGAGGGAAAACACACTAAGGGTTCTTCTGACACCACACAGACTAATGGTTTGGGTTAATTTTGTTAGTCAACGGGGTGAAAGTCCACAGCTGTGCCTGGAAATTGGGGAAGGGCCTACTGGGATGGTCTTATTTTGGAAAGTCTAAATGCAATGCTAATGGCTGAGATCTAAGCTGGTGATGTATGTGCCTTTGACTGGGCCTCCAGATAAGGTGAAGAGTATTCTAAAAGTTACTTTAGTGCAACCTCCCAGATAACTGTATGCCTGGGGCCAGGCACGATTTATGGCCAGCTGGTAGTTCTGGCTGTGTGCTGGCTACCCTTTATCTCTTGAGTTCAGGCTCTGTAGCTTAACTGGTAATGCTGTTTATCTTTTTTGGGGAGGGGGTCCAGATGGGGGTTTTGATCAGGTTTTGTTGCTGGAGGCATTCATACTTCTGCTGATGGTGGCCCCTGATGATGGTCTGTACTAGGGTGCTGCATTTTAGGGTATCCAGGGATCTGGAGTGCAGGCCCCTCATCTTAAGGAGTGTCAGGTCCTACCGAAGTTGTGAGCCTGGGGGAGGGGGTGAGAGGCCTTCATACAGCTCCAGCCCAGGTTCCTTTCATCTTTGTCTTTCTACATCACTGCTGCAGGCCTGGCCAGCACACCCAGCCTGCTTTTCCAGTAAACAGCTCAATTGTGGGTCATGGACTCCTAAGCTTTTTGGACAACAGTTGAGCCAGAGAGTCTGATGATACCCAGGGAGGTCATTCTAGGAGGAAAATTATTTTTCTGATACAGCTAGGAGAGATTCAGCATTGACTAGCCAGAAGACTTCCCTTCTACCCCACCCCAGCATCTCCAGGAGGAACCCTATGCTGAGAATTGCCCTAGACTTTGTGTTTTGGGAAAAGTAGAGTTTTATTCAGTTTATGTGGATTTTTGTCTTTATTATTATGTTGTTGTTGTTGTTATTGTTGTTGTTTGTTTTTGAGGCAGGGTAACTCCTGCTGACCTGGTCTTGAACTCATGTAGATGAGGTTTTGCTTACCCTTGAGCTTGCTGAGTCCTGAGATTAAAGCTGTATGCTACCATGCCTGACCTACTTTGCCTTTAACAATCAGGTTGTGATATATGTCACTTAACTCTTTTTTTTTTAAAAGATTTATTTTAAATTCTGTGCAAGCCTCACTCTCTCCATGTGTGTGAGAGTGCAGGTGCCCTCAGAGGCCGGAGAATGTGTGGGATCTCCCTGGAGCTGAAGCAGTTGTGAGCCACCCACACGTGGGTGGTGGGGACTGAACTTGGGTCCCCTGCTGAGCCCTCTCTCCGGCCGGCCTTCTTGTATTTTTTATTTGTATTTAAGAACGTATAATGTTAGGTCTTTTAGTTGGGGCCTTAAGGATAAATGGAAATTTTCTCTGACCTTTGGAATTAATCTACAGAAATAATGTCATTATAGAAAGAACAAACTTCAGCAGGAAGTTTTCGGGTGTCTTTCTGAGGATAGAAGATGGAGCAGATTCCTTCCTCAGACCCCTCGCTCTACCTATTGGGTAAACTGCTGCCATCTGCTTTACAATTCTTCTTTAATTTTTTTTTTTTCATTTTTAAATCCTCAAAGACAAAGGGACCTGGAAGCTCAGACCTGTCCTGCCACATTCCTGAGTAATTTGGTTTTGATTAACCCAAGGAGAGAAGTTGGTTTCTCCTAGCGACCGACTCTTGGACGGAGGGGATCAAAGCGCCAGGAGGGCCAGTGCCCCTAATGCAAGCTTTCCCTCCGCCCTCCCGCCCGCTACTGGCCCCTGTTCTCTCCCCCTCCTCCTCCCACCCCTTTAGAGTCCTGAGCCGTAGCAACTTGGAATTTCTGACTCTCCTAGACGTTGAAGAGTCTCAGGGCTTTGGGTGGACCAACCGGGGAGAACCCCATCTTCCTAGCCCCCCCTCAAGTTGCAGAGCGCATTCCTGTGTTAATCCTGCTGCCGGATTGCAAATGGCTGTAATTGTGTGTGCTACAGGATGGGCCCAACGTGCCGCTTTTCTTCTTGGAGGAGGTGACTAAAACGTTCATTTACATAAAGAAATGAGACTGGCCTTGTGATCCCTTGTGATAGAATAGGCCCGGCCTAATAAGAAAGGGGCCTCCTCTGTGCGGTCCCTGGGAGGGAGGGAGAGAGGGAGGGAGGGTGTGTGTGTTTGTGTGTATGTGTGTGTGTGTGTGTGTGTGTGAGAGAGAGAGAGAGAGAGAGAGAGAGACAGACAGACAGACAGCGGGAACACGAATGGGAGCTCACATTTCTCAGTTTTCTATGTCCTACAGGGCATTTTAGGGGGAGGGCACTTCAGGCAGAACAATTCTGCTCTTGATAGTAAGAAATTAGGGTGGAGCCCCAAGACTGGCTTTATTGTGGGTAATCGCCTCTTTCAGCCCACATCAACCACTTTCCAGTATGTTTTAGAACCTGGCCATAGGGCTTAAAACCAATGGATAATATCTTGGAGAAAGGACATGCCACCTTCCTGAGTTGGTTTGACCCCACTTTTTTTTTTTTTTTTAATTTGGTGATGGTGTTTTGGGATATTGACATGACCTAGGCCAGTTAAAAATGGATGCTTGGGAATTGGTGATGCTTCAGACAAGCAAGGAGAATACTCTCTGCCACTCCCATCTGAAGGGGAGAGGCAGGCAGGCAGAGGTTCTAGAACACGGTTTTCCAATAGATACACACAATTTTATAAAGTTTTAAATGAAGTTTGATAACGTTTTCTACTGACCATGTTCAAAAGTACAACAGGATTAGCCTTACTATGACCTTTTATTTAGTACAGTTTATTTAAAAATGTGGCCATTTAAGCATGGAGTCAGCATTTTAAAATTATGAATGAAGCCTCAAAACTCTGTATTTTTTATTTAGGGCACCTCTCAGTTCTCATCAGCTGAATTCTATGGCCTCAGTGGCTGCTTGCTGTGGACAGGCAGATCTCGCAGTAAAAGACTAGTCCTGGCTCTGGAGGTTTTAGTAGGTGGAGCTGAGTTACCCTTGGACCCTTCCTGAGGTTCAAAAGGTTGGGCTTAGTCTGCACTAAGCTCCTGAGCTCCCTTGGGGATTGCCAGGAGAGTCAAATATGACACTGGTGTTAGTTTCATAAGTAACCCTGTGGTGTGGGATTTGGGGGTGTTCACAAAGCTTCACCATCCTGTCCCAAGGTAGAGGAGCACCATGATTCTTTGAGGACAGCTTTCTGCATGCGTTCTGGAGAAAGGAGACACCGCAGAATCCAACAGTGTGTCTTACTCCTGGATCCTACGACTGGGAAGGTTGATCCAGGGGGGTCGCCATAAACTCAAGGTCAATTTGTGTAGCTACACAAGTGAGTGCCTGGCCCATGGGGCTACAGAGGGAGACCTTATTTTAAAAAGTAAGTGGCGCATGTTTGGGTAGGGAGTCCTCAGTGTGTATGTGTACTGGGGTTTAATCTGAGCCCTCAGGCATGCCAAGCAATTTAAGTCCTTTGAATAGTAGATTTTTTTTTTTTAAGACAGGATCTCACTATGTAGCCCTTAGTCTGGAACTCACTATAGACAAGGCTGGCCATGAACTCCCTAGAGAACCATCTGGCTCCACCTCCTGAGTGCTGGGATTAGCTGCAAGCACCATCCCAGTGCGGACTTCTCCCTCCTTTTAATATATTTTAATTTTATGTGTCTGGGTGTTTTGCCCGCGTGTCTGTCTGTCTGCACTGTTTGTGCGCCCTGCTGCTTGCAGATGCTAGAAAAGGGTGTAGCCTGTTCCCTGGGGCTGATGTAACAGACCGCTGTGAGCTGCCCTGTTGGTACTGGGAACTGAACCCAGGTCCTCTGCAAGAGCAGCAAGTGCTCTTAACCACTGAGCCCCACGTTTCAGCTCTTTTTAAGGTAAAGTAGTGAGAGCTGTCTGTCCGAAAGAGCTGCTCTGAGGAACGTGTGTCTGGGGAGCATCTTCCCGCAAAGTGGAGTTAGGCGCTTCTGTGTTCACACTATTGACACCCCCGCCCCATTCCTTAGTCAGTGACGGCGATAAGAACAATCGTACTTGGTGTTACCAGTCTCAGGTCGCTCAGCCACTTTCACCTCCTAGCCCATCCAAGGGCCCCCTCTCGGAGTTCTAGGGGAATCTGTGCCTTTGGTAAACCAAGAGGTGGGTGTGGATTGGGGTTTTGAAGCAGGGAGGTATCTAATTCCTTTAACAGACTGGCCTCCTGGGCAGGCAGAAAACAAAACAAACCCAGAAGTGTGAGGTAGAAGGGGCCTGGCACTGGCCTCTGCTAGGGACAGCCCTGCAGCTGTCTGACCCCGGGTGAAAAGTTCAAATCTGCATGTAAAAAGAGGGTCGTGACCCCCCCTTCCCCCAGTCAAGTTGAAACTGTTCATGTTTTCTAGGATATAACTTGGCTTTGTATTAGGACAGCAGATAGCTTTGGTTCCCTTGGCCAAGACCTGACCGTGCTGTGGGGAGGGTCTTTTGGGAAGGAGGGTGTCTCTGAGATGGAGTTCTTGAACAGCTGTGGCCTTTGAGGACCAGCTTTTAGAGGTGCCTGAAAGGAGGGGACATTACTTCCTAGGTCAGACCCTAAAGTCCTTAGCAAGGTTTTGCAGGGCCATTATGGGCCTTGTGGGACCCTGGGAGGTGGGGAGGGGGTGGCATCTGATGCCCAAAGCCCCCTCTCTGTGGAGGTGATGACATTCATAGTAGAAGGATTTGCTCCCCGTATCCTCTGATGTAGACTGCACAGTTGAGGAAGGGGCATCTGGGTTTTTTAGGAAGCATCTGTGACCCTGTTGGACAGAATTAAGATGGGCCCAGTGAGAAGCTGGAATGGGGTAGGAAGAGAGCCGTGCTACATTGGGGGGTCTGAAAAATTGACTGGCCACTCTGCGTAGAGGGGGCCTGGCCTGCACAGCTCAGATTTGTTTACTTGGCCATTAGGTGAATGTAAACAGTTCAGCCTCTCCGATTTTACATCCCTAAAGGATCTGAGTGTGAATACAAATGGGTATTAGGCCCCTGTGGTTTCAATGACTTCCCTCCACTCCCTTCCTGGTGCTAACTAGTGGGTCTTTGACCTGCTCTCTGCGGAGGAAGGGAAAGTCATTTGCTAGCCTGGAGATTCTGGCTAGCCGTTCTCTTTGCTTTGCTGAGGTCCCACTCACCGCTGGGGACTTTGCCTGTTTTGATTTCTTGTTTGGAGGAAGAGGAGTTTGCTAGAGTTCAGGACTTTGTCAGGAGCCCCGGGGAAGCTGGGGACTGGCTTAAGGCAGCCCTTCAGTGCTAGCCAAGTGGCAGCACGCACCGTCTCCTCCTTCCCCAGGCTGTCTTTGTCGGAAAGGGATTTGAACTTTGGAGCCTTCAGAGCAGATTATGGTGTCTGCTAGACTTTCCAGAAAGGGCCTCTGTTTGGCTTGTTTAACACATTTGCCTCTTCTTTAGAAGATCTTACGAAATGCATAAAATCTTGAGGACCCTGTCAGACCATCCACTGGCCCAGAAGCTTCTGGAATGTGCCTTCTGTCAGCATGCTTCTGAAACCTGCACCCCTTGTGTCCTGCTGAACCCCACCCTAGCCACAGTTCCTGGAAGGGGTTCCCTTCCTTAACAGTCACACCACAGGGCCGTTCTGACCCACAGAAGAAGGAGCAGGTCATTCCCTTCCCTGTATGGTCGGGTTCTGGTTCGTGTGTTCGAGGCCTGTGCAGATCTGTTCCTTGCGGTGGCTCTGAGTCCAGTCACGCCATCACAGGGACATTTTAATTAGCAGTGCCTTAGTCATTAGTGAGTTATTGTTTTTGTCTGGAAACACTTAAGTACTGTTTACTCGATGTCTCAACGAGATGCAAAACAGCAATTAAGCAGAAATTTGTTGTATGAGGCAGGGACCAAAATGGACCATCGCAAGCCGGTTGTGGTTCCTTCAAACCAAGGAAAATCGCTTTTCCCTTTGGCCTCCTGATCATTGGAATGCTCCAGATTCTGTTTCTTCCTGACCTGCCCCCTAGAGTTACTGGGCAGAAATAACTTGGAAACCTTCAGGTTTCTCTGGTGTGGACATTTAGGTTTGAAGTGTTAATGTTTACATTTCTTCCCTTGACATTTTTTTTTGTCTTAGTGACCTGGGATATTTCGAAACCTTTCCAGTGACGATTAACTGTTTGTGATAACTTTTCCATGCCCTGCATGAGGATTTGTGGGACCGGAGTCTGCTTCGTCATGCCTCTTGAGACCACATGTCCTTGTTAGTGTCGCAGAGCCTTTGCGACCCTTTGGCGGTGTGAGAGAGTAGGATAAATACCTCCTCTACATTTAGATTTTTTTTTAAAAAAAAAAATAGACTAGAGAAGACAAAGTTAAGAGGATTTTTGGCTGAGGTAGAGCTGGAGAGGCAGTTGAAAGCAAGACAAACAAAATAAAACAAACCCCCAAGTTGAGCAGGAGGGGCATTCCTGTGACTGCCTGCTCCTTAGGCAAGCAGTACTGAACCCAGAGGAAACAGTCTGCTGCTAAACCAACTAGAAAAGAAACACACAAGGATACCCCCCCCCCAGGCCTCCAGAGGTTTATGGGAAATGGGATCCTGTGAACAAGCTCGGACCCTTCAAGGAAGGCCCGCTAGTTAACTCTGAAGTCATGCATTTGCATCTTTGGGAGGAGTAAAATTCTTAGGCACTTTTGCATGGGAGCCCGTGTTTTCCCATTGCTCTGCAGCTTTTCCTGCTTCCTCTTCTTTTTCCCACCCCCTTTCTCTTTTCCTTTCAAACAATATCTTCTGACTTCCAGATTTCTGATAAATTGATAAGAGGCATCGCGTGAGTCAATAGAGCTGTAGACACTTTGCCAATATAACCCCGGCTCTATTGATCTGCCAGTAAATTAAAGTCTTACTTAGAGGCTGCCAATATTTCTAATCTCCTGCCTCACCAATTACATCCTCCCAGCTACCTGGAAGGAGGACTTGGGCCTTTGAACATTTATGGTGGTGTTTTAAGGGGGCTGTTCCATTTCTGTGGGGTGCTGGGAGGTGCTTGGTTTGCCTGCCTGCAGGAGTGGGGGGTGTAGAGGAAAGGGAATGTTTATACCCCTATGGGATCTCTTTTCATGCTATAAGGTTCATTGGTTAAAATTGTTGGAAAACAGATTCCATCATGGTGGGCATTTATATTTTATGGTCCAACTCTGGCTGCTCTTACTCCTCCCATGGGCTCTTGGTTTGGAGGTAGGGAAAGTTGAGGGGGACTAGTATTAAGGGATACCCTGCGTGTGTTTTGTGGCTGCCTTCCACTTAAAAGTTGAATAAAAATTGTATTCTAGTGTTTTTTTCTTTTTTCTTTCTTTCTTTTTTCTCTTCTTTTTTTTTCTTTCTTTTTTTTGGACAGGGCTTCTCTGTAGCTTTGGAACCTGTCTTGGCACTTGCTCTGTAGACCAGGCTGGCCTTGAACTCCCTGAGATCGGCCTGCCTCTGCCTCCTGAGTGCTGGGATTAAAGGTGTGTGCTACTACTACCTGGCCTCAATTTTATTCTTAACACTGGGAGAGCAAAGAAGTTTGTAATAAAAGCCAGGTGGTTAGTGTTTGTTACTTCAAAAAAAAAAAAAAGTCCCTGACAAGCCCAAGAGTACGTGGAAGAGGGCAGGCAGGCAGACATGAAGAGTGATGGTGGACTAGGTATGAGCTTGTGTGGGCACTGAGTCCCTCCTCCCCCCAGTGGTTTGCGTGGGTGCTTTGCCTTCGCATCGTTGGAGTGGAAGAATGAAGGAAAGAGTTTTTTTTTTTTTCTTGGTGCCCATTTTGCTGTGGTCCTGTCTGGCCTCCCTCTTCCTTGTCTGAAGTGAAGTAACAAGAGCTGCCTAAGATTGTCAAGATTGTCCACTCAGGGGCAGTGGGGCTCATACACTTCCCTGCTGGGATTCCCACTTCCGGCAATGGCTGTGTGAGCAAATCGTTCGTCCGATAAGCTCTTTTCAAGTCCTTTTTATGTGGTTGGCTTTGGGAAGAAATCTCCAGATAAATACTGTGTTCTCTTTAGTACACCAGAGCAAAAGGAAGAAGAAGAGAGACATAGAGAGAGAGAATCAATGGGATGGATAGTTCCTTCTCTTGCCCACACATAGGTCTGTGTTTCTATTCTGGTGTCACACACAAAATTTTTTTTTTAATGGACAATTGAATCTTTGGAGGCATGCCTTTCCTTCAGTATCCTGAGGAAGGAAGTGTCAGGAGGTATCTGTGAACCTTTAGAATAAAGACCAGCTTGGACTCTGACTTGTTTTCCAAGAGGAAGATTCTAGTCTTTCCCTTTCTCTCGTTGCTTTCTTTCCTTCCCTCCCTAACCCTCAAGAGCAAGACCTTGCAGGTGACTACTGGTCAGGTAGGAAAGCTTGCTTTTGAGGTTCCTCAGCTGGCTGAGTTAGGGAGCCCTAAGGTAGTAAGTAGTAGAAGAGCAGGCAGAAGGTGAGGAGGGGCCTCCCCTTCCTACCTAGTGGAGACAGAGGGGGACACAGTGGGAAGGTGGGGCATTCAAGATGGCACCATGCTGAGGCCAGGAAGGAAGCATGCTCCTTGCGTTGGAGAGTTCTCACCAGTGCCGGCCTGAAGAGCCTCATTACCTTTCCTTTGGCTCCCTCAGGCTGTGTGAGTGAAGATGATGTTGGACAAGGAGAAACCCCAGGAGGTTAGGATTGACTTTCCCCTTTGTTTGGACTGCATTGTATTGGAGGAGGGGTTTAAATCTTGTTCACACCTGTTGGGTCTGAAGGCTGGCTTTGAGAGCAGTTTGTAACAAGACTTCTGTTGTTGTTGCCCAAAAAGTTTCCAGCTCACAACAGAGGAACTTTATTGTAGCAACTTGTTAATGTTCAATTAGGCAAATTCTGAGTGCCCAGGGGCAGTGGAAGGGTGTGCTAGCTTTCTCTAGGAGGCCTACTGCCTGTAGTCCCAGGGATGGGATGGGACAGGCAAAGCCTTCTCCCTCCCCTGGCTTCTGTGTGGGGTATGAGGGGCAATAGCTGGGATCTTGGCTCAGCCTGAGAGGCCAGTTGAGGTTGGTAAAGATGAAGGTAGCCATCGAGGCTGGAAGTGGATCTTGTGTTTGTTGGCAATTGGTGCTCCTCACCCCTGGGTGGGGCATAGGTTATGCCTGATGCACTGTTTGATTGTGGGTTGGGGAGCCTGGGGGGACACCTAACCTGGTGTGTGGCAGCCATGTTCCCCCAGGCTATGGAACCCTGTTGTCTTAAGGAATCGGGGCCTGCCTGGCCCCCTCGAAGCATGTTCTCTGCCTTCTTCCCAGTTGCTTCTTGAGTGACTGACTGTCCTGCACTATGATGGGTGGGCATGTTCTCCACCCTGCCCTGGCCTGAGGTCTTGAGCCCACTGACAGGCAAAGCCAGGAAGCTCTTTGCTCTGAAAAGCAGTTCTGACTGGGAGGTGCTTATGAATGCCAACATGAATGTGGTTGCCTGACAGTTGCCTTTTCATGCTAGGAGGGAATAAAAAATAAGGCAGTGGGGGAGGCTGGGGAACTTGTAACTCTCTTAGGGAGTCTCAGGGTCCTTGTCCCTTCTTGTCAGGCCCACTGTCAACCTAACTTTGCAGAAGGAAGTGGTAATAGGTGTTTCCTTCTCCTGTCTCTGGGAAGCCTTGGTGCTGGCAAGCCCTGGCAATAAAATATTGCCCCCACGGCAGCCATGCTCCACAGTGTTGAGCGATGCTGAGGGCGAGGCACCAGCAGTGTATTAAACACTAGTTGAGCGCAGGAGGGCCACTATATCACAGGAGAGAGATAAGCAAAGTTCCCTGATAGTGGATCAATAAAGGTTAGTGACATCATATCTCAAAGTGAGGGGACCTGCTTTGCGCACAGCCATTTATCAGATCCCAGCCTGGAAGGGTATTAACCCCTTTCTAGCCAGACTTCTGCTTGCTGAACACAGACTGAAGTTCCTTGTTTGGGGGGGTGGGGAAGTTATCGTCTCCTTCCCACTGTGTCTAAGGGGTCTTCACTCGCTAGTTATGCAAATGCCTTCTGCAGTTAACATATTAAACCAGCTGCCACTGGCTGGGGCATGCATGGAGTGTTTATGGAAAATTTCTTTACTTTGAAATTCGTGTAGAAATTCCCTTAAAAAGAGTTTTCTACTAGAGTCTTAGCGCTGTGCTTGCCTGTTAACGGGGTATGTAGCTGAATTGCTGTCGGGGACGTGAGGAGGGCCTGCATTTTTATGTTTGAAAATCAAATAGCTTTAATCCCCCTGCCCAAAATGTTTAGTTAAAAAATTTGATACAGATTAACATTGAGCCCCCCTCCCCCCAATTTTCCTGCAATCAAGTAGTTTTGATTGGAACAGAAAGTTACAATTGTGTAAGCCTGAGAATGATCATTGTGTACTGTTACAGACTGGTAGTTTCAGTATTTCAAAGTCTCTCAGTGGCCTAGAGTTGGCAAACTATTGCTGTTAGGACAGATCCACTCCCTAGTTCCTGTTTTTTTTTTAATTGCCTTTGGACTAAGAATGATTTTTTTTTACATTTTTATATGATGTGTGTGTGTGTGTGTGTGTGTGTATGTTCATAAAAAAGAATACTGTCTCCTGATACATGAAAATCTGTAGCAAGCCTATTTGTACCTTTCAGTATTTCTTGGCTGTGCTTGTCCATTTCTGTGTCTAGGGCTGCTTTCATGTGCAGCGTGGCAAAGCTAGGACTCATGAGAGTGTGCGACCCACAAGGCCTAAAATAGGTACTAGGCTCTTTACGGAAATAACCTGCTGACCCATAGTCTGACTCTAATATCAGATCTACTGCCGGTTTGCTTTGTGACCTTGGGCAAATCATTTCTTATTTATCCATTTGTTCATTAATGTGTTTATTTATTTATGTCTTTGTGTGTACAATTTATTTGAGGCCGAGTCTCGCTATAGTAGTCCTGGCTAGCCTGGAACTTGCTCTGTAGGCCACACTGGCCTCAGACTCACAGAATGCACAGAGATCCACCTACCTGCCTCTTACGTGTGTGTGTGTGTGTGTGTGTGTGTGTGTGTGTGTGTGTGTGTGTATTTGTATGTATTTGTTTGAAGTAGAGTCTCCCTATGTTGCCTAGACTGGGCTAGCCTCGAACTCACAGAACTCACAGAGATGCACCTGCCTCTGACTCCCTAATGTATTGTATGTATGTATGTGTTTATTTGGAGTAGTCTCTATGTATTACAGGCTGATTTCAAATGGCTGACCTTCCTGCTTCATCCTCCTGAGTGTTGGGATTTCTGGCCTCTGCCATCACACCCAGCTTTAATTTTTCATTCACCTTCAGTTTCCTTGATCTCCTTAATAAAATTTTGCCTCCTGCCTATCTGAGAAGGTTTTGAAAGTCATGAAAAATGGCTTTACATTTGCCAAGTCCCTCATGCTGAATTAGCATACTCGGCTTTGCTTTGCTCACTGAGTGTGAGGACACAAAAGGACATGAAGACGGTCCTTTTGGAAATGACTTGTCCCCGTACAAAAGCATGCATCTTACAGAGGTCTCAGAACTGACCTGAGTTGGGTAAAGTTTGAGTTCCTCTGTCTGCCTGAAAACTTGGAGGCGTGCGTCTCCCCAGAGCGGACATCCCTTGCTTTGCAGGGGGACATCAATTTTCTCCTGTGACTGCTGAGATTTTTATCCTTAAGGAGTTGAATCACTTTTCTTTCCTTCCCACTGGTGATTTATGGATGGAGAACAGGCCTTTTCCTGTGGGTCTCCGACTGTTTATCCTTTTGGTTGGACCCTGACAATCCGTTGGCTGGGATGCTCCCTTTGGCTGGGGCATTTGGGGGCCAGCTGCCAGTTTTACAGGCTGGGGGCAGTTGGGGGAAGGGCGAGGCCAGAGATTCCAGCCCAAAGCTAATGGGAGGATGTCCAAGTGGGAAGTGTATTTTCATTGAGGAAGTGTAGGTATTAGAGGAGGCTGGATTACTGTGTGATTGTGCTGTCAATACTGCCGTATTGAGTCTGTGAGAGCCTGCACAATACAGGGAAACACTTAACTCACTACTGCTGCTTATTGAGAAGCCAATAGCAATTTACTTGCTGACACTTGACATCAAATCCATTCCCAGAGGTGGAGCTCCTGCAAACCACCATGGTGTTCCCTTTCTTGCCCGAGCCCCTCTTCTACCTTGGGGTCCGCCCGTGTGTGCATGTGTATGTGCAATTCCTCTGTGTGTGTGTGTCCTGTGTCCTCCTGTACTAGGGCGGTGGCTGCTGCTGGCCAGGGAGAATTCAGGGTGGTGTAGCCGTGGGGAAGACGCTCCTGTTTCATGTTCACAGCTGACATCCTTTTCTAATCGTTCTTGTGCTTGTGTTCTTTCAACAAGTGCTGAGTGACCCTCTGTTGGATCCTCCCTGGGGAGTGTCTTTTCTGCATGTGGGAACTTTCTCCTCTCCATAAAACAGTTGGTTCCTTAAAATGGATACGTGAGGAAGTCATATGTGGGAGAAGCTGAGGCGGGTTGCCTCTCCCGGAAGTGGGTGGACAGCTAAGAGAACAGTCAAGGCCACAAGGGTGGTGTGTGTGTGTGTGTGTGTGTGTGTGTGTGCGCGCGCGCGCGTGCGCGCGCGCACGTGTACAGTGAGCCTCCCATAGGACTGTGTTCAAGACATGGGGCATGTGTGACCCTAGCAAGTGGGGATTGGGCAGAGTTGCACTCTCTGGTTCTCCTGTAATAATAGCTCATTGGATGGCTCTGCAAAGTGGCTGTTTGAGGAATAGTGGTCTTTACATGACCAAAGGTTTAGGTGCTTTCAGACTCTGGATCCTTGGATTCCTCAGCTCAGAAGTCAGCAGACCCTGTTTCTGGAAGAGAAATTGGCTAAAGCACCATGGTTTAGGAGCTGTCACAGGCTCCTCTGGTATTGGTTTTGGCTTTGTGTTCTTTATGCTTGGGACTATTCTTCAGCTCTTCCAGTGTATGTGCCTGGGTGAGTTTTGAGCAGTAGTTGGAGAAGGGCGAAGGAAGAGGTAGGCCTTAGTCGGAACTGGACGGCCTCTAACCCAGTCACCACGTTTGGTAGGAGTAAGGAAGACTTGGCCTGTGAGGTGAAGGGTGCTCTAGAGAGACCCCCATTCATTCAGTAGACTGCGCTCCCATCCGGAAGCTTCACCCCACTTGAGAGATTGGCTGTCCTCTGTCCTTCATGGGCCCTGCCCTTCGCCAGCTGCATTCGCCTGCATCACTTCCTCTGCCAGAAAAACCTGCGCTTATTTTCCTTCTAGCAAGGCAGGCAAAGCCATGTGAAAGTGAGCTTAGGAAGCAGTGTAGGGCTTCCATTTTCTCCGTGACCCAGGGCATAGACCAGACCTGTTTATTTCGTGTCGTCCTAGGGCCAGGTGCACTAGGGCTGTGCGTCACCTAATTATGGTACTGTATACACTTTGCTCATGGGATATCTTTCTTGGAGGAAATGAGAACACCCGGGGATGTTGTTTGACGCGGTTTGCAGATGGGCCAGCAGAAGCATGGGAGTGTTGACCCAGTGCACTCTTGCTTTTTGCTGTGGTGTCTTGTAGATGGGACCAGAAAAGCCCAGCATTGTGGTATGTGGTGTCATAGTATCCTCTTTCTTGATTACTCGTGTGACTCAAGGATTGACATGTGTGGTAGCAAGATGACATGAAGTCTGCCTGGTAGGTCGCTATCTGAATTCTGACTTCAGCCAAGTTTCCCAGTGCTCATGTTAATCCTTTCTTAAGATCCAATTTTTTCTGTAAAACAGAGGGGCCAGCTTAAAGGATATCTCAAGGGTCCTCCCGGTTCTCATTACTTCCTCTCTCCTTTCTTTTCTTTTTAAAAGATTTATGTATGTATGTATGTATTATGTATTATGTATGTAAGTATGTAGTTGAATTGTACATGTGTTTTGCCAGCATGTATGTCTGTGTACTACATGAGTGCTTGGTGACTGAGCAGCAAGACTAGGGTGTCAGAGCCACTGGAACTAGAGATGAGGGTGGTTGTGAACCTCTGTGTGGCTTCTAGGAACTGAATCCTAGGTTCTCTGCAGGATCAGCCAGGGCTCTTAAACTCTGAGCACCTCTCCAACTCCAACTCCTGTTTCTGGGATCTGTCCAGCTGCTGCCCTCCAGGCCACTGGGAGGAAGTTCAGGATCCTGTTAGAACTGTCTGTTAGGGGCAGCAGGGATTCCTGTGCACAGAGCAGGGAGGTTGCCCCAGATCCTGGGGGCGGTTGCTGATGATCACAGTCATTCTAGGCTGGTGGTATGGGTGGTGTGGATGGCTGGGAAGGCCCTTGTGTCCAGGCTGGTTTCTGAAAAGGTGAAGATGTGGCAGCCTTGACGTTGTCTGGGACCAGCTTATAGGTCTCAGACCACATAGAGCCTCATGCACGGTCCAGAATCGAGTATGGGCTGCCCCTCATTTATTCTGACGAAAAGGCCCTCTCTAGGGCATGGAGTCGCTCCTTTGCCACTGCAGCTAACTGCCTTCTGTGTTAGCCTAATTTGAGGAGGCATGCTCATACTACCTTCCCTTCACCAGAGTGTCTGGGCCCAGCCTTTTACCCCCCTCATCCTTGTTCTTGCAGGCTTCCTACAGGCTCAGGTGCCTTGTGTCTAAAGTCAGTAAACCCTGAACCTGTTGTGTCTGCATCCTTCTCTGTCCTCCAGACAGGCAGACATTGTGAACTGTGGCTTGTAGGTACATATGTTTTGTTCAGCATGTACCAAGTTTTTTTTTAATATATAATCCATTTATTTATATAATCCATTTATTTTATTTCATGTGCATTGGTGTCTGCATGTATGTCTGTGTGAGGGTGTCAGGTCCCCTAGAACTGGAGTTATAGACAGTTGTGAGCTGCCATGTGGGTGCTGAGAATTGAACCCGGGTCTTCGGGAAGAACAGTCAGTGCTCTTAACCACTGAGCCATCTCTCCAGCCCCCTCAAGTTTTTAAGATTATCTTACTTAATGTCAAAATCTAGATTGAATCCTTTTTTTTTTGAACAAAACAAAACAGATTTGTCCATTTTTTTTTTAATGTTCAGGGCAAAAGTTGACTAGATCAGAATAGTGATTTCCTCTCTTGTCAGGAGCATTTGTGGCAATAATAATAATAACAGCAACAACAATAATTTGGGAAAGGAAGGTTCTTGCTGTATAATTCAGCTGGCATGAACGTGTGTCGTCCACCTGCCTCAGTTTCCTGAGTACCAGGAGTACAGGTGTGTACCAGCATACCTTGCTGACACATTTAAAGTCTCCAGGGCACAGTTCCTTCTTTGTACCTTATCTGCCTGACCCTTGACCTTTGTTGTAAATTCCAGGGACTGTAGTGGGGTCAAAACCGGAAATCCTTTTTATCCCACTCATACATTCCATCCTCCTCCATACACCGCTTGTTAAGTAAAACAGGCGATTCTGATGGGGCTGTAAGGTTGCAAAGGAATAGAATTAATGGGGACAGCCACTTGCAGATCTATGGGCGGTGAAGTGTTGAGAGGCCTTCTGGGAAGAGTGGCATTTGAGAGACTGGTAGGTGGAAGTGAAACAGGGCATTCTAGACAGCTGGGAGATTCCTTCTGGAGAGGCCTGAGGCAGAGTTGCCTGGTGGGGTGGGGAGCATGCCTGGTGAGGGGGATGGCTGGTATGCAGAGGAGCAGCAAAGGAAAGAGCCCAGTGGTCAGGGATGGTGGCGCACGCCTTTAATCCCAGCAGAGGGAGGCAGAGGCAGGCTGATCTCTGAATTCCAGGCCAGCCTGGTCTACAGAGCGAGTTCCAGGACAGGCTCCAAAGCTACGCAGAGGAACCTTGTCTCAAAAGACAGAAAAGAACCAAGTGTTCTTTGAGGGTTGATTTGCTTCCTCCCTTCTCGTCCTCCTCCTCCTCCTTTAAGACAGGATCTAACTCTGGAGTTCATGATGCTTTTCCTGTTGTTTTAAAAAGAATCTTAGTTTTATGTGTATGGATGTTTGCCTGAATACATGTATGTGCGCTGCTTGTGCACTTGATGCCCACAGAGGCCAAAAGAGAGCTTCAGATCCTCTCGGACTGGACATACAGATGGCTGTGAACCTTCGTGTAGGTGCAGGGCACCAAATCTGACTCCTCTGCAAGAACTATGGATGCTTTTAATGGCACAGCCATCTCTTCAGCCCCTATAAGCTGGTTTTGAACTTGAGAGTCTCCTACCTCAGCCTCCTGAATAGCTGGGATTACAGATGTGTGGCAGCCACCACCTGTGACTGGCTTCTTCCCTCATAGGGTACCAGTCATTGATTTAAGGCCCACCCTAATCCTGTATGAGCATGGTTAATTAATACCCTCAAAAACTAGCTCCTGATATAACTACATTCTGAGACTGAGGTGAACAAATTTGGGAGAGTCTGTTCAACCTGCCACAAGTTCTCACTTTCTGGACATCTTTTGAAAGAGGTGTGGGATGAAAGTAAGAAAAATCAAGTCTGACTTTTAGCTTGAGTGCCTGGGAGGACTAGGTCCCTGGGCTGGCCCTGGCTCTTGACCCTCAGGCCCCATATTCTTTTCCTCACTGTACCAAGCCCCAGCTCTGTTTTCATTTACTGAGCAGCTACATGTTCCTCAGCATGGCTGCCTAGACCTCTGAGTTGGCTACTCAACTATTAAACTGTTTAGTTATGAGTTGCAGAGAGACTCATAACTAAATATGAGTGTCTGAGGAAAAAGGGAAAGTAATCAAAGAGGCTTCATTTTTCAAAGCTCTCAAGCCTGTTCCCTTTTCTGTTAATCCTTGCAGTTGTTCCATGGGGCCTGCAGGCCTGGGAACCTGGTGTTGTAAGATGCTCAAGGAGCTAAGTGTCCCGGGATCACCTACCTTTAGTTCACATCTAAGTGGACTGAGTGGGCACCGATGTATAAAGGGACTTAGGGGTGGGATGGAGGTGCATTGTATGGAGACATTCTGCCCTGTTACATTCCATCTTAGTTAAGAGTTAAATAAACAGAAAAGGGCTGACAGCCATACCTGGAGCTCCCTGACATTACCCTTGAAAACAAGCAGGTCCTTAAATGGGAAAGACATAGGAAGACATAGGACGTTGAGGAATTGTTGGAGAAGACTTCCCATTGGAGGGCTGACCTTGTCAGTCCTACTTGAGTGCAGTTCTGGTCATTTAATTGCTGAGTTAAGGTCAACAAGCTCCACCCATATCAATGCTGTGGTTCTGAAAGGACAGCCAGGTGGCACAGTGATTTGCCCCATGGGTCCTGCATTTCATATTTCTGGGTATTTCGGAAGTTGAGCTGAGCCATTCTTGATTCTTGACTCTTAAAATTCTCTGTTCCATAGGGGGACAGCTTTCTTTCCAATTCAAGGTGGAATTCTTCTATTTTGAAATTTCTGGTAAGGACTCTGGATTATCTATATCTATGCTCTTGGATAGAACAAAAGCCACATGGGCCTGTTCATGGCGTCCTTGAGCAATTCTGTTTGATGTGTTTTGAAATTTGGTTATGGTTGCTCAGGGAAGTGCTCCTCCAGTGAAACATTTCTGTATGTTGCTCGTTACATGGATGAAACAAGGTATTTCAGTCTAGCATCGTGTTACAGGGAACACTTCGTACCTGTAGTTCTGGTGACAGTGGCCTTCCCACATCCTTTTCCCTCTTCCTCTAAGAATGTGAAGGATTCATGTAAGAATCCAACGGGTTGAGTGGATTTTGTCTTTCAGCAATGATAAGGAATGATGATAGCTCCCATGGAATGCCTCATCATTCCCTTTGAGAGGTTAAAGGACTCAGTACTAGGCCCAGGTGGAGTTGGACATACTTTTTTTTTTTTTAAGTTTTAATGGTAGGAATGTCTGACAACTCTCTTATTTTTCTTTTTTGTTTTTTTTTTTTTCTTTTTCCAAGACAGGGCTTTTCTGTGGCTTTGGAGCCTGTCCTGGAACTAGCTCTTGTAGACCAGGCTGGTCTCGAACTCACAGAGATCCGCCTGCCTCTGCCTCCCGAGTGCTGGGATTAAAGGTGTGCACCACCACCACCCAGCAACTCTCTTATTTTTCTAACCAATGAACTAAACAGACGATCCCTACTGTGGGTAAATGAGGAAGTTATCTTGTCAAAGCTGTAGAAAACAGGGATGGGGATCTGTAAGCCTGGGTGCTTTAATAGAAGGACTAGGGAGAGAGACCAGAGAAATCTCTCTAGGAACTGTTCAAGATTTGGATGAAGAAGTTGCTTCCTGTGTGCAGGGATGAGTCACTGTCTTCAGGAGTCATCACATTCATGCCCTTTAGAACAGGAAGGCCTGTGCAAGCAAGAAGGCTCATTTGAGGGTGCACATGCAATTGGTGTGGAGCCGGGGCCTCTAGCAGTCTGGACAGTTTGGCCAGGCACAGTGGGGGAGTCCAAGAACCATCTCCAGTGCCTGTCATCTTATGGTGATGGGGAAGAGTGTGTTTGTTTAAAGCAGGGCATGTGTGATAGTCTGTAAACTTTAGTTACAGAGGCACTGGTACATATGCACATGTGTATGGACATGCAGACATGGTGGATGCCATTTGGAAGGCTTACAGGCCCCTCTGGGGCTTAATGGCTTCAGGACCATTTTTTCTGAGTATGTGACATGGGGGCAAAACACATGTCACTGAATGTTAGCAGCTTCAGCAGCACGAGGCCACTGTTCCTTTTGGTTTTTGAGACTAGGTCTCACTAAGTAGCCCCTACTGTCTTAGAACTTGTTGTGTAGACCAGGATGACCTCATACAGAGATTCACCTGCCTCTGCCTCCTGAGTCCTGGGATTGATGGTGTGTGCCATTGACCTGTTCTTGCCTTTCCACGATAGTACTTTCTCTTTTCTGTCTCTTTTAAAATGATTTTTTAAGTGAATGTTTTGCATGCATGTATCCAAGTGCACACTTGTATGTACTTGGTGCCCTCTGAGGCCAGAAGACAATGATAGTTCTCTGGGGATTGGAGTTATAGGTAGCTCTGAAACACCATATGGGTGCTGGGCACTGAGTCTTCAAGGACAGTAAGCTCTGAACTGCCCAGTCGTCTCTGAACTGCCGAATGATCTCTCTAGCCCCCTTTTCTCCCCCACCCCCGCTTCTTCCTCACCCCTCCTCACCCATCTCTTCTTGAGAGAATGTTTTATTTACCCCAGGCTGGCCTTGAACTCCAGTCCTCCTGCCTCTGCCTCTGAGCTTGCAGGTGCTCACCAGCACGTACAAGTTATTCAGACCTGGGGAAGGAACTCAGAGCTTCATGCTTGCTAGACAAGAACTCTACTAGCTGAACTCTATACCCCCCCCCCCCCGGGATAGTTTTGTAGAGTCTGAGTGGCTTTAACCCAAACTCTGATTTGAGGCAGGGTGAGCCGAGGCTTATTCCTGTATCCAGTGACAGCTTCAAGGGCCCCTGGAGCCGTGGAAGGAAACTCAGTAAGCCTGATAACAGCTCTTGAGACCTTTGAGGCACCTGTTCTCAGAGCTAGGTCAAGATCTCAGTGGATCTGGCCAGTTTTGCATCATTACTAGGGTACAATCAAAGCTAGAGAGTGGGTTCTTTTTGGCCCTGACAGGAAGGAAGCTAGCCTTTGAAAGAGAACTATAGGATACAGCCATAGCAGGTGAACACTAGGGACATTGTTCAACAGCCCATCCCAATAATTAGAAGCCATGGAGGCTGGCTTTAGTCTTTAGAGGAGAGAGCTGAGTTTCCTGAGTAAGAGACTCCCGATCCAGCATAGGGGGGCGGGGTATTGAGTGCTGAATCCCAAAGGTCAGCTGAAGGAAGTTGTACCCTTTAATGTCTAGCGTTAGGTCTGTTGTAGCTCAGTTGCTGGATTGATTACCTAGCATGCATGAAGCTCTGGGGTCCGTTCCCACCGCTTAAATAAGCAGGGTGTGGTGGAGCCCTCCTTTAACCCCAGCATTTAGTAGGTAGAGACAAAAGGATCAAAAGTTCAAGGTCATCCTCTGCTAATAAGAGTTTTAGACCAGCCTGCATGAGGTGAGAATCTGTCTCGAGAAACAGAAAAATAATAAAAAAAAGTCAAAACAAACAAATCTCAAATTTTAAGTTAAAATGGTCAACTCTGAGGAGAGAGGAGATGGCACTGGAGAGAAAGGGCTGGCAGTAGGCGTGGCTTTAAAGGCAAACCGGACTCTTGTAGCCTTTGATTTTTGCTCATCTCCCTATGTCCCAAAGGCAGAGTGTGGCACTCTGTTGTTCTTTTTTATTAGAATGTGAAGGTTTGGAAGAGAGTGTTGTTGGGATAGTGACTAGCTGGCCAGAGTTGGAGCAGTCAGTGTAGGTCGGACTTGGACCCATGAAGGCACGTTAGGGAATAAGAGAAGGTGTCATTTAGCCACATAGCCAGCCAGGGTGTCCATGGGAAAAACCCAGGAAAGTATAGTAGAGAACCGTGTTGGCAAGGCCTCAATGGCTTGGCTGAGGCCACCACTGGGGTAGGGGACAGGAATGAACCTGGAGAATTTTCAGATAGTCCTTTAAGCATTTTTTTTTTCTCCTTTGGCCAGGAGAGGATATTCTCATCTTCCAACACCTGTTTCTCTGAACATCAACAAAAACAAGATGACTTCCCCACCCCACTCCCATGCGCCTGTTGTCCAAGTGTCCAAGAAAACCCAAATCTGGCTTGGGACACCTTACTAACCACCTTCCTGGCTGCTAGTGTCCATATGTCTTAGTGGAGTTGGATTTAAGCAGGAAGAGTGGTCAGCCAACACTGTGGTTACATGCCTGGACGTGGGTGGGGAGTACCAGCTACATTATTAACACAGTGTGAGAGGATGGCGTTAGCGCCTACAGAGGTTAAAGGTTGGCTGTCAGTGGTTGTTCTTCGGGGGAGTTGGCTCAGGTGTAAGGACTTTTAAAGAAGGCCATGAGTTAGTCTTGTGGCATCTAAGGAAGGTGAGGGGGCTGGGGCTGGTTTATGGGGAGCTATTGGAAAAAAGGGGTGAAAGGAAACTGGTTAAGTAGCATAGTCTTTGTGCCTGGGCCAACTAGAAACCCCATTTGCTAAGCGCACCTTCTCGTTCCAGGATGTGGAGTCATTCTCTCACAAACAGGAGGCTAAGCAAGAAGCTTTTGTGGAAAGTGGTTAATTTTTGAAAACTACATCACCTTGCCTAAGGTAGTGCCTACTACAGGTCACTGAGCTTGAATGTTTAAATCCTATTGAGTAATCACACTTATCCCAACCCTGAAAGCCATACGGTAATAGATCATGTTATTTGTTAATGTAATGGTTTTTGTCCATTGTTAACATGGAGCCTGGGAAAATGTCAACTGGGAGAATTAGGAGCATGGGTTTGGGGTGTTTCAAGTGGGTGGATGGTCTGGCCTGTGATGGAAAGAGCTGAATTAGGTTAGGAAGAAGGTGCTGGAAAGGATTCTCTGTGGAGTGTAAGACTAGTCTATGCATGGGAGCTCTTAGACAGTGGCTGTACAACAGTATATTTCCTGGCTGTCTGGCATTTGGTGGGCTGTTCTGCACAGTATTGTACCTCCATTTGACCCTCAGTGGCATGTACCTGTGTGGTGTGTAAAATCCAGTCCTGGAAAGCTGGTTCCTCTGGAGGTGTTGGGCAATTGGGGCCGGCGGGCAGCCAGCTTCTGATGTGGTTGGCTGCCTGGCTCACACCTCTCAGGTGCTGGAGAATTGGTAAGATCCAATGGCCCCAGGCTACCACTGAGGCGGGCAGGATGCCACTACCTCCCTGAGCCGCCTCCTCTCTTTGTCTCCAGGAGCCCAGTGGGCACGGGCCTGGCTTTCCAGTTCTTCAGACAGGCTGCCTGGCATCATGGCCAGGCTATAGGCCAGCCCACCTGTGGGATACATTTACTGGGCAAGGATGGTTGGCCTAGCATCTGCCTGCTTGGAAAGAGAAATTATCCTGATACATTTTTTTCAGCTCAGGGTCTTCTGTTGGATTAAGGAAAGGCGTTTGGTAATTGTTTCTTTGGCTTGCTTGGGATATTTGTAAATCTCAAATGCAGCAGGCTGTTGTGGGAGTTTTTCCTATCTCATGTCCTTGAATTTTACTTAGTGTTTCAAGGCCTGTGAGTATAGGTTTTGGTGATGGGGAAAGAGAAAATTCATTTGACTTTTAGACACTAGAGACAGGAGGTGTGGTCTCCTGAGGTTGCCAAGGACATCATTGGTCCTTGTCACAGGTCCCTTAGATCAAGGATTGTGTTAGTTTTTTTAATTGCAGGTGTAATGAATTACTACAAATTTGGTATCCTAAAAAACACACACATTGTGTTACTGCTGATCTCCAGAAATCCATAAAATTGGTTTGAGTAGGTTAGAGTCAAGGTGTTGATGAGGCTGGACCCTTCTGGAGTTGTGTGAAGCATGTTTCTAAGTTCTGGGGTATCTTCAGGTCCCTTGGCTGGTGATCTTTTCCCCATATCTCTCTCTGCTTCATTCTGTTTTCATGTCTCCTGGGGACTCCGCCTTCTCCTTTGTCCCCGATTTTAGGACACCTGTGATTACAGCAGGCCCATCTTGATAATCCAAGATAATGTGTCCTATCTCAAGATCCTTAACTCTGTCCCATCTTCAAAGTCTCTTCTGCCTTGTATGGTAACACACTCAGAGATTCCAGATAGTTCAGATGCAGGCGTGTTGGAAGGCTGGTTCTCAGTCCACAGTAGGGGTCCTGTGGAGGAGTTGCTGGAGACCATGGAGAGGGGAAGCTCTGGATCTGGAGTTCGGTTGTCGGCAGGGCAAAGCCAAGGCCAGTGCCACGCTTAGATCTCCTGTGTCTCTACCTGTTCTAAAGAATGTGTCTTAGAAATAGGGAAGGAGGCTTGGGTGTGAGTAGTACCCTCCCACTTTCCAAGAAGTATGGCATTGTCTGGCTGTAGTGCGGTGAGATCCGAAGGGTAGAAGTTGAGAGAGGAAGGGGAGAAAGTGTTTATATATCAAGGGTCTTCACACGAGTCTCTGTCGGGGGTGAGTCCAGGCAGTGCAGCGGGAACAAAGGATCAGGTGAGATGGACCTGCAGACAGGCAGGTACATGTGGTGCTGGCTTTCTCTCTACCTTCCTTGTACCGGAGACCATCTGAGATCTGTGAATGGCTGGTCTGTGGCATATTGTCAAAAAATGGAGCCAGATGACAGGTCTCTCTCATTGCTTCACTGTGACTTTTTGGCAGTTTCTAGGGGAGCCAGGAATCCTGATGGAGACATCTGTTGATGCATTTTCTGTTAAACAGGATCATGCAGATGGCAGCTCATTTCCAGGCCATACTCTAATGATATCCTTATGAACTTAGTGGAATTGAAATTTCTTTGGATTAGAGTTACTAATAATATCATGGAGCAGTATATTAAGTTCTAAGTAAGGGCTCCCTCCACCACCTAGTGCTGGGAATTGGACCCAGGGCCTTGCACATGGCGGCAGGAATACTCTCACTGACCTAAATACCCACCCTCTGGGTAAGACTCTCAAAGGCAGAAGTTTGGGTAATAAGTTCCTGAATTAGAACATCCTTTCAAAACTGGACATAGCCGGGCGGTGCTGGTACATGCCTTTAATCCCAGCACTCAGGAGGCAGAGGGCAGGCGGATCTCTGTGAGTTCGAGGCCAGCCTGGTCTACAAGAGCTAGTTCCAGGACAGTCTCCAAAGCTACAGAGAAACCCTGTCTTGAAAAAACAAACAAACAAAAACAAACAATAACAAAAAAACTGGACATAAAATTTATTCCTAACATTTTCTTTTTAGACTCAGTTACCAAAATTAAGACGTGGCTTTTGGTGGACTTGGAGCAGCGGGCGTTCTTCCATAGATTTGATTCCCAGCACCCACAGTTGTTCGCGTCCATCCGGAACTCCACTTCTGATGCTCTTTTCTGAACTCAGTACAGAAAAGGCTCTCACATGGTACACATAGACAGACAAAACAGTCTCTCATCTCAAATCAAAACAAAACCAAAAACTTAAAAAAAGTAGTTCCAAGAAGAATTTAGGGGGAGAAATTTAGTTGTAGCCACAGGGTGCAGCCACTGGTAGTAGGCTTGGGACAGAGGTTGAGCTGAGATGCAAGGTAGACACATTCTGGGGATGAATGGGGTGAGGGGTTTCTGCCTGCTGTTGGATGTACCCAGCCACACTTTGGTGTTGGAGAACTGAGACAAAGTCCCCTGTCAAGCAGGGCTGGCCTTGTCTGGAAGACTGGCCTCCAAACATGGCAGAGACTACCCGGTTCAGCTGCCTGTGCTTTTTTGTGTTTCTGACATTTGACTGCAACATTTAGCCTGAATGTATCTTTTTGTTTGGTGAGCTAATAGTGTCCTTCCTGTAAAGATACTGTTTTGGTAGCTGTGGAAGGCGCTTCCTCTTTGGGCCTAGGAAGCAGCCGTGTCAGTTTCTAGGCCTAGCTAGGAACTTATCTGGCAGTCCCAGAATTTCTATGAAGACCCCCCCTTAGCATCAAAAATGGGGTGTTCCCACCAAATTGCATTTAGAAAGGACATCTTAATTCTACACGTGCGCACCCCCCCCCCCCCCGTCACAGCATTACCTTTTGGAAAAGATTTATTTTAAATCTTAAAAAAAAAATCTACCCATAGATTTACAATATTAACACATGTAGTGCTAGCCAGAGTAGGACCTGTTTCAGTGGCTTCTCGGGTGAGCTGATCCAGTGGGTCAGACTGGGCACTGGTGCGCTGAGGGTGTAGCTTCCAAAGACAGACCCAGCATATGGGGCAGGTTGGAGATTTCTGACTGCCAGCTCTGTTCTTTTAGGAGGTGTCTAGAGTCAGCTCTCTGGAGAGGAGGAGGCTAAGATGAGGTCACCTGGTCCTGCAGGTCAGCAGGGGAGGTTCTGCCCTGGGGCTGTGTGCCCAGTGCTCCGATAATGCGGTGTTTTCTGCGGCGTTTTCGCTTTAATGCATCTGAAATGTGGGTTATACTATTAATTACTGCAGGACAAAACAGGATTAGTGCAGCTGCTCTACACCCCCCCCCCCCCCGCACCGTCACACTTCCCCTTTGCTAGGGACCAGCCAAAAGGGCAGTTGGTTTTCCTGTGGTCTGTCTTGTTTTAGCCACAGGGGGCGCAGGACCTCTGGGGCTTCTAGGACTGAGAATGAGGCACTGCAGGGGTGGGTGGGGGCAGTCAGAGGTGTGTGTGTGTGGTGGGGGTCCTTCCTTATCATTGGCTTCTTTGCTAGGGTCTGCGGGCGTCCACACTGTGGCCTGGCCACAGTAGGGAGAGTCTCTGAGCTGTCAGAGTGCTTTGCTGTGTTGGGAGCTGCTGGTTTCCTCAGCGGTGGCCATGGTGCCATGGAATGTTTTGCTATGCAGAGAAGCCCACAGGCATCGGGTGGGTTTGAGGCTTTCTTATATAGTTAAAACTGCCAAAGGGAATGTTGAGATGGTTGGGGGGAGGCGTAAAAGGCATTTGCTGCACAAGTCTGGTGATCTGAATTCCATTCCCAGAAGCCAAGTAAAGATGGAAGAAGAGTATCACCCCACAGAATTATTCTCTGAGCTCCACATGCATGCCCTAGTGCAGGAGCCTTCCCCACAGGCTTCCTCTGGGGGAAAATGCCAAAGGAAGCCTTGACTTTGGCTGCTCGTCTCTAGCCCGTGTGAGGGCGGAGACTGGGGGCCTGCAATGAGGTAATGCCCTTGTGCTTTGAGAAGTTCTAAATTCCCAAGCTTGGCTACTGCTTCCTTATCTTTGCATGAAATGTTATAGATTTTAAGTAATATATGATTACATTTTCTATTTTTCCCATATTCAAGGTAGTGTGCTCATTTTTCATCCATATGGAATGAATTTTTTTTTTTAATGGATGAGGCATTGAATAACCACATCTCACTAACAATGCTCCCAAGAGCACACAACTTGGTAGTGTCTGCAGTTCCGTACAATGTAATAATCTGTCGTGTGCAGGCGTGTAGATTTCTGTTTACTGGCATCCTTCATTATAGGGTAACATAAGATACAGAGTTTCCCAGTTGCAGAAATTAGAAAGTAGGAAGCAGATTTCTTCAAAATAAACTGAAAAGCTGATTTATGGAGTTCATTTTTCTTTTTTTTTTCTTTTTTTTTTTATGGAGTTCATTTTTCTTTGTTCTCTCTCTCAACTTGAAATGACGAAGTCCGTGGGAAGGAAAGGAGTTGACGAGGCAGAATACTTCTTATCACAGGTTAATTCAATTAATTTGGGATTGCCGTTCACGTGAAGCAGTCATGGGACATGTGCCGCACCAGAGATGCACAGCAGCATTAGGGACGGTGGCAAGGATAAAGGAGGAAGGCCAGGAAAGACTGGGACTGTTTGTCCTATCAGCTTCATCCTGTGAATTGGGAGCTTTCAAAATGGCAGCCTGGCTGACACCCAGTGAACGCATAAGGTTTGTTTTCCCCTCAATTACTCCCAAAATCTTAATTCTTCCAGAGTTGGAAATTAGAGAAATTGCAGAATCAGAGATCATTTTTTTAAATCTGTTTTTCTTTCCTCTCTCCCTTAAGCCATGGCTGTAATATCGTAGGGCCAAGCCTTGCCCAGTGAAACTGATCTCTAACTTTCATCCCAGAAAGTGTGGGCACTGACTGGATAATATATTTAGGATATCTGTGGTTTTATTTCATCTACTGGGAGACAGATTGCTTATTAATTAACTGAAAGGGGCTGGGGTGAGTTGGGTGGGAAAGGGTGCTGGAGCCCTGAGTTTGATCCCTAGCATTACATAAACTGGGAATGGTAGCACACACACCTGTGATCTCAGCGCTTGAATTGCAGCCAGAGAATCAGGGGTTCAAGGTCATCCTCAGCTACAAAAAGCTTTCAAGGTCAGCCTGGCCTATATGAGACCCTTTCTTAAAAAAATGGAATTAGCAAGCTCTCCTGATCACACTTGGGTAGAAGTATGGAAAGGAAAAACTGTTGCTGTAGAGTTATGAGCAAAACACCAAAGTTCACAGATCCAAGTTTCCCACTTTCTGGGATGAAAGTTAGAGATCAGTTTCACTGAGCAAGGCTTGGCCCTACGATATTACAGCCATGGCTTAAGGGAGAGAGGAAAGAAAAACATCTTGTCTTTAGGGGTACACTTGTCGTTTTCAGCCCTTTCATTATTAAACAGGAAAAATTAGAATAAATGGACTTAGTGTTCAATTTAGAGTTGAGAAGAATAAGTAAAAAAGTTATGCTGAGAAAGAATTATAAGAAACAAGTGAAATTAGTGAGTTGGAAAAAATAGAAGCATTTGAACTGGTAAATCTAAGAGCTACTTGTTTGGGAGAAAAAGAAAAGAAATAGGCTAAATCATTATGGTGTCTAAATAAGAAAAGAGAAAACCCAAATATGCAAAACTAAAACCAAGTTGGAATCATGGAAAAAGAGTAATATTCTAAGTTGCGTTTGAAATGAAATAATTATTTTGTAAGATAAAATACAGTAATTTAAAATACAAATGTGAAAATCCCAGTGAGGAAGCTATTTTAGTGAAATGACTCAGAGATCTAATAATTTAAACCAGGAAGAGAGAGAGAAAGAGAGAATGAATGAGAATAACAAAACAACCAAATGCCTTCCTAAAATGGGTCTGGACTACAGCGCGTTTTAATGAGTGAGTTAAGTCCTTTAAACTTTAGGAGACAAAATAATTGCCTACTCAGTACGTTTTTCCAGAGTCAGGAAAGCAGACGCAGCACCACAGTTAACTTTACAAAATTATCACAGCTCTGGGAACCAGCATTGTGGTCACAAAGGATGCCCAGGGTTGACAAGAATGCAGGGTGTAGTAGCGGATCATGGAGTAGCGGCCTGGAGAGAATAAGGCAGGAAACCGATACCCAGATCCTGACTCCAGGGAAAGGCATGAGTGGGTGTAGGCGCAAAAATGTCAGATAACAGTCACACAGAGATTTTTGCAGTCTTTAGGAAGAGTTGTAACCAGTGGGTTAATCCCAAGAAAGTAAGATTCGTGTTCGAATGTCTTCCCTTGACGTGACTGTAGAAGAGGAGCAAAGAGAAACATTAAAAAGACATTTGTTATTTTTGTTCTTTTTTTTCCATTTTTCTCAGTGTTGTAATTCTTTTTAATTGATATTTATTGAGCTCTGGTTATTTTCGTTCTTATCTCTGGTTTGCTGCAGAGGGATTGCATCCACTCAGCAACTTCAGACTTACTAGTGAAGCGGCAGCGGCAGCGAGTTGCAATGGGGGAAGGAAACAAAGACAGCTCATTTCTTTTTCCTGCTTTATTGAATTGGCCAGCAAGCCAGAGTCGAATAACGGTTAAAAAAGAAGCACTGGAAATCGTTTGTAGATGTTATTGTCTTCCTAGGACACTCAGATATGTAGAAATTCGATTAAGGAGTTGAGTTACAAAGTAAAATTAAAAAACAATAAATAAGCTTCCTGCCAACTAGGAAAACTGGTTAGAAAATGCTGAGACCACACAATGGAGTACAATCAAATGGAACCGTACCTGACAAAGGCAGCGTTTTGAGTAAGCAGAAGGAATTATCTTGATAGCCAGTGCTCTTCAGTACCTTTAAGTACTGAGTGCTATATTAACGGTTTCCATGGATTTAGCTCATTCGTTCCTCCTAAGAAGGCGATAAAGGAGGTACCTCTCTCTTTAGAGATGAGGAGACTGAAGTTCAGAGTTAGCAGCTCGCCCAGTCTAGTAGACTTGCATGCTGATCGAGTGGATGCTTCAAGCACGGCTTTTGGCCGAGTGCACTGTAGCCTGTTCTGTGATTCTCTGCGGTTTTAGACACTTTAAGCGGCAGCTATTCCTCCTCGCACACATTGCCTGCTCCGCTTGAGTTGGTGGGGTTAATCACGAAAGAGCAGAAGGTGTAAGTCCATGTTCATCTGACTATGCACAAGAGCGGGACTCTCAGGCCTAGCATTTCTAGAATTTGAACAGGTGATAATTGATTTGCTAGGCCTCAAAAAAAAAAAAAAGTACCAGGAGGCTGAGGATTGTGCTCTTAAGGCCAGATTGTGATATGTAGGTAGTTTGAGCCTAGCCTGGGCTGAACTGGTAAAACGAAACAGGATCTAGGAGGGTATCTTGCAAGCATTTGCCTTCGTTGTCCAGAACCTGTGTGAGGTAGGCATTTATAGGTGATGTATGCTCATACTGGGTCGATGGAGACAGGAGGTCTCCCAGTCCAGCAGAACAGATGAGCTCCAGGTCCAATGAGAGGCTGTTCTTCAGGATGGCACCCAGAGCCATCCTTCAGCATGTTTGCATGCCTGTGTGTACACTACCCCACCTCCCTCAACCAAAAAGTCCACGTGGTGGGCATTAATGGCAGAATTGAAAGGTATCTACCAAACTGGGCAAAGATGTATTGATGGCTCATGTAATTGACAAGCTGGCATCAGTATAGGAAGCGCTCTAAACATCGGAGAGGGCTCCAGTGGAAGGGTGGCCCAGAATTAGTTCAGGGCGCTCACAAAGCCGACGACCAGCGTTTCATTACTTTAAGCTGCTGGATTTCGGGTGGGGTGGGACCATCTTGTGGTTTTCAACCAAGATTTCTGTAGTTGGTTTTATCTGGCATGTGTTCTGTGCTCGTGAATAGGTAGGCAGTCAGTATATGATCTATGGGAGGGAGCTTGGCCATGGATGTCCGAACCCTTGACTGTAGCATTGTCTAAAGTGTGTAGTGTCCTACTCCAGACTCCTGTTTCCCCTTATTCTACTTTTTCTCCTTTGACCCAACTTCCACATGTCATTTAGGAAGTGTGTGTGTGTGTGTGTGTGTGTGTGTGTGTGTGTGTGTGTATTTGATTTTTGAGACAGGATCTTACTGTGTAACTGTGGCTGGCCCAGAAATTACGTAGACCAGGCTGGCCACTAACTCACAGCTTGGGTACTGTTTCCTGGGTACGGGGATTAAATGCATGCTCTACCATGCTATACGTTACTGTGTATTTTAAACGCCCCCTTCCAACCACCCTCACTCCCGTCTTTTGAGACCGGGTTCCTCTGTATTGCTCTGGCTGCCCTGGAACTCACTTCGTAGACCAGGTGGCTTCCATTTCAGAGATCAACCTGTCTCCACCTCCCAAGTGCTGGGATTAAAGGTGCTAAAATTTATTTTTCTAAGTCATTTTCCTGGTAGAGTGTCAGCTTCATAAGGGTGACATCAGGACATCCATTCATGCGTGTTTTTGTGTTGGCACCAGTTAAGCAGGAGGCTGTGTGTGCTATAGAACTTCAGTCTAATTAAAACTGCATATAAAGGAGAAGCTAAAGATTACACTGTATATAAAAATAACTAGTGAGCGGTGGTTTTCAGGTACTGGGATGTTAGCTACTTCTTTTCTTTTGGTCTGTCTGTGGACCACATGTGCACCTGGCACCCTCAGAGTCCAAAAGAAGGTGTCAGATTTCCTCAGACCATAGTTACAGGCGGCTGTAAACTGCTGTGTAGGTGCTGGGAATCGAACTCCAATCCTCTGGAAGAGCAGCCAGTTCTATAACCGCTGAGCTGTCTCTCCAGCTCCCCATTAGGTACTTTTAATATTCTTTTTGGAACTCCAAACAAGTTAATACCTATTGCTTTTCATTTATTTTAATTGTGCGCACGCAAGTGTGGACGTGCCACTGCGCAGAAGAGGAGGTCAGAGGGCAGTGTTGTGCAGTCTATTATCTTTTCCACCTGTGCATCCCAGGAATCAAATTCAGGTTGTCAGGCCTTTGCAGCAAGTGTTTTTAGCCTAGGAGCCATCTTGCCTGCCCTACATTTGGTGGCTTGAGAGATGACCTCTCCATAGCTCAGGAGGACCTAGAACTCACGAGTCAGGCTGGCTGTATTTAGCCGCCTTCCCAGTACTGGGTGACAGGCATGAGCCACCGTGCCCAACTTCTGTTGCTTACATAGCATAGAAATAAAAATGCTTGCAAGTGTGTGCGAATGTAGAATCATTTAAGTAGCACCGGTCTATGGTTGTGTCTGCTGGAGATGGCTCAGTTTTATGAATTAGCAAAAACCTGAACAGCAAGAACACTGCACAGAACGCCCATAGGCTACTTAACTTTAATTATTTATGATATTTACTGTAAGCATCTATGGTATGTATGTGTTTGTAAAAGTAACGGAAGTCTTAGTGATACACAGGTCTGGAGATCCCTCCTGGAGATCTCTGCTGAGGTTAGTTCTCTAAATAGAAATGGTGGCATTGTTCTGGATTTTAAGGTAAAGCAGGCAGTTGGGGTGGGGGGCTGTGCCTTTGTGCTTATGGGACTTTCCCCACTCTTGCGGTGACCAGTCTGTGTGTGAACATCGGAGGATCAGGTATTGGGTTCACCAAAGGGTGGGGGAAGGTTGTGAGTGGCATTTTCATGGTTGCGGTTGGCATGTTTTGCCTGAAGCCTCCTAGGTTTCTGAATGGCCTTGGGACATCAGGGGGTCAAATTCTGTGTCTGACTTTGGGTGTCAGTGTCTTGACTAGTGAATGGACACCACTCTAGCCCGTCTCTCCTTTTTCCAGCTGTCACATTTTGAAGCAATCTGGCGTTTTTTCATTTGCAGGCATGAGTTTGAGATGCCCAGGTGTCACCTGTGAGGACGAGAGGCCTGGCACATTTTGTAATTTAGTAACTGCTTGGAGTAAAACATGAGCAGAAAGCACCCATCAGGTGTGGCCTGTGTGACAATCCCTGCTGTCACTTGTCATCACAAAGTTTACCTTTACTTTTGTAAAACGGGGTCATGGTCTGGTCACCACTTCTAATCCCAGCAGGTGGGTGGCTGAAGCAGGGGGATTGTAGGTCATTGTTGATTCTTCCTCTTATTCCCACCCTGAATTAAAAAAAAAAAAAAAGGCCTCCTTTGGAGGAGTCTACTATTTAGTAGAGACTCTGAGAATAGATCAGAATGCAGAAGAGGGCTCACCTCAGTGCCTGACATCTGTCTGTTCTCCTTTCACCAGTTAGGCCTGCCTTCAAGTGTCTGTTGGTTGGACAGTTAGACCCAGGATTCCACGCCTTGTGTCTGCTGGGTGTGGTAAATGCAATGTAATTTGAGAAGGACATGGGTGTTGGGCCTCTGCAGATGCCCAGTGCGTTTCTATGGACTAGGCAGCTGTGTAGGGAAACACCCAGGAGCCTTGGAAGCCGTGGGCTGGGGTAGACAAGCTTCCTGCAGTTGTCCCTTCTGGTGTATGCATGTGGCCATTAGGCAGTCAAGAAGGAGGCTGGTTTGGCACGTCTTCTGGCTAAAGGATACTCCAGTGGGTTGAGCTGGGTGCCAGACATTGCCACAACCCTAGGAAATGAGTAAGGAAAAAAAAAAAAAAGAAAGCAAAGGAGAGTCCTCCCTTAGAACAAGCTGAGCTTTGTGCAGAGCGGGCTCCAAGTATGAAAAGCCCATTGTTCCCAGATGGCTTTTAATTAATACTCAGTACTCACACCCATCGCTCGCCAGCAAGAGCCGCCTCCTTCCTCCCATCTCCACATGCTCTTTGTCCCTCACTTTGGTGCCCTAGGGACAGGTTTAGGGATCCTTGTGGACGGGAGAGTTGAGGAGGCCATTGAGTGTTGAGGAGAGGGTGGACACACAGCAGTCTGCTCTCTTTGTTCCCGTTCAGGATTCTTAGCTGGCCGAGTCCCTCCACCTGTTCCAAAGCAGTCCTTTGAATCTGTAGGTTGGGAGCCAGCTCTGTCCCCTGTGGGGTTCTGGGAAGAAAGCCCAGCCTTGGCCCGCTCCAAAGCTCTGCGCACACCTTTTCTTGCCTACAGCCAGGACAGGGAGCCAGAGTGGACGGTGTTCTGTGTTTCCGTTTCTCCCCATTGCCCTGCTCTTTGAGCCCAGTTTGGACCGAGGAGGCTTCAGCTTGCCAGTGATGCTTTCTAGATCAAATCATGAGCTCTGGTGGCTGGGGTCAGTCCAAATCCAGAAAAGAGATGCCTGACTTGTTGATGGTGTAAAGAAAACGGGCCCTCTCCAGAGTTGCAGGCACTCTGTGCCTGAAGGCTCATGAGGAACCCCTCCAGCCTGGCACTTGAAGTCTGGTCCATATCTGGTCTGTGTGGTTCTCAGTAGCACGGAGTCCATTCTGTTCAGGATTAGATGGAGTAGTCAGGCCTGAGCCAGTCTTGCCCAGCCCTGGCCTGAGTTTACAAAGCCCGTGGAATTCTCCTGTGCCCCACTCTACCTAAAGATCACTTGGGAACCCCCTCGGTCAGTCATTTGAGTAGGTTTCTTCATTTTGTATGTGCCGTATCAAAGTTGCGTGACTGGGGCAGAAGGGATTTGGTGTGACCATGGATTAGGTTATAAAGAAAGCATCCCTGGTCCTGAGTAACACCCCAGTCGGCTGTGTGGCCCACCTAGGGTTAGTTCCATGTGCTTCAGGACATACAGGGTTATGGAGTTTTAAATCATGAAAGTCTGGCTAGGGCCTGGAGAAGAATTGCTGGACCATCTGCTCCCAGATGTAATCAGTAGGTTAGGAGTCCTTAAAAATCTGGTCACTCGAGCGCCAGCAAGCTAAACTTTGACATGTCATGCAAATATGCTGCGGCGAAGAATCTCGGGTAGTGGGGTCCTGCAGCGTCAGTGGGTTAGTGTGGACTGTTAACAGAGAGACCAGATGGGGTCAGGGTCTGATCTCATCTGCAGAGGGGTCGAGCCTTCAGTCCCATGGTGTTGCAGCCACTGGTCAGACATGGCACCCCCTCCCGAGCACGAAGAAGGTTGTTCTGGGAGCATAAAACACTTTTCATATTTTACCCCAAAAGAGGGGCACACCTTAATAAAGCCTGGACTGAATATATTTGAGATCAGATGCTAGGTAACGGGGTATTGGCATCCACCTTGCCTGCCCATTTTCCTCCTTTAAAAGAATGTGGTTATTGGGAAATGTACAGTCATATAGGTAACTTCCATATTTGTTTATTTTTGAGACAGGATCTGGATAGGTAGCCCAGGCTGGCATGTGAATTCATGGCAATCCTCCTGCCTCTGCCTCCATGGGTATTGGAATTACAGGCATCAGTCATCATGCCTGCCACTGTGGCTTTTATTTTAGGTGAAGGATTTATATCAGTGGTTCTCACCCTTCCTAGTGTTGCGACCCTTAAACACAGTTCCTCATGTCATGGTGACCCCTCCAACCGTAAAATGATTTTTGTTACTACTTCATAACTGCAATTTTGCTCTGTTATGGCTTGTAATGTAAATATCTGTGTTTTCTGATGGGCTTAGGCAACCCCTATGAAAGGGTCCTTTGACCTCCAAGGGGGTCATGAAGCACAGGTTGAGAAGTGCTGATTTACATGAAGCGTAGTTTGTGCTTGTTGGGCAGTGAACTTGGTGGGAAGTCAGGTTTTTCTGTAGTGAGGAGTCCTATCAATAATTTCATGGTGAACAGCCTCTGTTTGCTTCTTAGATTAAGGTACTATAGACAGACTTTCCTCAGATTGCATCCTTTCCAGCTACAGCCACACTGTGACCAGGAGGCTAGCTTCCCCCATTCTTGTGAGATGTGTGCCATTTGGTGGGCAGGGACTGTGTGGGGTTGGACTGTGGAAAGTCCTGGAGGGGAACGATATTGCTCAAGAATTTCAGCAGCCCTCCAGGGTAAAGGACAACTGTTGCTCAACCTGCAAGACCTTCAAGGGAAGACAACAATTGCTCAAACATGCCCCTGGACCCTTTGAATGCAATCATGCAGGTTACACAGGTCCCAAACGAGACAGCACCTTGAATTCTTCAATGTTATTAAGAATACCATGATATGGTGCTTAGTATACATGAGGCCCTGCCTCTAATCCCCAGCATCAAAGACCAAAAACCAAACCAAAACAAATGCAAAAGGAAAACAGATCACCCCCCACTCCCATCCCAAATACCACCTCTATCAGCAAACAACACAAGCATCAAAATACAACTGCCCTGGTGTGGAACACAGAAGTTGTACACCTGCCGAAATTGCTGGGGTGATAGAGTGACTTCACAGGGAGCCTGTCTGTGAAGGTCAGGAGTGTCCTGCAGGGTCCTGGCTTCAGCTACCAGCAGCAGGAAGAAGTAAACAGACAAGATCTGCCGTGCCAGCCAGCCTTTCTAGAAAGCAAAGCCCGGTTTCTGTTGGTGATTTCCTTTCTCAAAGGTGCTTGGTTGGGTCTCTCTTAGAACAAGAACCATGGTTCTCTTTCAAGAGTACCAGCATCTTGCCTCTCTGCACAGACCATGGCAACTGTTTTGTCCGAGAAGAAAGTCCTGCCTCATTCTTGGCCTTTCCTGCAGGGGAGTTAAGGCTTCACAGACTGGCTGTAACAATAGCTGTAGGACCAGAGGAACAAAGGGATCTTAAGCTCCTTTTAAGTTGTCTTTGTAGCGCTCCTGTGTCCACAGTACTGGTCAGACTAGTTCATACCTGGTTGATTGTTATCAGTAAAGCAAACGTAACTCTATGGCCAGAAACAGCCCCTAGCATCTGGCGGCTCAGATTCACCAGGTGGAACTGCCACGGCCCCAGCAGTGTGTGCCTTTCAAGGAATGCAGGTGGGAAATCGGGGCTGTTTGTGCAGAGAGAGGTCCTGAGTCTCCAGTCTGGCCCCCTTCCTGAAGATTCACAGCGGGTTACGGGTCCCAGCCGTGTTAAGAGATTTGTTTTGTGGACAGTCGAAGGCTTGTTGGTAGCATATTGGTATTTGGCAAATGTCTGGGTAGCCACAGGGGTGGTGGAGTCCAGCCCTTTATCTAGGATCTGCTTGGTGCTCTGGTCACACTGGTTTCTAGAAGATAAAAGGCCACTGTCTCTTCCTGTAGAAAAACAATGTCCAGTAGGACTAACCACTATCCAGGCAAATAACTACCTGCACTTAAGGGCTTAGAAGAAACTGAGAATAAACATTCTTGGTAAGGAGGAAAGCCACAGTAGGATGGGCATTCTTGAGCAGAAGGTTGAGAAATTCTGGGGCCTGAGGGCCCTGGGTTGTTCAAACGATACCGGTATTTATTTGCCTTTTGGTTTGCTCTGTTCTCCTCTGACCCTCTTACAATTTTAGAGGTCCTTCGGCCAGATCCAGGCCGTCTCTGGGTCCTGCTGATGTGCGGCGGCCCCTTGCATCATTGAGATTTGCCGGAGGTCCTCCAGTGGGGAGTACCAGACCTCCCCGTGTGGGGTTCACAGGCTGATTCCTGTGTGCTTGCTGCCTGCCACACCATATCCCTGGCTCAGGGTCTCTGTAGAGGCTGGGAGAGCTACGGGGACTGACAGCCATTGTGTGTTTCATAGGAGAGGAATTTGGGGGCTGGCCTTGGGAAGAGGCCTATGACAGCTGTGACTGTGGATGTGATCCGAGGGACAAAGAAGTTGTCCATCAGACAGGTTTGTGCCAGCGGTTTAATTTCCTTTATTTCAGGACTGGAAGTTATTTAAATTACTTTATAGACTTCCTGCTTCCTTACAAGAGCTCATTAAGTGCAGGCTGAACTGCTTCATTGCCATAATGGGTCGCCTGGACTTGTAGTTCCCATTCTGTCCTCTAGGGCGTCAGAAGCAGAGAGTAGCATGGTGAAAACAGAATTTGGGCAGTTCCTTTAGATGACTCTTTGAAAAATAGCCTATGCTTCATCCATCTACCTACCTACCTAGCTATCTATCTATCTAATTTATTTAATATGTGCGTGCATACATGTGGCATGTCAAATGTATGGAGGTCAGAGGACAGCTTATGAGGGTTGGTTCTCTCCTTCCCCCAGGTGTCGTATGAAGGATTGACATAGATGGTCTAACTCAAGTATAAACAACTACCGATTACTCTGGAGTCCATAGACAATTTCCTGGAACTTGTTAATTTCACTGTCATTCATGTTCTGGAGAAGTGGCAGGCATATCTCATCTGGCCTTATAATTCAGGACCCTAGTTACAGTTTCAGTGATTGAAGCAAAGCTAAGTATAGTTGTATAAGCAGAGACATGGATCAAGAAGGCTCTGCAGTCTCCCTGGTGATGAGGACACCGTGCTAGGATGAGTCTGAGTGATTTAACCCTCTGGGTTACTCGATAGGAAAGCTTTCAAATGAGTTCCAAAACAGCTCAGCCCAGATCTTAAAAAGATGTTTTACTTAACTAAATGTTTTACCTTTAGACAGTCTAAGAAAGTGATTTTTAGATGATCAAGAAACACCCTGGCCCCCTGTGCATCTTTAATTGTCCCATCAGGGGAAACTTGCCCCAGAGTGCAGAGCTGAGCTGGTTGCAAAATGCTGAGTAGAAACAGTAGCCATGACAAACGTGTTTAAGAGGGACAGAGATTGTGCCAGTGTCAAGCTATGAATGGCCCCCTGCAGATGTGCGGGCCAGATGTTTACTTATCACCGTCCTGGGGAAAGCTAGGAAAGGGTGAAGTCAGACAGGTTGCTGCATCCAGGCCTTCCTGAACCCAGCGACTTTTGACCTAGTTATTACTGTTTAAAAGTCACCGGGATGGGTATGTGCCACTGGTGCTTAGTATGCGCTAAGTTTGTTTTTTTGTTTTGTTTGTTTTGTTTAAGCTGACCCAGAAGGTTCTGGGCACTCACAGGAATTGCCGTACTTTAGGGTCCGGTGGTAGGGGGAAAGTCTCTCTTTCCTTGTAGACAGACAAGAATATTTCTAAAGATGGAGATAATAGAGCGACTCAGACCTGCATGTCTAAGCGAATGCCGAGTTTTAAATATTCATTTACAACATTAAGCTCTGTAATTTCTTCATAAAGAATTCTAAAATAATAAAGATGACCTGGTAGGCGAAATTCCCTTGTATTTTCTAAAAGCTTTTCATAAGGTCCCTCATAAAAGATTAAGAGAGAACAAAACCACAGTGTGGCGCAAAGTCCTTGTTGTGGATTAAAAACTGATTAAGTGATAGGGGGCAGAGGAATGCTGGTGGGGATCCACTGCTCATAGCGGGGAGAGGTTAATCGAGGGGCGTCTGAGGACTCCATCGCGGGGGCCAGAGTTATTAAGTATATTAATTGTTTGGAGAAGCAAATGGAGGGTGAATTCATGCAATCCACTGCTGCTACCCTGGATTTCATAAGTGGATTCAACCCAGAGGTGTCCTGAATGCATTTGGAAACCGGACAGTCCTGTGGCGGGGAAAGGAAGTTTGAAGTCTGTGGAGTGCTGAGATGAGAGATCTTGTCTGCATGGGAAGCCGCTGTGACTTCTGAGCCTGTTGTCTCTTCCAGAGAAAGACTTCCAGGAGTTCTTTTGGGTCCCAGCAGGTCTAGGAAATGTAAAGCAAAAAGCAGGGAGAGGCTGTTGGAGTGGAGGTGTGCACTGCACAAGGCTGACGCTGGTGCTGACGGGCAGGGAGGTGGTGCTCACTGCCCTCTTAGAGTGAGAAGATGTTTAAGTTTGAATCCCTAGGGCTTGCTCATGTGTGTGGAGGTTTGCCCCTTTGTTTCTCAGGGGACTTTGTGTGTGACCCTGAACCACGTTACGTAAGAGTAGAGCAGGTGGCCTGTTGGAGTCTGGCAGAATACCCAAGGCAGTACTCAGGTCCTCGAAGGCTGGTTCTGAAGCATCTTCTAAGGTGAACAGTGCTGCATGGTTGTGTAGAAACAGTGGTAGACGCTAGACATGAGTGAAGGGTTAAGGTGGGCCAGGCAGTACTACGCTGGGTGTCCTGCCTCTTGCGTCTCCTCCTGATGCTTTCCTCCCTAAGCTAATTCCCATATTCCTTCTGAGGTTGAGATGAAACTTCACTGTGCTTGTCTGTCCAGCTTGAGGGCTTGTGTTTTCTGAGGAGGCTTCTCCAGGCGAGCCCTAGACGTCTTTCTTGGCCACTTGCCTTTGTTTACCAATTTTCTTTTGTAGCTCCCTAAGTCCTTACCCAAGTCCCACTTTAATTAATCCCTGAAAAGTGCTGGCCTCCTTCAGCAATGTTGCTGATCCCTTCATTTTTGCTGGGAGCAGATAGATGCATCTGTGTGGGTTGGGGTCTCTGAGAGTGCTCCTCCAGGGGATTTTTGCATCCTTGGTCCAGTACTGTTAGAAGCTGCAATTACTACGTGGTGGCTAATTACTCTGCCTGACATTAGATCAGTGGACAGAGGGGCTCTGAGCCTGTCAGCAGAGGTCAACCAGAGGTCCTCTCACTCAACAGCCCTCCTGTGATAGCCGGACACAGAGAAAAGCATTAATGGGGTGAGCTGAGGGCTGGCTCTGCTGTGGGTGTTTGAGGGGGATGGGAAAGGCAGAAGGCTATTGATGACTGACGAGGTCACAGAGGCTGATAACCCTTCACACGACCCCTTCTCAAGAAGCCTGAAGGAAGCAGAGAGAGAAGGCTTTGCATTAGAGATGATGCTCAGATCAGAGCTAGAGAGATACAGAGCGGAAACCGGGGCATGATGCTTGGGTGGTTGGTGGCTGCGGCTGACCGTTAGGAAAGTCAGTTTTGCCCAGCCTGAGAGAATGAGACAACTTGGAGCTTTGTTTTTTGCTGTATCTTGGAGTCTGTCTGTTCTTTGTCATTTGTCTTACATTTTTGTTTGAGTGGGCTCTCTTGGTGAAACTGTACATACTGTTTTTACCTTGCTCCAAGCAGTAATATCTAAGGAAGTACAGTGGGTGCTAGTTACATTGTTCAGACAAACACAGGGCATGTTATAGTCACCCGAGTGTCATTAAGAACGTGCTAGACCCTGGCCGTGAGGTGTGTGTATGATAATCTAGAGACTAAGTGTGAAAGAGACACTGGACCGAAATCTGAGAACACCCTTATCTGCCACTTCACCCTCCACAATTTTGATACCCCAGCTCACCCATGACCTGAAAAATACTAAATGGAAAATTCCAGAAAGGAAGAATTCATAAGTTTTAAGTAATGTTTATTATATCATAGTATTCAGTTAATTTCCTTGGCTGTTAGTTATTGTTGTTAGCCCACTGTGCCTAAACTGAGCGTCGCCATAGGGATGCATATGTGAAATGAGGAATAGCATATTTAGAATTTAGTCCTACCTAGAGTTTCAGATATCCAAGGAATATCTAAAGGTGTGTCCCTTGTGGAGTGGAGGGGGGCTCATATGTATATGTTTTCAAACTGAGTACTTCTGTCACCTGAAATGTGTGACTATAGGCAAGACTCCACTTCTCTGAGCCTTGAAAATGAGTATAGGTTTATCCACAGATGGGTTATCCACGGGATGAAACAAGGCCGCCTCTTTCTCTGTGCATTGGTATGCATGAATATTAACAGCGAACAGCCACTAACCATCTAGTGTGCTAAATACCACCAGCCTCAGAAAACTTCACAACCAGGTGAGGCCGCTAGGAGCCCCTACCCATATCTGATGAACTTGAGGCCAAAAGCAGGCTAGGAATTCATAGCATTTATTTATTTATCTACTTATTATTTACTTACTTACTGTGCAAGGGATGGAAGCCAGGGGTTCATGCATGATGCTTGGCAAGCAGTCTCTCACTGAGTTGCATCCCCCAGCCACTTGTAGCTTTCAGATGATCTGTCTGCTAGGATGTCAGCCAAGTGCAGATGTGACTTCAACACTCATACCACTACTGTGTGTGTACTAGAGTAATACCACCTACTATGCCTTCCTATTGCTATCTTATGCTAATCCTGCATCACACTATAGGCCATTCTGTACTACATACTGTGTTACACTAGATACTGTACCAATACTACAGAGTATATACTAGAGTAATACTATGTAAACTTTGCCGCATGCAGGATTTCTTTGGTATTGTTCCACATCAAGGTGTTGAGTGTCCTTCTTATATCTGCCTCCTGAGTGTATTACTAGGGCAGAAAAGAGAAAGGCCAGAGGCAAAAAGGGTGTAGTTTCTCCTGGCAGGTTGCTTCTGAGACCCCCTGCATAACTGTATCAAGGCCCTGTGTTCTATGTCTCCACACTGGCTGGGACAGGCCTGGACTTTTCCCATTCACATCAGGACAGGAGCAGCACCTGGGAGGCACAGAGTCCTACTGCAAATGTTCTTGCAATTTCTGAACTCTCTTGTTGTTGTTGCTCTACATAGGTACAAAATGGGTTTGGTTTCTCTGGCTTTTGAAGGCTGGACACAGTAGGACATGGTGTGATCCTGAGCCTTAGGCATTGCCAGACCTGGGAGGGATAACCAATCCCCTTGATCACTTCTGGGGAAGCTGTTCCTTTCCTCGCTTTGGACTGGCTGAGCCTAAGCAGGCTTGGGGTGTAGCACTGTTTACCCTGTGTGCCAAATGTGCAGACAGGAAGAGGACCTGGGTCCTAGGTTGGGGAAGCTCAGCTAGAGAGGCACAGAGGCTGGCTGTGGAGCCCCAAGAGGTGGGGAGATAGCTTGGGGACTGCTGTTCTGAGTTCCTTGTCTGGAGCCAGGAATGCCCCAGGCCTGTGCCTCACAAAACTCAAGTTTTCCTGAACTTCCGCCCTTGGGTGCTGACTAATACCTCTTCCTCTCATATAACTTCACATTGGTGTAATTAACATATAATTTGATACCTGGAAATTCATGTTGGGCGGAGCTGGCAAGGATTACTCAGCTTTTAGCAATTCCAGACTCGGGTTAATAGAACTCAGTGTGCTACGCCCTGGTTCTCCGGTTACTAACTTGTTTTCCCTTCACTCTTGCTACTTAGTTCTTCTGTCCTGAAGTGATTGTACAGTGTGTTTTTATCATTCACGCACACGTAGGGTTGTGGACTTAACACACGTCAACTGCCTGCTTGTTCGGTGTGGTCGGCCTTCCCTTTCTTTTCCCATCTGCTCATGGAAATTGATGGCACCGTAGTTCGTTTTCACTTCCTGTGTCTTTATCCAGGAAGTCCCCTTGGCAATAAAAAAATGTAGTATGGAATTATCAGCAGAGACTAAAGATGAAGAGCGACTGTAAATTTATAGAGTATGCTGATGGTTATGTTATGTTGGAGAAATTATTTATTATGTTGATTCATGTACTAGCTTAATTTACCTACTGCCTGTGCATGCAGGGATACAAAGGCCGACTGAATGAGCTAGCACCCATTGCTGAGAATGAGTTAGCATCATTGAAAGCCAACAGGATATCTTGAAAAATAGATCCCGATATTCATATGTTTGGAAAGTAGGCTTTCAGAGGTGTCGGGGTGACAGATATGCGTGGGGTCAATGCAGAAAGGAGCAGAGTGAATTCTGCAACTGTCTGTGGCCAGTGGCTTCTACCAGTGCGCTTTGGCTTCCAGAGAGTGTGCCCACTTGTGTTGACTATGGGGAAGGTGAGGGCAGAGGGAGCTCTAGAGATCTCTTTGTCCCTGCCCTGCATTGCGCTTGTAAGCCGTTTGGGGTTTCAGAACTTGACTTCGGAAAGCTTCTAAATTTGTTTCTAGCAGGTTGATTTATTTTGTTGAGGTCAGATTAGAGCTAATGGCCCTAATGGTTTACAATGCTCCTAAATGGTTCTTAGCACTTAGGCAGGCTAGGATGGCCGTTATGGGCGGATTTCCAAGTGTGGACCATATGATTCTTAGGGTGGATATGTGTGTGTGTGCGTGTGTGTGGTGTGTGTGTGCATATATGTATATATGTATACACACACACACCACACACACGCACACACACACATATATATTTGTTATTAAAGTTATTGTTAAGAGTCCAACTAATACATGTAAATGAGGTTAAAAGGTAACAATAAAATTAGTTACTCTTAATATTAATCTCGTTTTGCTATCAAATCTAGGGAGGCATTTGTCAGTATGGATCTCATGGGTATATGTGAATGAGTGAGAATCCTGCTTGCAGTTTGGCTAGGGGCTGCCCTTTGCCCTTTCCCTGGTAGTGTGCTGTGTGTGAAATGTAGTCATAGAGAAGCCTCCCATTTCCCACAGCCATTCCTGGGTGCCAAACGGTTCCTGTAAGAGCAGGTATCTGGGTTAGGATGATTTTGGTGCATCCCTTCCAGCCATGCTGTGGTACCTGTGAGTTCATGACCAGGTCTTTGGCAAAGAGATTACACTCTGCATAAAACTGGCTCCGTGTTTCTGATTTCTGTATGATTGGGAGTAGGTGAGGCAGAGCCAGGTGTCTACAAAGGAGTGCGTGTCTCTGCTTGTCTCCAAAATTAAACGGTGCATGTGTATGCACAGGCTCAGTTTGTGGGCTGTGGCCTTCCGGGGCTGCTGGGAGCAGCTAGGAGGCAGTGGCTGCCCTGCCTGAGCAGAGGTGGTTGGAGCCCAGGCAGGAGTCTTAATACGACTCTTTCTATACTTTAACCGGGGAGAGGAAACAGAGAAGATGCTGCCTCCCTATCCTCCTGCTTAGGCCAAGAGTCATTTTCCTCAATTGCAAAAGTGGTGTTGCAGGCCACACCCAAGCAGATTGTCTTGTGGGCTAAACCTTTGACTGCTGGAGACCAAGCCAAGAGCTATTGAGTGCTGAGTGAGAGCAGACCGGCCTGCCTTCCAAATGCCACTGGGCTCTTCCAAAACATGCGAACTCCCTTTTCTTTTCTTTTGTGCCTTGAAAACACTTTGTTTTTGCCTAGGTTTGTGGAGCTGTTTGTTTTTGCCTAGGTTTGTGGGGCTGAGGCTATTATACTTCATCATTCATGGTTCTGTAAAACACCCGTAACACCTGCTATTAAAAAACATGTTCACATTGCAGTTCGTCATGACACTGTGGGTCCTCCTCTTTATCTCAAAGCAGAGGGGTGTGTCTGTGGCTAGGAAGGAGTCTGTTCCCACTCTTGTTGATGCCCTGGGTGTGGTAGAACTCCAGATCTGGGCCTTGCTCCGCAGCCCAGGCCACTACTGGTATGTGTTCTTTGCAATGCATCCTAGAGTCTCTGCTGGATGGTATTCGGTGAGTTCCACAGCCACCAAGTTCTCCAGAGAAGTTTTAATTACCAACCAATGTGATGTGGTTTCTTCAATGTGTTCGAACAAATGGATGTCAGGCCAAGGAGACTAGACAAGCCTCTTTCCATCAAGCCCAGCAGTTATCACATGGTGGGCTCTGAGGAGGAATTGTGCACACCCTGGTGTCTGATGGCTGCAGTTCTCTTCTGTAGGGCAAGGGGTTAGGTTAGTTCCTTAGGCTTCTGAGTAGGGTCCTTCACCTAGGACCTACTGCATAGCCTCAGGAATGAGACCTGAATTTGGGCAGGGAGTAGGAATTTGAGGGATTGGCTCAAATGAAAGACCTTGAAATGGCAAATCTTTATTAGTTTTGTAAACAGCTTTAGGAAGCGCTAGGAGCATCTTGCAGGGACCCTGCAATTATCATAATAAACAGTTTTATCATCTTCTTGGCAATCAATATTGTGGCTTATGCTGCTTTAGTATCTCAGTGGTATTGATTACCTTAACAACTGTGCTGCGGTCAGCTTCCATTAACCCTTGCTCTGCTGGCACTGCCAGTGCCTTCCACTGTTGGAAAGACTGCTCTGGTTGTAGCCCAGGCAAGTGCTGGAATTTGACAGCTGGCCAGTGAGGCAGATACAGCTTTTATCTCAAAGTGCCTGGGAGAAGGAAAGGCCTTAAACAGCAGATATGGAAGCTAATACAACTTTGTAAAGGGCATTGTGTGTGTGCGTCTGTGTGTGTGCGTGTGTACCCTAGAGATAGTTTGTAAGTTACAGCTTCAGGGTTCTAATTTGTGAGTCAGGAATTTGAATGTTGAGAGAGGAAATTCTGGTCATCCCTACTGTTCATTCCAGCACTGCTTTTACCTTTCCTGGGGGACAGATTACTGCGTGTGGAATTCAGTCGAGGCCTGAGGCAGTGTGCAACAGGCATCCCCGGCTCTCCTCCTGCGCTCATTTTCTGATCCACCTTTTACTTTTAGAGAGAAAACCACTTAGCTGAGAACATTGCTTGTAGCACTCAGGTTTCCCTGGACCAGTGAGCATCTGAGGTGAAACAGTCCATCATCAGATGACAGAATGCTGGAGGTGGATTTTGGTGCCACATGAGATTGTATCACCTTCACTGTCCTGTCTCTGGTCTGGTTAATGTTTACAGTCTCTTTTCCTCCAGCTGGAATGAAGGTGACCAGGGCAGTTTTCCCTAGCAGAGCAGCTAGAGTTCACTCCCTCTACTAAGCCAGGGGCAGGGCTTGTCATGTAGGGGCTCAATAATTTTAAATGACAGTTATTTGGAACAATATCTTGCTGGTGGGGTTGTGCTGTGTATGTGTGTTTGTGTGTGTATGTGTGTGTATGTTATCACTATCTGTATAGAACTGGGACTTGGCTCTTCTATAACAGTAGAAGGTCCCCTGAGAAAACCACCCATAATATGTTTATATGGATATATATCCTGTATATTTATGTTCATAGATACTAATGTACATATTAGCATATATATGTTCACTGATGATACATACATAATATAGTGTGTATAAACATTAAAAAACGTTCCATTGAGTCCTGGGGATGAGCCTGCATACCATAGCAAGCCTTAACCCCTTTGGCCCACTTGAGGCTGTGACAGGGGTCCTCAACATTGCATACCCCATAATGCAGGTGCTGTTTAACTTGAATGACACTGATTTACCATATCTTGGGAGTGAATTTTTAAAGTTTTGGGTGCTCAAGCTGCATGGAGGATCCAGAGTAGGCAAGGCAGGATTGGATTAGGGGAAAGGTGAAGTGAGTGACTTGTCAATCTTACTGCTGCTGTCTGTGGTTTTCTTTTCCTCGTTGCTTCCCAGGAAGGAGCCCAGAAAGGGGGCCAGCTGGTGTGTGATTAAGGCGAGGGTCAAGGATTGAGCTTGGAGAAGTGCAAGCAAGTGTAAGTCAAGGTGTTGCCATTGGAAGGGATTTCTGGCTCATGCCCCAGTCAGTCAGGAAGTCAAGCCTCAGTCTGGACAGCAAGACAGAAAACTGTAGGCTTTGACTGACATGGGCGGGGTCATAGCGATAGGAATCCGCTGTGACATCAGGGCATTGGCTTGCTGGGACCAGGCCTGTACTGCAGCAGTGCAGAGACAGGTCTGTGCAGGTGAGAGAAAGGTCTCCAGGAGCAAGGAGAGGAATGACCTTCTGTTCGGGGATGGATACTTTGCCTGAGCCATGGCATAAGCAGGTCTTCTCTTTGGGTCCCCCCTTGGGAGGTCATCCTCCTCTAAGTAGGGATATCTTGGGTCTTGGTCACTATTTTGGACCCATTTACTTTTGCCTTTTATTCTTCTGCCCAGAATGCCTTGGTCCTACAATTGAGAAAGTTTTATTTTGAAGCCCAGTGCTCTTCCTGCAAATGTCACACAGGCTCAGATGGTGATCGTTGGTTATTGGGTTACCGGTTGGTGGGATCCAGGGCTCACGGGGCTCCACCCCAGCAGCAGACAAGTCAGTTGAAGAAGCCACACATGCACTTAAAATGGGTCATATTCCTGAAGGGAATGAGCCAGGTTGTGTTTGGGTTCATATAGATCCGCTGTGCTTTGGATTGTGGTAGTTAGTTACACCATGATCCTAATGGTTACCCTTTGGCTCTAACCTTAGCCCTTCATCTGAAGCAGATCCTGTAGGTTCCGTCTTGTGCATGAGGGGCTTTGAGGTGCCAGTAGCTTAATACTTTACTCTGCAGACTGAGCGAGCAGAGTGTCCTGATTGCTTCTGGCATTGGTCAGGGTGCCCAGGAAGGACAGGCACTGCTGTTTTCCTGAACTGACCTTCAGGTTCTGTTCCCTCCTGCCTGCCTGCCTTTCTTTGGAGACAGGGTCTCACTAAGTAGCTCTAAATGGCCTTGAACTCAAAGAGATTCACTTACCTCTACCTCAGCAGTGCTGGGATTCAAGTTGTGCAGCACCATGGAGATGCATGAGAATTTTGCTGGCACGTGTGCATGTGTATACAGCCTGCATGACTTGGGCCTCCCAAGGCCAAAAGAGGGCATCAGGTTCTCTGGAACTGGAGTTAATGGACAGTTGCGGGCTGCCATGTATGTGCTGGAACTGAACCAGGTTCTCTGCAAAGCCAGCAAGTGCTCTTAACCACCGAGCCATCTCTCTAGTTCTGAGCCTGTTCTTTTTTCTTTTTTTTTAAAAATATTTATTTATTTATTATGTATACAACATTCTGCCTCCATGTATGCCTGCACACCAGAAGAGAGCACCAGATATCACTACAGGTGATTGTGAGCCACCATGTGGTTGCTGGGAATTGAACTCAGGACCCCTGGAAGAGCAGCCAGTGCTCTTAACCATCTCTCCAGCCCCTTGACCCTTTTCTTTTCTCTTTCTTTTTCTTTTTGTTTTGTTTTGTTTTTTGAGACAGGGTTTCTCTGTTTAGCTCTGGCTGTCATGTAATTTACTTTGTAGACCAGGTTGACCTGAAACTCAAAGATCCATCTGCCTCTGTCTCCTAAGTGCTGGGGTTAAAGTCATGTACCATCATGTCTGGCTTTCCTTTTCTTTTTTGGAATAGAATCTCACGTGTTTCTGGCTGGCCTTGAACTTACTGTGTCACTGAGGTTGGCCTGGAACATCTGATCCTTTTGCCTCTACTGAGATTGTAGGCAGGTACCATCATACCTGGCTGGGGATCATATCCAGTCCAGGGCCCCTGAGCTACATTCTCAGTCTGTCTTTCAGAGCCCTTAGCATCCTCATCTATGTATGAATATACAACTTAGTGTCTTCCTGTCAGAGTTCTTATATTCGTGTTTGGTGTTAGAGGTTAAGTATCTTCTATCCAAAATGCCAGAGACTGGAATTGTTTTGGATTTTGAGACATTTACACAAACATCATGTTATACCTTGGAGATGGGACCTAAACAAAAAATCAAAAAAAATTTGTTTTCTGTGTACACCCCTTATATATCTTAAAGGTAATTTTATATAGTTTAATAATTTTGAATCATGGTATAAAATTTTCCATGTTACAGTTATGCTCAAGGAGTTTCAGGCTTTGGATTTGGTTAGGCTCACTCCGTATTTACAGCTGTGCCTGTTGTAACCTGTGGGATATGTTCTGAGTCTCGGATGCACTCATGCTTTTGTAGGTTGCGAACATGACGGAGTGGCATCCTTTGTTCTTGGGGAGGCTGGTGCTACTCGTGGCTGTGTTGTCAAAGTCCACTGCGAAGATATTTCCTGGAGCCCCACGGCCTGATGGGGACTACACTGAAGTTGCTGATGGGGTGTGTGTGTGTGTGTGTGTGTGTGTGTGTGTTAAAAAACACATTTACAATTGAGCCGTTTAACTACAGACCAGTGTGACAGAAACTGCCCAATGGGAAGCAGCTCAGTTCAGTGTGCAGAGCAATCAAGTGACTGAGGAAACATTAGTGCAGAGACAAAAGGAGCATTGAACCAGTGGTGATGACCGTTACCTTCTTTCAGGTAGCGGGGAGTTGTATGCATACACACACGCTCACATCTTTATATACACGCATACACACATGCACAATCTTTCTCTCTCCCCCATACACATAGCCCCTCCCATACTCATAGTTTTGATGATTGAACCCGGGGCCTTTTGCATGCTAGACAGGCACTATGATAATGAACTACTGTCCTGGTTTGCTTTCCATTGTGAGGAGGAAAGGACTTACAAAGTTATAGTCCATCAAAGGAATACTGCTTACTGGCTTGCTCTCCATAACATTCTCAGTTCGCTTTGTTATACAACTCAGCGTCACCTGCCTAGGGGTGGTATCACCAACGGGAGACTGAGCCCTCCTACAGCGATCATGGGAATGCCCCCACAGACTTGCTGGCAGGGCAGGTCAGTGTGATGGAGGCAATTCCATAGTTGACAGTTTCTTCCCAGGTGATACTAACTGGCAGAAACTAACTAGCGTAACCACATTCTCAGTCAAATACATACTTAATTTTAAAGTTAGATTTATTCACATTATTTTATGTGTGAATGTTTTTCCTGCATGTGTGTGTGTGTACCATTGTGTGCTTGGTAGAAGCTGGTAAAGGGCATTGGAATCACAGATGGTTATGACCATCATGTGGGTGCTGGGATTCAAACCTGGGCCCTAAGCAAGAGCAATTAAGTGCTGAATCATCACTGTAGCCCCTCCCTCTATTTTTTAACTCTTTAAATCAAAAAATGGATACCTCTTTCCACCTTAGCCATAAATACTTTTCCTCCATCCCTTTCTCCCCCCCCCCTTTAATTTTCTTTTTTTGGTATTTTCAGCCTTGAACTCCAAGCTGTGAATCAAGCTTGTGTGGCTAACATTTTGTGCAAGGCTCATTTTTGCTCACTAGGATAGTGAGGACAGTCATCCTTTTCCTTCTTCTGACATTAGCTCTGTGATGGTATTCAGGTAACTTCTAAAGGGAGGGGTCAGGCGATGCAGTTTTTGGAAATGAGTTTTAGAGGTAGCTGGGGCTGGAGGGAGTTCCTTAGACAAAGCTTTTGAAGGAAGGAGAACCTTCATTGCTTTGGAAAAGACTTTGACTTGCCTTGAACTTGCCAACTCAAGACTGTAGCTTGTTTCTGGTGGTGGTGCTATTTCAGGAATGTGTCTGATAGTATATAGTGTATCTAAGGGAAAATATATTGTATAAATATAGAATAAAAGAGTCAACCCTTCTGTAACTCTGTTACCTGGACTCAGCAATGAACTTTTCTCTGGGTTCATCTACTCTTCTTTTTTTTTCCCCCTTGGAATATTTTGAAACCAATCTAATAGTGTCATAGTGCTTTATCATTTTTAATATAAATGTTATTAATCATGAACACAGATGACCTACCTTCCTGCCTGTCTCTCTGTACTATGGACTGAATCTGAGGCTTTTACACCCCTACCCTGAGACATTCTTAACTCTTGCCTCCTCCCCCCCTCAGTTCTGAGGATTGAACATAGGGCCTCAAACATGCTAGGTGAATGCTTGCCCCTTAGATACAGCCCAGCTCCCTTAACCTCATCTAATACCAAATTGTAACATAGACTTGTCTGATCATCTTCAACATGGCTTTTTATAAGGAGCTGGATGGCTAGCGTTGCTAGGCACATAGAGTCTGCATTTAGTTCTTTCTTAGGTCTCTCCTGCTCTGGAACAGTTTTCTCTACCTTTTATGCCCATTCTCCATTTAAATACCCTCCTACCCCTCCAGCTGTGAATTTTGAAGAGTAATGAATGGGAGTAGGTACGTGTGTGTGTGTTTATGTGTGTGTTTATGTGTGTGTGTGTGTGTGTGTGTGTGAGAGAGAGAGAGAGAGAGAGAGAGAGAGAGAGAGAAGACAGAGAGAGAGAGAGAAAGAGAGCACGCAAGCGAGCACTGTTAGCCTGGTATAAGTAACCCAGGCCCTCATCCTCTTCTTTCTGCCATTGACCAGCTATCTGACCTCTGGCAAACCACCAACACCCTTTGGGGTCATTATTCTTGTCTGTCAGAGGCAGTTGTGAGAGTGGATAGCCTCACACTCAAGCACTCTCATTATTACCTCCCTAAAGAGATCCGAGAGGCATTTCTGACACCTCTTGCTCACACGTTCATCCTACTTTTGGCATTTGAGAGCTCACTCACCCAGACCTTGTTCCTTCTCTCATAGATACGGTGAGCGGTTCACCTCCAGCATGCGCATGCTTTCCGCGTTGGCGTACAGATACGCTAGGCAGCCAAATTCATGGCTTGATGTGTAGCTCACTAATGAATGCATTTCAACCTTCAGTTTTACCTAAATTTCTCTACTTACTTTTGTTTTTTCTTCTTTGCTTTGGCTTTGATTTATGTTATGCTGACCTGTTGTTTATTCTTGTAAGAAATACCATGTAATATCTGTGTACTGAATATTCTGTAAGCTCATTGAGGTCTGGTCTATAACTTATGGCTTCTCAGCTCTCTTGAGCCATCGATGGGCTGGGGATATGTAGCTCAGTCATAGATTGCTTGTCTAGTAAATGCAGGGCCCTGGGTTTGAAACCCAGTGAAGCAAGGAAAACCAACAAAACCTTAAGCTGCCGACTGGAGTCAGCTCATCATATCACCTTCAGTTAGCCACCTAAAATTTTCTACTTGATAGGGGTTTTGATGCAGTATTCCTTTTGTAACTGTGGCCCAGCTCTTTTCTGGTTCATCTTTTATGAGACACAGTGGCCCCGATGGTCTGTGGAGTCACCTGGGGGAGGGGACGAGTCTTTTGTGGAACTTGGCTTTTCTGATAGCTCTCACTGTCTTGTCTCTTGGCCTTTGGTGAGTGAAATAATATTTGTCGGACAAACAGTTGGAGGGGATTTTAACTGCTAAAACAGTAGCCATTCCATACATTCCGTAGAGAAAGCCGCCTGTGGTCAGGGACACAGGAGTGCTGGTGTTGAGGAGGTGGAGGTGAATGAATCAGAATCTATTACCTTTCACCTCTGGACAAAAAGAGGGCCGTCCATCAGATGTGCCCCATCCTCCAGGTCTCCAGTGTGAGCTCTTGTGCACACTCAGCCCTCAGTTGCTGCTTGGGAGAGCAGGCTTTGCTCTGGAAGGCCCTGGCATCAGTTGACCTTCTTCCATCCCTTCCTGGACCTCCCCTGCCTCCTTTCTCCGGAGACAGAGACAGCATCGACCCCCGGAGGGCTGGGGGAGGACCTGGAGCTCGTGCCGTGCATGTGGAGGGTCTAGAACAGTGCCTGGCACTCAGTAGGCACTCAATAAATGGTAGGTGCCTAGAGGAGCATCTCTGAGCGGTTGAGGCTGTATTACAACTCTTCTTGTTATGGCTTCCTTTCTTGTCTGTTGACACCTGGAAAGGGATCCCTAAATCTTGAGGTTTGTGAAGCTGTGGGATTGGCATGAAGGATCCCATTCTGAGTCACGGGAAGTGCTCTGTGTAACCCGGAGAAGTTGCAAGTGCCCGTGAATTCAGGAAGTCCTGTTGCTGTGGCCCCACCCCCTACCTCAACTGGCATCAGCTGTCATTTGTCCTTTGAGGATCAATCTGAGGAGAGTGTTTCCGATCTTCTACTCTGGGTAGACTTGGTCCAGTGGTAGGCAAGACAGGAGGGGGGGTGGGGATGGGGCACGGGGGTGGGTGGGGTGGTGTCCTGGGTGTGGCTAGAAACTCAAGGCTCATGGCTTGTGAGTTTTCTTCTAATGGAATTTCCCATCACTTACTGCCCTGCTGATTTCTGATCAATGAAAATGAAATTGCATCACCTCCTCAGAGGCTCCACGTATGCCTGCCGCTTCCAGCTGTGTCAGTTCCGGTAAAATAATCTCATCAGGCGTGCAAGAGGGTAATAGGAAATAAAAATAAAAACCCACAATTAGCAAGAGGCCTTGCAGCTGAGTAACACTTACCATCCCAGAGGCAGAAAGAGATGGGAAGTGGAAGGCTTAGGAAAGGGTCCCCCGGGTGGGGGGGTATGGGGGAGGAGGAAAAGAAAATTCCTGGTGTTTTTCTTTCCCCCATATCCCCCAACACGTGGATAGTTTGAAGTGTCAGAGCTTCCGCCGCTCTGCCTCTGGGGTCTGTAAAGCTACCGTGTGATGAGCCTTTCTCTTCTCTTGGGTCTCCTGCAGACAGACACCAAGTCAATCCCAGGACCCCAGAACCCCATAGTTTCTCCTGCTTACTAGTGTGGGGGACCCTGGCCTCCCAGTCTGTGACTGGGGAACCCAATGGACCAGGGTGGGACAACTTGAAACCATGGCTGGTGGAGAATCCTCTGTGGCTCATGCCTGTTCTCTCTCCGTTATCCCTGTAACTCCCAGTGCATGTTTGTTAAAAGCATGAGGGGCTGTGGAAGGTCACTTGGTGACATGAAAGCTGGGCCAGGCCATGTGTACAGTCACCCTAAGTGATCAGACTCGTTGTCCATTGCATCTAGAATATTCCGCCGCTTATGTCTGTAGAGGCTGTAAAGTCACAAGGCCCAGCCTGAGGAGGAGCCAAGGCCAGAGGAACCAGGATGGGACTACAAAGGGCAAATGAGGATGTAGAAAACCTGTTGGGTTACTTTGGGGATCCAGCAGAAATGCAGCCCTGTCCTCCTGTCAATGTGGCTGGAAGACATGCTTGTGTGTGGCAGTGCCCCTGGTTCTGGCAGTTCCTTGTAGGTGTACGTAGGACAGCACGTTCTTCACTCTGGGTGTGGGGGATCCCACTGTGAATGGTCTCAAACATTTTTATGGTTCCTTTCTTGGATGGCCCACATGCAGACTGAGGGTCAGAACTTTTAAGGTCTGACTGGGGAGACAAGCTCGAGTCTTAAGCCTTGGCATTTTCAGTGTCGCCGCGCCGAGGGCAGCTGCCCTGCCTGCTGTACCATATTAAATAACTTGGGTTTTTAGGCCCAGGAGACAATCAGGCCATGGTTAAGCACATCTGGGTTTGCATGTGGGACAGTTCTGACATCGGGGCGGAAGGCTCCGGGAGGGATGGGTGGTAAGTGTGCTCCAGCGCATCCCAGCAGCTGCAGCTGTGCGATGACCACACCCACTCCTGCCAGCACATGTTCACACTCTAGTGAGAGCCAGCCGGCACGAGCCGGCATCAATAGGAAGGGTGCTGCGTACGTTGTAGGCACTCAATAAATATTTCTTACATGAATGGATGAAGATCATTAGGGCGGCCAGGGTTGCTTTAGATCAGCGTTATGATGGGTAGCTTCAAACCAAAGGCCTATACGGCCAGAACCCTGGTATTTTCCGTGTGGTTGAAGCTCAAGAAATGAGTCCTATTTAACAGCCAGGTTTAATTTTATCCAGCCTTATGATGGTTCAGTGTGGAAATCTTTCTTGGAACTATAGGGTTTCTGAAATTTTACCTCCTGGCTCCATCCAAAAGTAGAGCAGCTGATAGCACATTCTGGTGCAGTGTTAGAGCTCCCGGGGTGAAAGGACCACGGCCAGAGCTGGTGTCTTTATCATCCAGCACATGGTTGTCATGTGTGCATGTTTGCAGAAGTGTTTCTCCTCCGCCATCCTAGACATTTAGCATGGCGTCTTGAGCTACATTGATCACACTTGATGACTTGAACTGGCAACTTCCCCCATGGGACCAGACCTAACCAGGGTGTTCAGGAAGCCATTAAGGAAAAAAACGTATAACCACACACATTCCCAAACTCAATTGTTCCTTCTTAGCTGTGCTCAGATAAGAGACTTTCTAACGTAATTAATCCAAGTACTATTTAACTTGGCCTTGGCTATTCTTCATTGCAGCTTGTTGGCCCCGAGGCAGTGCTGGGAGCAGGAGGAGGAGAAAGACCCCCCAGGCCATCTCTGCTGGCTTTCTTAGGGTGCTAAAGTTATTAGTAGCTGCTCACTTCTCTGTGGGGTTCCCAGTGGGGTAAGGAGATATTTTCCTCTGTTGTTTTCCTAGTTCCCCAGTCGCCTCTTTGAAGTAGCCAACGGGAAAGAGGTCTCCATATGTTTTTCCTAGTGGAAAGGATCAGCGTAAGCAATGGGTTTGGGAATTGACCTGTGAGATGGGGAAGAGGCAGAGAGCAGCAGTCCGGATTGCAGGCTGCTGCCCGTCCACCATATACCCCGTTTCTTACTGCTGGGGTTCCTCTTTAGAATCTGGAAATCTCCCATTCACACCGAGGAAAAGCAGCCCAGGCCCACGGGCACTTGGCTCGCAGTCCTCGGGGTCTGGCAGTGGTTACTTGCAGCTCCTCCACTAGGTGGTAAGGAAGAAAATTGAAACTAGAAATAACTCTCTAGCCCAGTATGGATTTGAGGTGTCTCTAATCATCCATTGGGTAAAATGGATCATTTAGTAGAGAATCCCATGGCGTGATCTGTGTCACCATTGTGGTCTTCGAACAAGAGGGTAAGGGAGTTTTCATCCAGGGTCTATGAAGCTGTCCGGTGGAGACATTTGAAGAACTGGCGTGGCTGTGTGGTGAGAGGCTGTGTGTGCGTGCGTTTCCATGCGCCTTCATGTGTGTTGCCCCGCTAATGAGTCTTCAAAGGGTAGCTTTTGTTTGTGTTGTCATGGTGCCAATTTCTGAGCCTCACGCCTAAGCTGCTGATGGTGAGCACTCTGTGTGGCCTGCCCCTCATCGAGAGGGGAAATGGGCTTCTATTTTCAGAGTCATTTGGAGATGGCTGCTGGGGCCGGGGACTTTCCTTTCCCCAGGCCCACCTTGCCTGCTACCCTTATGGCTTTCCCATTACCCGTGACAACTGGTTGGCTGAGCTATTGGTGGGGACATACTTCCCCGCCAGGAGAGTTGGATAGGGTTTCTAGGTACTGGACAGAGCTGCCACAGAACCAGCCCCAGGTAGTGTGTTGTCTGCACTTCATAGGTCAGACATACATCCAAGAAAACTGAAGGTCTGGCCTCTAGCTGCATCCCTGAGCTGCAGATGGAAACAGGTTTTGCCCACGTTTGGTTCTATGGCGTTCGCACAGCCTTGAACCTCGGCAGGTACTTCTGCCGTTCAGAGAAAAATACCCAGTCGTTCTGGGACTCTTGTGAGCTCCTCTTTGTGATTTGCTAGTGAGCTTGGCATTGATAACCTATTCTACCAGACAGAAACCACAGTTCACTCTCATACCAACTGTACGTGATAGGCCTTTCCCCCTCAACCATTGTACTTAGGGATTTACTTGGCTTCTTAGATTTCTGTTCACATCAGGCCTTTAGCAACTTTAGAATGAGAAATAATGTAGTACCAAAGATCTACAAAATATTGAGATAATCAGAGAAGTCTTCCATGAATTATTATGTATTGTTGGATCTTCTGTGAATATATGTGTATAGACATATATAATATATATGGCATTCACTATATATGGGAACAATATATATATGGGAGCACTATGTTACTTAAGACCACTCTAGAACAGTGGTTCTTAACCTTCTTAATTCTGTGATCCTTTAATACAGTTCCCCATGTTGTGGTGACCCCCAACCGTAAAATTATTTCATAGCTACTTCATAACTGTAATTTTGCTACTTTTATGAAGTTTAATGTAAATATCTGATATGCAGGATATCTGATATGTGATCCCTCTGGGGGTCACGACCCATAGGTTGAGAACCACTGCTGTAAAGTATACTATTTATTCATTGTGGACTACATGCTTGGTGTGCTAGGAGATTAGCAATGATACAGCTGATCTTTGCAGCTTACAGTCCATTTGTGGAGCTAAAGACACCCAAGACAAGGCATCAGAGGTGATTGTAGTGAGGAATCAAAACGGGGGAGGGCTTTCTGTGAGCTAGCACAGGGTCCTATCACCCAAGGAAAACGTGACTGTGTGTCTCTTAAAAGTTGGCTCAGGTCTACATAGATTTTGGGGAAAGCTTGGAGCTGCTGGCACAGAGATGAGAAGGCCTAAGTGTGGGGAGTTGAGACCGGCAGGATATTTAATAGCGTATCATTCCCCCCTTAGCTGCGGTTTCTTTTTGTGATTTCAGCTCCCTAAGGTCAGGGTTAGTAACATGAAAACATTAAATAGAAAATTCCAGAAATAAGTGGTTTATATAAGTTTTATGTTTATAAGTTTTATTTTGTGTGCTGCTCCAGCCAGTGTGGTGAACACTCCTGCCATCTTGGCGCACTCATTGTGAGTCATAAGCCATCACTTTTGTCTAGTGGGTCTGTGCTCTATGCTACCCATTTGTTCATCACTTGCTGGTTTTCTCAGCCCCTCGATTATCATGATGTTGAGGTGCCCTTGTTCAAGCAATCTGTATTTCCTTTAACAATGGCCATTCAGTATAAGACTAGTAATGCTGGCAACTCAGGTATGCCAGAGAAGCCCCCAAGTGCTTCCTTTAATTGAAAAGGCCCAAGTTCTTAGGGGAAGAAAAGGAAATCTATGTGCTGAGGCTGCCCAGGGCTATGGTGAAAGCAAACTCCTCTCAGGAAATTCAGGAAGAAGGGAAAAGAAGCTCACACAGCTGTGCTCTTACACCTCTAACTGCAGGAGTTATCACCACCGTGGATGGTGTCGCATTACGATGGAAAACTCATTAAATGAAATTTGGTATTTTTCTCAGTTTGAGATGTCCTGTTGGGGGAGCTTGGAACCGAAGTGGCTTTCGCTGTAATGAGAGGGTAGACCCGAGACTGTGTATGGAAAGCCAGTGTGGAGAGTTTAAGATCGAGTAGTTTGGCAGTTGGTTCTTGGGGAGGGAAAATAAACTGGTTTTCCTGTTCTCTACAATCAAAGATGGTACCAGAAGTTCCTTCTAGAGAGACTGGGGCAGACGGCAAGGGGCAGCTCCCCTTGGACATGCTATGCCAGGCCAAGTTGTGAGCGAAGGAAAGCTAGCCACTTAGAGACATCTTGTGGTCTGCTGAAAGTAGTAGATGCACATCCAAGCAGTAAGTCCGCAATGGAAATTTTTGTTTTGGGAGTCAGCTCATAATTTCAGTAATTGAAACCACAGAAGTAGTTAAGGTAGTTGATGTACAGAGATAAGAGCCGAGGGGAAAAAGTACCCTGATGCTTAAATGCCATAGGAGAGCCTCAAGGAGGGGTTTCTGTGGGCTGCAGTCTTAGTGAATTTTATTGGAAAGTATATCCCAGAGAGCGCAGGAATGGGAAGAGGGCAGGTGCTGTGGAGATTGGAGAGGGTGGGGAGGCAGGAAGGTTTGTCAGAGAAGTGAAATGGGGTGATTTAAGGAACGGTTCTCAGTGCAGGGGAGATGGGTGCAAAAGAGTAAGGGCCAGGGTGGGGCTGGCATGGGTGACCTTGGAATCTCAGAGACAGACGCCTCCTTGGCCTTCTCCAGCAAAGCACCTGATTCTGACCCCTCCCCCCATTCTCAATTTGGGTGTGGGGCCTGACATCTTGGCAATTTCACTGAGTCCCACAGCGGGTTCTGCTCCACAACGGTCTGATGCGGCAGCCCTCTATAATCTCAGAAAGAAGAACTCACCAGAGACCAGACAGACAGCTTTTGAGGAAGTGAAGCAGTGGGCAGCATCCACTGTGGGAAAGTGTTGTGATCCAGAGGGACAGGAGCATTGCCTGAGCTTCCCTGTGCGTAGGTGGGACATGGACTCTGGCGCAGTCCAGTAGGAAGGATTGCCAGTAAAGTCCCATAAAGCCCTTGGATTAACGACTAGGGCAAAGCCTAAACGTCCCCGTCGTAGGACTAGCTTGTGCTCCCCAAACACCCCCGTCGTAGGACTAGCTTGTGCTCCCCAAACACCCCTATCGTAGGACTAGCTTGTGTTCCCGAACAGCAGACGTAGTCACTCTTGAAATGAGGAGGAAGGCTGAAACGCTGCTCCTCACCTGCCGTACCAGCATCTTTCTTTTTCTCAAGAAAAATTCATGCCCATGGGCCATTGCTAGCGGGACCTGGAAGAACTTTCTTGGAAGGCACATTGGCACATGCCAGAGTCTTGAATGTTCCTCTCTTTTGAACCAGCAGTTCTTAGAAATGTGTGCTAAGGAAATAGAGCTCTACAGAATGGTAAGAGTGAGGTCTCAGAGGCTCCTATGGCCCCAGAGGCTGACGTACACTGGCCTACAGTTTGTATTCATCCTTGCTAGCTCCTCTGTCCTCATCTGTAAAATGGGTTCCTGGAAGAATCTAGTGAAATGATGTATTTAACAGTTGCTTGGAACCACACCTAGTCCTACTGGGTGGACTCCACCAACACAGCAGCTACTCATATTTATTGTTTTGTTTTTCTTCTGCATACAAAGATTCATGGGCACTTATTGCAGACTTAACCATGAAATATTGGGAATTATTTACATGTCTAGTAATAACATTTGGTAAAATTATGTTGCATGTGTAGGTGCAGCATCTCTGGAGCTGTTGCTACTAACTTATGAGGCACATTCGATGTCATGGGAAAACTGCATGCTAAATTAAGTTAAGAAGAATCCTTCCCCTTATAAGGAGCAGGACATCTGAGGTTGATAAAGAAAAACCCGTAACTATAGCTACAAAGAGGGGAAGCCTGAGAAACTGCCTGTGTTCCAGTCCTCTGGCTGGAGGAATTACAAGCGATTTTTACTCTAGCCTGGGAGTCTCTTTGTGGATATCTACTTCTTTGCTTTTTTTTTCTAATAATGAACTCACACGACTTTAATCAGGAAAAGTTATTTAAAATAAATTTAACATCATGAGATGCCAGATTGAAATGATAATGGACCAGATGGCCTGTTTACACATCGTCTCCTGGCTTGCTCTCCGCAGCCACAGTAAGAGAGGGAAGAAGCCAGAAATGGAGGCTTTTGAGGAGGCCCTGGAAGAGCTAGGAAAGTTTTGGATGCTATCAAAGGAAGCATTTAAGTATTGATTTCAGATTGCCTGGGGGGACTTAACTGCGGAGAGTCCCAGGGATGGGTAGAGATGGGTTGTGCACCTGCTGGCGGGAGGGTGGCCGGCGAAGCCCGGAAATGAAGCTCCTCTGGTTGGTGAAGAGGAGGGATGGCTTCAGATCTTGGAGATGGAGAGAGAGAGAGAGAGAGAGAGAGAGAGAGAGAGAGAGTGAGAGTGTGTGTGTGTGTGTGCGCGCTCACTGCTGATTGGTGATTAAATCCAGGTCAGGCGCATGCGCAGGCCAGTGGTGGCCAGAGGATATGATGAAAAGGTCTCCTCCACAAGACGCATTCAGATGGTTAAGGACTTTCTCACATGATTAGAGACGAATATTGAATTGGTGACTAAATACCAAATTCATATTTAAAACACTGTAGAATAGAATAATAGCTGGCTTGTCTTTTTTTAAAAAAATAGTTACAAATATAGTAAATTTTTTTTTTGGTTTTTTTTTTTTTTTTAAAGATTTATTTATTTATTATGTATACAACATTCCTTCCATGTATGCTTGCATGCCAGAAGAGGGCACCAGATCTCATTATAGATGGCTGTGAGCCACCATGTGGTTGCTGGGAATTGAACTCAGGACCTCTGGAAGAACAGTCAGTGCTCTTAACCT
>PVIU01000405.1:130333-185307 GCA_004026605.1 Ondatra zibethicus
GCCCCAGACCCACAGTAACCAGAATATCTTGGTGGCTGTGTGTTTCCTGCAGAATGGACTGAGCCAGCACTTTTCACTTCCCAGTTGATTTATGTTCATGCTGCAGATAGCGTGGGTGTGTTTATTAGCAGACGTGAAGCCCAGGGCCTTCTGGACAGTAGGCATCCTGCTTCATGAAGGTTCTGTGCAAGTATGAGTCCCCTGGCCACAGGGACAGACTCCTTCTTGAGGCTGTTGGGAAAGCACTGCTGAGCCCACGGAATCTCACCTGTTAGTAAGTCACGTTTACTGACTTGTATGCATCAGTAGACAGACGCTGGTGTTGTATAAAGCATGGAGTGGAGCTGTGTGGTTCTTTACCGGGTTCTAAGCTAAACAGATTTTTGTCCCTTGGATGTAGTTTCTAGTGTTTTATTTTAGATTTTTATTTTCGTTCCTTTTTTTTTTTTTCGAGACAGGGTTTCACTGTAGTTTTTGAGCCTGTCCTAGAACTAGCTCTTGTAGAGCAGGCTGGCCTTGAACTCACAGAGATCCACCTGCCTCTGCCTCCCGAGTGCTGGGATTAAAGGCGTGCGCCACCACCGCCCGGCTTATTTTATTTTCAATTGTGTGTTTGTGTCTGTGCATGAGTACGTGCCATGAGTACAGGTGCCTGTGGGGATTGGAGGTGCCGTGTCACTTGGAGCAGTTGTGAGCTGCTCAGTGTGGGGGCTGGGAGCCAAACTTAGGTTCTCTGTAAGAGAAGCAAGTGCTCTTACCAACTGAGCCATCCCAGAACCTCCTTTCTTTGGTGTCTCTCTATCTCTCATTAGTGAGTGTTTATTCATTGTGTTTTTTTTTTATTTTACTCTTGTTTTAGTCGACTTGACACTGCTTATACTGTGGGCTACTAGGATTCGTTGATGAGGCTCATCTTAATCTTTTTTTTTTTTAAATTGCTTTTCACTAAGGTAGGAAATGTAGCCAAAAGTTGTGATCTGACGTGGTTTTCTGAGTGTTACATTATGTGATATTCTACCCAAGTTAAAATGGCATATTGATTTGCTTTCTCCAACTAGAGGAGTCTACCCAGAGGCCTTAGCTGCAGAAAGGAAGACTGGTATTTTAGTCTGTTCTTCCCATGCTTCCTTGCCCAGCTTTGCAACCCCTGCCCTTTCACAAGGCTGTGCCAAGAAGGAATTTCCCATAAATATAAGAACCTCCACATCCGTGTGGGTTGATGGTGCATCTATATTTTTGGAGTGTTTTGTTCTGGACAGTTCTGTTTTCTTTTGGCATGGTTGCAGGTGTATAAAAAGTAAAATAAATTAAGAAACAAGCAAAAAACAGAAAAAAAAGAATCCCCTTACTTGGGCTGGAGAGACGGCTCACTGGTTACAGCGCTGATTGTTCTTCTGGAGGCCCTTGACTCAATTCCCAGCACCCGCATGGCAACTTACAACTGTCTGAAACTCCGGTTCCAGAACCAACACCCTCACACAGACAAACATGCCGTCAAAACACCAGTGTGCATAAAATAAAAATAAGTGAATCATTAAAAAAAGCCTTTTCCCATCTTCATCTGTAGTCATTTTGCCCACATATGTGGGTGCATACATGTGCATATATGTACCACATGTTTCCCATTAAGACTTTTTTTAAAAAAAATTAGTAAGATCAATTACTGTGTAGCCCACCCACGGTGGCCCCAAGCTTACCTTGCAAAGCTCTCTCCTGCCTCTGTCTTCTCTGTGCGGGGATTATAAGTGTGTGTCCTGCCATCCTAGCTCCTTAAGCTGTTTGGGGATTGAGGCCCCATGCCTTCTTACTTCTCATGTGTCCAAGCATATCTTCTAACAGACTTCGTTCCGTGTAACATACCCAGCACAGGCTCCTACCAGCCCACCCACAGACCACATTCAGATTCCACCAATTGTCTCTCTTACGTCCTTCCTAGGGAAAGAAAACCACAGAGATGATACGTTTGTCACATCTCCCTACCCACCCTTAATCTGAAACAGTGTTCTGCTGTGTCCTCCTCTGCGACATCGATGTTTCTGAAGAGTGGAGAATGACTTGTAGACTTTGCTCAGTCGGGGTTCATCTGATCTTCCTTGTTGATTAGATTCAGTCTTGTTGTTTTTGGCAGGGAGGGGGATGTAGTGTTCCTCTCAGTGTATCCTACCAGGATTCACACAGATGTCTGTCTGTCCTACTGCTGGTCACTGGTCACTTGATAAAGCTGATATCTGCCAGGCCTCTCTAAGGTAACTGTTTTCTTTCTGGGGTAAGAAGCATATGTACGGGAAGCGCAGATTGTAAGAACTCCCCTCCTCCAGTTAGTGCGCACATCCGCTGATTCTCTCCTGGATGGATTCTTATTAGGGTAGTGGTTATCAGAGGATGATTTCTGAACTTGATAGGTGTGTGTGTGTATGTGTATTCTTAAGTTTCTACCCTAAGGAAGAACTTTGCTCTCATGCTTGTTTGGGTTTTTCTTCATAAAAGCACGGAGTTGTGAATTCTTATTTTATGTATTAAGCATCAGTCCTTTGCTCTTATTTAATTTTCCTGTTCCGGCTGTCCCAGGTATGGTTGACAGGAGCCCCTTCAGCTCACTCCCGTGTCCTTCTGAGACATCAGCTCAAGGTGAAAGACAGATGCTCCGTGCTCATTGTGCAGTCTTTGTGTTTCAGGCTAGGAACTGACCACTTCTCCAGAGCCCCCCAGATCTGTTGCCTGGGCGTCTCTTAAACTGGAAAGGGTGGTGAGGGAAGATGTGTCCATGGGTTAGCCTTCATTCTCTTGAAGTGTTAGAATTTCTCGCACTATCTTGGGTTTTTCATCCATAATTTTATTAATCATCTATCTCATCTTGGTTGTGAGGTACAGAGATGAGTTGTGTGGAGCATGATCTTTTGGCGTTCCACAGCTGAGACAGATGAGTCTGCAGAGAGCCGGGCAGAGCATTGGAGTGACCTGAATTGCTGCCTTTAACCATGTGTGTAGACTTACCTTCTAACTCACCGTGTTACAATTATGTCTTGTTAGTTTGGGCCTCATTCCAACAAGTCAAAGTCTCCCCCCGCCACACACACACCTCAATTCTGCTATTGTAGGACTTTTAGTTTTCCCTGTTAACATTCCGTGCCCTGCATGGTGATGTGTGCCTTCTTGGTGTCGTCCCCCAAGTTGTTGATTTAGGTGAGTGTAATAGAGACAGGATAACATCCGGTGGCAGCTCAGTGTAGGCCTTGGCCTCCATGTTGACTTGAAGCAGTGGCATCCACCTGCTCTGGAGTCGCGCAGACTCTGTCGTCCGAGAGATCTTGTCCTTGAGATGGAAAACTTGAGGATACCTTGTTAGTGGATGAGGACACTCTTTGCTGCTTTTCCCAGGTCACCGAGTCCATGTTTGGTTTACTCTGTATTTGTGTTCTCACTGGCTGATTGCCGGGGATGGCCCCCTCTGCCGAGAGCTTTTCCTCAGCACCCGCTGAATCTGCTTAAACCTGGGAAGGATGTGCGGCGCATGCTCATGGGAAATTCTTCTAACTTTGATGTCATCACCTTACCCACAAAATTGGTATGCACACACATCATGCACGTGCCTTGTCTGACTTTATGTGACTTTGGAGGACATTGTACTGCACACGTCATACGTATTTGTGGTCCCCTCCTCAGGAGAGCATGAGCAGTCCCTGGCATCTGCTGACATATAGTAGGTTCGTAGTAAATAATGAATGAGGGAATACGTTTTCAGGCCTTCTTTTTCAAGTTTTTAATTTACTCTTATTGCACATATATGATGTGTGTGCATATGTGAGTACAGGGATGTGTGTGACCAGTGATTGGTATGATACAGTATACATGTAGAGGTCAAAGGCTAACTTCTAGGGGTTGGTTTTGTCCTTTGCCTTTGGTCCTGGGGAGTGAAGAACAAGCACTTTTACCCACTGAGCCATTTCTCTGGCCCCTGAACACCTCTATTTTATTATTTTATTTTATTTTATTTTATGTGTATGTGAGTGCAGGTGCTCCAGGGACCCAGAGGTGTCAGATTCCTTGAAGCTGAACTTAGAAAGAAGAAAAGGGGGGTAAAAAGAAATAAGGATATTGGATCTGCCTTCCATGACTTAGTTGTGGCGACCCTGCTCACCTTGTCCTCCTGTAGTTATCTGATGGTGTCCAAATAAAGAGGGCTGCTTTGAGCTCTCCTGTCTGGATTGATAGGTGTGAGCAGTCCCTGATCTTGGAATAGTCTCTGTGCACATGAAGGTCTAATACAAATATTGGCTCTCAGGATGCTTCATAGACACTAAAAGGAAAACACTGATAAGAGTGTCTAAGAACACAGATCCTACAACAGTCATCCGGCTTCGTCGTTTAGACTACCCGAGCATGCACTGCCTCAGTTTTACATCTCTGAAATGGGGCTAAGAATAGCATCCCTCTAAGTGGTTATGATTCTGCTCGTAGGTATTGCCTCAGTGCCTAACTCAGTAAGTGATGGTTTCCATTATGAGGGCTTTAAAAAGCTCGGAGAAATATAGGCACCAGGGAAGAAATGAAGTCACCCATAACCTCACCTCCTCAAAATACTGTCATAAAAATTTTGATAGAAATATGACAATGGCTGTATCCATACCAACTTGTCTTTCACTCAGTTTGCAGCTGATCAGCTTCCATTGCTTGTAAATGGTTTCTTTAGAGTTATCAGCCTTATAACATGTTGAATTCCACGAACTGTAATTTATTTAGTCTCTGTTTTTGCCCGATTAGTTCCATCTCTCTCTCTCTCTTTTCTGTTATAAATCTTATTATGGACAATTTCGTATGTCCACACGTCTCCCGGGTTGTTTCCTTGAAATACATTCCTAGAATGGAGAAATTGCTGAGTCAAAACATGTTGGCAGTGTGTGCTGTGCACTGCCTGGTTCCCTGGAGAAGGGCGGTCCTTACATTTCTCCCTGGGGCAGGGGGAAGAGTCCCTGGAGGACCAGGCATCCTTGCGCTGGCTGACGTCTCTGGTGATGCCCCACGTTATTCACAGAAGCAACAGTCTCTCTTGCTGTCTCTATTGGCTTTGTTTTTCTTTCTCTCCCCTTTGTTTCCCTTCTTGGTTTTCTGCCAAACAGCCCCTTGTGAAAGGACCGCCTAATTAACCCTGTGCTAATTAACAATTTAAAATTACACAGTGTGACTGTTCATGTTTAATTCTCTGGGAGCTGAAGCAACAGCAGGAGCCCCCTCCCCTTCCTTAGAACCACACACCCCTACCCAGCCTACTAGAAAACTGTAGCATTTTATCCAGCCCTGTCTCCTTCGTGGAATAAGACAGAACTTTCCTTACACACCTTTTTTAGTTTAACGAGGAAGATAATTGCCTAGATGAGTGGCGTGTCACATTGTGACTGGTAGCATTTTATCCCTGAAAAGCAATCTTTCCAAGAGATTGGTGTTTGCAGAACTGCAGTGGGCTTTAAAACAGGGAAGTACAGTGTGGAGATGAATACAGCTCTGCCTTTCGTTGGGGTTATTTATTCTTAAGGTGTTGGAGCACTTCTGCATGGGGGTACTTTGCAAATGGCAAACTAAGTAGAATGAGAGAGTGGGCAAGACTTTATATGTACAAATGCTTGCCGGTCACTCCTGTGTCTCCCCTCAAACTTTGTCATTGGGAAGACGTGCTTTATAAAACCTTACTGAATTTTCAAACAAATGGTGTTGAATACAGTATTGAGGTCATTTAAAGGGAACCTGAGGGAGTGGCCTGGAAAGATGCATTGGCCTGCAGGAAGAGTTCAGAGTTCTGGTGAGCCAGACTGGAGTGCCTGTGGGATGGGGCACAGCCTGAGGCCCGGGCTAGAGGGCTGGGGAGAGGCTTGTGAATTTTGACTGGCAGGGCTTCCCGTGAATGTATGGGGACCCACTCGGTTCCCAGGCCGCCCTCTGTAACTGAAGAACATTGATTTTACGGGAAACCATGTTTACAGACAGAGCGCTGATCGACCTGCCGAGTTGACTTCTGCCTCCTTAAGTAAGAACTACCTTTTTCTTATTGACTGGCTGATAAACAGAGCAAGCACGCTGGGTGGGAGAGTAGTGGATGCCCTGAGGCCCATGAGCTGCCAGCCTGGGCAGGATGAAGAGACCGCTTCATGTCAGTGCATCCCCCCCCGCCCCTCCTCCTCTCCCACCCCCGTCCATCCCTTATCTGCCAGGGGTGGAGGTAGAGGATGCATGCGACCATCCTTCTTCGATTACCTGGCAACATGGGAACCAAGCATAGGCAAGCCTGGTCATCTGGTGAGGATGCTGTGAAGCAGTGTCCCAAGCTTTAATTCAAGTTCCCAGAGGTGATGTGGACATACACATTCTGTTTGGGGTGGGGTGTGGACCAGGAGCCTACAATTCTCAGGACAGTGCGATTAGCCCGTGAACCATGCCACTTGTTTTTCACAGGGCTGTCCAAAGTTCTGCTTGGAAGAGAAGCTCCAGAGCAGGCAGCCCAGGTCTAGAAATTGGGTTCTCTTTCCCACCTGTATCTTTATGGACTGTCAGCTTCCTGTGAATGACTCCTCCAGCTCACCCCACTGGCCCAGGGTCACCAGCTATCTTATCTGCCTTTCAGAAGTGGCCACAAGGGTCACTGCCTGCTTGGGAATAGAAAACAAATTAAGGTTTTGTTTTTTTGTTTGTTTTATTTTGTCTTTAAAGTCCCAACCCTTAGCTGGCCAGTTCATTATGGAGGAAGAAGAGAGCCGAGCAAGCAAAGCCCACCAATTAATTGGTAAATGCTAGCAGGTTTCTCTGGCCCAGCCCAGGCTGGAGAGGAGATTGGCTTTGCTGTCGATAAACAAGTCCCTGGTGCAGCATCAAAGCTGTTCTCCTTTATCAATCGTGGCCTCCCCTTCCCGCATGTTCCTGTAACTTACCAAGCATTTATGACATTGATTTTACAATCGGGCTGTTAACCCTCCCGCCCCTTCAGACCTGCCAACCTTTTTGGCTTGAACTGCCAATCAGGTGTCATCCATCCAATCAGGAACATCCTTAAGAAGAGCCTCCTCAGATTCTCACCTGTATCCCAGCTAAGCCTTATGGGAAGTCCCGGTTCATTTGCCATTGGGGTTGATTTAGCGTGGTGATCTGTTTCAAACGAACCCGTCCTTTCTAAGGCATACAGAGCTTTGCTGTCTCCGAGACTGCGGTTATCAGTTGACAGCCATATGCATGTGAGTTTTAAACCAGTCGTGGCACATTCTTCGAAAAAGTGATTTCTTCCAAGGCTTCTGCCAGCCTGCCTTCTCCGTCTTTTCCCGAGGGGGAGCTGTTGGCTCACTCTGTAGTCAGACCTGGAGAAGTACGAAAAGAGTAAGACAGGGTTGGCAGGAGATGGAGGGGGATGAAACCCAGCCAAAAGCTTTGTCTGCTGCTTGTGCAAGAGATGGTGGAGCAGGGGATAGATGGCTTGGGGTCTGTGGGTAAAAAACCAAACTCTGAAGAAGTGCTGAGCCACCTGTAGGAGGGCAGCAGCAAGGCGATCATCACCCCTACAGTGATGTCGCAGGAGCCAGGCAGCCTGTGATCTGTTTCCACCTTCCCCAGGGACCGGAGCTCTCAGAGGGCAAGTTCAGCTCAGTAGCACTCTGGAGTCGGAAACGGAAAAGCCCCAGGGCTGAAGGACAGCTGCTTGGGTAGCAACTAATAACTAAGAGGCAGGTGTGGAAGTAGGGCTTGCTAAGCCCAGCTGCTGGCTCTGCTTGTGCTAAGACGTTTGCTAGGGAAAATCCACCGTGCGCGCCTGGTGAATGGGCTTCCTGCAGGTGGGGCGAGGCTTTGCGCCCCCACGAGGGCACCAGCAGATTGAAAGTCCGGCCGGTTCTTGTTCTTGGTGCCTTCATATTTTCATTGTGAGCTCTGCTGAATCCCAGACAAGGAAGCTTTCCTGGTTTGGGTGGAGGAGTTGGGAATTTGGGGTGTCTTTGAGTTTGATGATGGGAGTAGCCTTGGCCTCTGGTGGGATTTACCATGTAAGGTTTACTGCTCAGGAAATGGGACTTCTGTTGCTTCCGAGACCTGAAAGGGAGGGATGTGGCCGCTGACCCCCTTGAGCCCTTTGCGGGATGTACCTAAGCCTTCTTCACCTTCGCCCTCTGAGCCTTGTAGACCTTTGTTTGAACTTACCAAACTTGACACATGGGCACTGAAAAGCACCTGATTTCTCTACGTCACTGGACCCTTCTCAGTTTACCACTCTCATTCCCTCCTCTCATCCTCCCTGATGCGCCCCCCCCTTGGGATGACTTCATGTAAGCTATCTGTATGCAGGAGGGCCCTTTCAGTGACCTCGCTGGGTCCTGGAAAGATAACGGGCCACTTCCACTATGGCTCCCTGCCCAGCCTGACTCAAAGTCCCGATGGCATAGAGTGAAAAATTTCAACAAGGCTGTCTCTAGGGCTAGAGTGACGGACAGTGTGAAGTCAAAGAGGTGTGTTCCCGACCGCTTTCCCCACTTCCCATTCATTACATGGACCTGGCTGTGTTGTCCATGGTGCTGCTTGCCCTCTCTGTACTGCACTGTGTTAGGGCCACGTCCCCCAGCCTGCCCTCTGCCCTGCAAGCTTTGTGTTGTGGGTATGGACAGAAGCTGCTTAGAGCACTCCGTGCGGGACCTTAGCCTTGGCCCTCCTAACCTCTTTCCTTTCTCTCTCTCTTTCCCCTCTCTCCCTCCTCCCCCCTTGCCTCCACCCTTCAGGTCCGATCCGTACTGGGTGCAATGAAAGCTCCACGCAGGCCTTACCATGGAAGGCTGTGACTCGCCCGTCGTCTCGGGGAAGGACAATGGGTGCGGGATCCCTCAGCACCGGCAATGGACTGAACTCAACAGCACCCACCTCCCCGACAAACCCAGTAGCATGGAGCAGCCTACAGGCGAGAGCCATGGGCCCTTGGACAGCCTAAGGGCCCCCTTCAATGAGCGCCTGGCGGACAGCAGCACCTCGGCCGGGCCGCCAGCCGAGCCCGCCAGCAAGGAGGTCAGCTGCAACGAGTGCTCAGCCTCCTTTGCCAGCCTCCAGACCTACATGGAGCACCACTGCCCTGGCACGCGTCCCCCACCGCCCCTGCGAGAGGAGAGCGCCAGCGACACCAGCGAGGAGGGCGAGGAGGAGAGTGACGTGGAGAACCTGGCCGGGGAGATCGTCTACCAGCCAGATGGCTCCGCGTACATTGTTGAGAGCCTGAGCCAGCTGGCCCAAAGCGGGGCCGCATGTGGCAGCAGCAGTGGCAGTGGGCCTGTCCCCTCGCTCTTCCTGAACTCTCTCCCCGGGGCGGGGGGCAAACAAGGGGACCCTTCGTGTGCTGCACCTGTGTACCCGCAGATCATCAACACTTTCCATATAGCCTCATCCTTCGGGAAATGGTTTGAGGGCTCAGACCAGGCCTTCCCGAATACCTCAGCCCTGGCGGGGCTCAGCCCTGTCCTGCACAGCTTCCGCGTTTTTGACGTGCGACACAAAAGCAACAAGGATTACCTGAACAGCGACGGTTCTGCCAAAAGCTCCTGCGTATCCAAAGATGTTCCCAACAATGTGGACCTGTCCAAGTTCGATGGCTTTGTGCTCTACGGCAAGAGGAAGCCCATTCTGATGTGCTTCTTGTGCAAACTCTCCTTTGGGTATGTCCGTTCATTTGTGACCCATGCGGTGCACGACCATCGAATGACCCTGAGTGAAGAGGAGCGGAAAATTCTTAGCAATAAGAACATCTCCGCTATCATCCAAGGGATTGGCAAAGACAAGGAACCCCTTGTAAGTTTTCTGGAACCAAAAAACAAAAACCTTCAACACCCTTTAGTTTCCACAGCTAACCTCATAGGCCCCGGACACAGTTTTTATGGTAAATTTAGTGGCATTCGCATGGAAGGGGAGGAGACCCTCCCAGCCGTCGCTGCTGCTGGCCCTGAGCAGCCCCAGGCTGGTCTCTTGACCCCCAGCACCCTCTTGAACCTTGGCGGGCTCACCAGCTCGGTCCTGAAGACCCCCATTACCTCAGTCCCCCTGGGGCCTCTGGCTGCCAGTCCTACCAAATCCTCGGAGGGCAAGGACTCTGGGGCAGCTGAAGGAGATAAGCAAGAAGTGGGGGATCCGGATTGCTTCTCCGAGAAAGCAGAGCCAGCCGAGGAGGAAGAGGCAGAAGAGGAGGAAGAGGAGGAAGAAGAGGCGGAGGAGGAAGAGGAGGAGGAGGAGGAAGAGGAAGAGGAAGAGGAGGGCTGCAAAGGACTCTTTCCCACTGAGTTGGAGGAAGAGCTGGAAGACAGGGCCCCCGAGGAGTCCGGAGCCACAGCAGGTGGTAGCAGCAAAAAGGACCTTGCTCTCTCAAACCAAAGCATTTCTAACTCCCCTTTAATGCCTAATGTGCTCCAGACTCTGTCGAGGGGCACAGCTTCTACTACTTCTAATTCTGCTTCTTCCTTTGTTGTCTTCGATGGTGCGAACAGGAGGAACCGTTTAAGCTTTAACAGTGAGGGCGTCAGGGCCAATGTGGCAGAGGGCAGGAGGCTGGACTTCGCTGACGAAAGTGCCAATAAAGACAATGCCACAGCACCAGAACCAAATGAAAGCACAGAGGGCGACGATGGGGGCTTTGTCCCTCATCACCAGCATGCTGGCTCCCTCTGCGAGCTTGGGGTTGGGGAGTGCCCCTCGGGTAGCGGCGTGGAGTGCCCCAAATGTGACACGGTCCTGGGCTCTTCCCGCTCCCTGGGTGGCCACATGACCATGATGCATTCTCGTAACTCGTGTAAGACACTCAAGTGCCCCAAATGCAACTGGCACTATAAGTACCAGCAGACGCTGGAGGCACACATGAAGGAGAAGCACCCAGAGCCTGGGGGCTCCTGTGTCTACTGCAAAAGCGGGCAGCCCCACCCGCGGTTGGCACGAGGCGAGAGCTACACGTGTGGTTACAAGCCTTTCCGCTGTGAGGTGTGTAACTACTCCACAACTACCAAAGGCAACCTCAGTATTCATATGCAGTCCGACAAACATCTCAACAACATGCAGAACCTGCAGAACGGAGGGGGCGAGCAAGTCTTCAGCCACAGCGCTGGGGCAGCTGCCGCCGCGGCAGCTGCCGCCGCCGCCGCCGCCAATATCGGTAGCTCCTGTGGCGCCCCCTCCCCCACCAAACCAAAAACCAAACCCACGTGGCGGTGTGAGGTGTGTGATTATGAGACCAACGTGGCCAGGAACCTCCGCATCCACATGACCAGTGAGAAGCACATGCACAACATGATGCTGCTGCAGCAGAACATGACCCAGATCCAGCACAATCGCCACCTGGGCCTCGGCAGCCTGCCCTCCCCGGCCGAGGCCGAGCTCTACCAGTACTACCTGGCCCAGAACATGAACCTGCCCAACCTGAAGATGGACAGTTCCGCCTCGGACACCCAGTTCATGATGAGCGGATTCCAGCTGGATCCTACGGGGCCCATGGCCGCCATGACGCCTGCTCTAGGTGAGGCTGACCCCCTCGGTCTTGTGTGCTTTCACCATATAGGAGTTTTGTTTCATTGGGGCGGGAAGCACGTGGAAGAGGTCGAGGTGTGTAAATTGGTTTTGATTTTTATCACCTTGAATTTTTTTTTCTTTTTTAAATGGGAATGCCTCACAATCCAGTGTTTTCCTTCAAGAATCCCTTGCACTCGCTGTGTGGTATGGAGAGTTTTATGCATTCAACAGAGCTGTGATTGTACTCTGGCTATATAGGGCCAGGATTAAAACTCAAGTGTTGCTTCTAGTTTTTGGCTTATGGTCAGCTTTCCTTTTCCGTTCCCATTCTTTCTCTCTTCTCTTTCTCACTTTGAAAAATTGCCATAATCGCTCAAAACTTTTGAGTTCCATTAAATATTTATTAAAACTTACAAGAAACCGTAGCTGGGACCATCATCTCAATAATTTAAACAGGGACAGTCATCATTCCAATAGGAGCTATTGGAAGCTGTAACATATCGCATTGAAAACCCCAAGGCTGGCTCTGTGCTGAACTGAGAGCCACAGGGAGATTTCTGGAGTTCTCTCTGTAGCTCTGTGGATCTTGATGAAAGAGGCACTTTTTTTTCCTTCCTTAGTTTGGATGAGATGTTGGTCAGTGGAGTTGGGAATGAATTAGGAATTAAATTGCTCTGGGGACACGGTCATGAGTGGTGTGATAGCTGAAGAAATTGTAAAATTGTCCTTCAAAGAAAGCTGACGTTTTGATAGCAGTTAGACGCTGGCTAGTGGGGCCTTTGTTGCCAGGAGAAGCAGTACTGTCTTAGAGGAGTTGAGTGAGCTACATCCAACCCCAGCTGTGTTGTCAGCGTTAGTCGTAGTCAGCTTTCTGTTAATGCGACAGGTGCTTGAGATGTAGAAAGAAAACCAGTTTGTCTCACAGTCTGGAAGGTTTCAGTCTGTGGTCAGTGGCGCTATTGCTCTGGGGCCTAAGGTGAAACATTGTATCATGGTAGAGAAAGCAAGGGCTGAAAAGGAGAGTAAGGGGCCTTAGTTCCACATGACTGACTGGCAGAGTTCCAGCTGGGTCTCGTCTCCTGAAGGTGGTTCACTCCCTTCTTGTTGAGCCACAGACTGGGGACCAAGTCTTTAACACGTAGCCCTTGGTGGGGGACATTTTCTCAAACCATAGTGCCAGGTCTTACTGCTCAGCTTGACACGTCTAAAATAGAACCAAAAGGGAGAGATTTGGATGCTGAGAGCTACTGTCTAGCCCTTTGGGGATCTGTGGAGAGACCCTAGTTAAGTAGAATTCTGTGATCGGCCTGGGAATAAGTAGTTTTCTTAACAACGAAGTGAGCACATGCCTTTATTCGGGCATGGGTTAGGTAAGTGCCAGGACACCAGATCTCACCGGTGTGCGGTCTTTATTTTGTGTGGGGCTTCAGGACTAACTTGCTAATGAGCTGTGTTTCCAAGCATTCAGCTTGCTCTACCTCTCTCTGTTTTCACTGAAGTCATGATATTTGAACCTTGTTTGCTATCTTGAAACATTAGCCTGTTGATCTCTTATGACCAAATGATCTGAAGATGTTTTGCTGACTGGTCTGGTTAGCCCACGAAGGCACAAGAATCCATTCTCTTACTTGTCCCCTGAGTGAACTATGCACCCCAGGAAGGGTGGGTGTTGGTCACTAGCATTCTGAAGTCTGTTTCTCCTCCCCTCCCCATCTCTTTCTCTGTCTGTCTCACCAATAGGAATTAGTTTCCTATGTTAGGGACAATAAAATTCTGGTAGTCAGATCTTCAGAATAAACTGGGGATTCCCTCCATACCACAAAAGCACAGAGATGGGGTGACTTCACATTGACAAATCAAGGTCTTGTTAGCTACCTTGAAAATCAGAGGCTACTATTTGCATTGAGCATTGGAGACATATACTGTGGGCTTTTTTTCTACTTAGTGTCTTTGAGTTCCAGGGCATCTCAGTTCTTGGTGTAATCAGGCACAGAGGGACAGATCCTTGTGTCCAAACACACCAAGGCGATTCCCACGGTCTGTCTTGGAGTAGAGTTGCCCTGGATCTTGCCCAGTTCAATCAGGAAGGGCTCTTGAGTTACCGGCGCTGCAATTGCATGAGGTGGGTCTCCAGAGACGTCCCGTTCTTTTGGCTGCCACGAGTTCTGTTGGGGTGACGAGAGTCACAGTTGTTGCATGTTGCATGGTTGACCAGGTGTACAGACAGTAGGATGTGTCCACAGGATTTGCAGAGGAGGAAGTTGTTTGGCTTGAGCAGGAGAAAACACAGGCAAGCGGAAAAGCTGCACGTTGTGGTGCCTGCTGTGGTTAGGCTACTGGTGAGGTGGCTAGAGAGTATTAGATATGATTGGGTTCCGCAGTGAGGCAGAAAGGGGCTTTTATGAACTGTCTTCTTTTGGACCAGGGTACCATTCATGCCTTCCTTGACCGGACCTTCTCTTTAGGTACTCGTCTGGAGATGCTGTCATTCTGGTGGTTACGAGGCAGAGAGGGTTACGCTCCTTGGTCTGGCCTGGCTGAGTGGACCTGCCACCATTTATAGACAGGATATTAAGACTTGCAGCCATGTGAACATCATCCCAAGCATCCCTTTAGACTCTCAAGTCTAACGTAGCGTCAAGAAATGGGTCCCTTGCAAGGCATTTCCCTTTTTCCAACCAAGTAGTCTGGCGGCCATAGAGCATTTGCTTGTCATTTAGGAGCCCCCGCTTTCTTCCTTTGCTTTGTGTTATCTGATTCATGCCTCCTGAGGCTGAGCTTCTCAGTGGGCTCACGTGCCAGCGTGGGAAGCCCAGGCTAGTTGGATCTCTGTCATAGGCACATGGTCCTTCCCAAGGCCCATAGAGGGCTCAAAAGAAATGGCCTGCTTGCAGGGCGCCCAGATGCCTGTGGATCAAGTGAGGGTCATCTAATTCACTGGAGTTGAATTGACTGTGTGGACTGGAAGGATTCTAATGCCTTGGCTTTTCTCCAAGGTGGAGTCTTGGCGGGAGTCCTGGCAAGCTCTTCGTCATCCCGGTTTCCCGCTGCTCCTCTGCTGGGCCTGTGAACTGGGGATACAAGCAGTAGCTTATTCTCTCTGCTTCTTCTGAGGGCTTCTAATGTTCATCCAGACACGCAGCAAGTGACAGTGGATTTTCTCGGTAGAGTGGTGGTATTGATGTGCCGAGCTTGCGTTTGAAGGGTGGGGAAGAGGTGATGCTTCAGGTGGTTGACATCAGAAACAAATACGCGTTTGCTCCTGTCTCACCCTCTGGGCGGTTTTTGCTTTGAGTGAACACTGAGTATGTTTTGTGGATGTTGCCTGTCTTCATCCTCATTAAGGATAGAACTTGGTTTTTTTTCCTTTTTCCCCTCTTCTTTCTTTTCCCTTTGTTATTTTTTTCTCTTGCTCTAAAATGAATGTCATAGTTAGGGTTCCTCTCACTGGGGAATGGGGAGGAGGGAATGGTAAGAAAGACCACACACAGAAAGCTTCCTGAACCTTCTGGAATGCACGCGTGGAAGGTCTCTGTGGCTTCTTACATTGTCTGCAGACTTCGAATGCGGCTGGTCTGGCTTAGTGGAGGCCGTCCTGAGCTTTCGTAGTCGAAACAAAATCTCTCTCGTCGTTATGATCATCATCATCTTCATCGTCTTCACCACCACCGTCGCCATCATCATTTCGTTTCCTTTGATGACTTGAATTCTAATCAGTTATTTAATAAATAACCTCAGTCAAACCACTTGCAAAAGGTCAAGTTTAAGTATCAGTTGGAGGGTGGGGGCAGACCTCGTAGTTCAAGTGTGCATGTGCTCAGAGGAGAGGTAGGAAACAGAAGCTGCCAGCCAGCTCATGAGTTCCTGTGCACGTCTAGTTTCCAAGGCTCTCTCATGGTATAAGTGAGCCTTCTCCTGGTTTATGCAGGGCAGTGATGGACTAAAAATGGGTGGGGGTACAGAGACCTTTTTTAGGGAGTGTGAGCTGACCAAACCTCCCCCCGTCCATAGCTGCCTGTCTGGATTTACTTCCTGAGCATGTATCATTTGGTGCTTTTGACCTTCGTCTGATACAATAAATATTTGCTCCTCTGTGCAGTGGGCGGGTTACTCAGCATGAGGCTGGACCTCTGCTCTACTCTGCCCCCACCCTGCTAGGGCTGCAGCTGCGATGGGGTCCTGTGTGTAGCTAGCTCCGGTACAGAGACCTGGGAAAGGAGGCTCATCCTAGAAACAGTTAGAGGTGGGGGCGGACAGCTTTGATGGACAGGTAGGATGCTGACGAGAGGGTGCCGGGAGGAGTGGAGGGCTCGTTTCTGAGCTCTGTGCTGTATGGTTGTGCATCAGTGTGGCCATGTCCACTAATATTAATGGCAATAAAATATTTCATTTCAGCCGGGCAGTGGTGGCACAACCTTTAATTCCAGCACTCAGGAGGCAGAGGCAGGCGGATCTCTGTGAGTTTGAGGCCAGCCTGGGCTACAGAGCAAGTTCTAGAAAAATTTAGTTTCTTGTTGTATGTACAGCATAGCCCCCCCTCCCCCCGCCCCCTTTTACGATGTTGGAAAGTTTTGCTTATCAGTAATGCTATAGGTGAACTCTGGGCACAATTTAGAATCTTCCTAAAGGCCCTGTGTTATAGACTGCTCTGCTCCTTCTTGATTCTGCAGGTAGGCTGGAGTCTGGAGTTTCAGATTCTGTTGCATTCGGAGGGGCATACAGACTTACCACCTTTCCTCGAATATGAGAGAGAAGGGAACTTGAAATCATTGAGGAGACCGAGCTCCCCAAATTTGTCTAGATGTTCCTTTTGAGAAAGTGGAAAGCGCGGAGCCTTCCACAAACTACAGAGTATCCCAACACAGCAAGCGGATGTTGTTTTCCAGCCAGTAGCTCCTTGCAGTCTTTGTGCTTTGTACCGGGGCTGTGAGCCTGGCTTTTGACCCTCTCCCTCTGTCCTTCCCTACAGTGGGCGGTGAGATACCCCTAGACATGCGGCTCGGGGGCGGGCAGCTGGTGTCGGAGGAGCTGATGAACCTGGGCGAGAGCTTCATCCAGACCAACGACCCGTCCCTGAAGCTCTTCCAGTGTGCGGTCTGCAACAAGTTCACGACGGATAACCTGGACATGCTGGGACTGCACATGAACGTGGAGCGCAGCCTCTCGGAGGACGAGTGGAAGGCCGTAATGGGGGACTCGTACCAGTGCAAGCTCTGCCGCTACAACACACAACTCAAGGCCAACTTCCAGCTGCACTGCAAAACGGACAAGCATGTGCAGAAGTACCAGCTGGTGGCCCACATCAAGGAGGGTGGCAAGGCCAACGAGTGGAGGCTCAAGTGTGTGGCCATCGGCAACCCGGTGCACCTGAAGTGCAACGCATGCGACTACTACACCAATAGCCTGGAGAAGCTACGGCTGCACACGGTCAACTCCAGGCACGAGGCCAGCCTGAAGTTGTACAAGGTGAGGTCAGCTCCTTGAAGCCCAGGAATGGGCTCTCTGCAGTGTGGATTGGGGAAGACTGAAAAGGGGGACTAGTAACTTGTGTTATAATGCGGTTAGGTGCTAGTTGCCACCCGGCAAACTAGCTCTAAAGGTGTTGCATCTAGTGCCCAAGGAGGCTGAGATGTGTTGATGGCTTCATCTGGTGGCTAAAGGTTCAGGGTGTCTCATTGCAGGGGCAGGTTAATTCAACAAACCAATACTGTGTTGTTCCTTTCTTGGTTGCTGGTCTCTGCTGTTGTCTATTGAGTCACCATCAGCCGCTCTGGCCCACTTGTCCTCCTGTCCTTTAGTCCGTCTTTTACTTATCCTCTCCTGGATGCTCCCAGAGTGCGTTCATTCTGTTTACCCATCCTGCCAGTGGCTTTACACCAAACACGTTCTGTATACCAGCCACGGTTCTGGAAGTATGTCTGTATCCGTGCATAAAATAGATCACAAACACATGTACATACATATAAACACACACATTCATCTATACATGTCCATATGTGTGCACATATAAATAGACACACATTTATATAGATATACATGCATGCATATACTCACACCCACATCCCTGTCCTCACAGAGTTTTTGTTCTTTTGGGACAAGTTGAGTTACACTCATAATGGATAAATGACATGGTAGAAAGTGGTAAATGCTGTGGAGGAAACTAGGTCAAGTGAGAGGGCCCCAGGTTGGTTTTCCCCCCATGTTCCTGTATTTTACATCTCTGTTCTCTGCTTCCTCTCCTTTTAGCCCCTTTTGTTTCTGTTTTCTCTTCCCTTTCCTTCCGTTTCCTCCCGCACCCCCAGTCTCTTGCTGAACAGCGTAGGCCAGGCCGTCAAGGAGGAGGGCTGCAGACACTGTAAACAGCCCTTTTACTTGCACGGCAGGATTGCTCCAGACGTTCCTATTGATTTTCGCTGGACTTAAGGCCTCACCTTTTCCTCTAATCATCCCGTAATGGCTTTAGTATGAACAATCAGGTACAAATCGCCATAAATCTCCCCAGCCTCATTCCACACGCCCTCTGCTCCCTCATTCCTCTCTATCCTCCTCACTTTCATCCTTAGTCTCTCCTTTTTCTTTCCACACCGTTTCTCACTTTTGGGCTAGCAGGCATTCAGTTTCCGCTGACTCTTGAGTGGGTGGAGCCTCCTGTGTACCTCTCAGCGATTATAGATGGAGACCCCACATGAGGAAGGCTCAGGGTCCTTTGCCCATACTGGTCTCTGCTAAGTTGATGGTTGTGATTCATTTTGCTGTTGCTCCTCATTCTCAGGGAGTACCACGGATAAGGAACAATCTTAGAGCAAGTTAGTAGGGATAGAATGTCCTAGAAGGGACTGCAGACCCCAGCTGTAGTGGGCTAGGATCGGTTTAGGTACCAAGTAAGTCATACTCCTCTGTCCTGTGCAAACAAATTCCCCATGTACTGGCTTGATTTTGTGCCACCCTGGAAAGAAAGTTTTCTGCAGTCAGGTTGAGTTGGAGGTCTGACTGGCCGTAGGATAGTGCTGACATGGTCAAAACAACCAGGTGGGAAAACCAGAGGAAACAAGCGTTTCTGAAGGACCTGGCAGTCAGATAGGCCACGGGAGGTTGTAGGACACTCCGATGAAGGGTCACAAAAGCATGGAGTGAGGCTGACCTCTTCCATCTCTTAAAATGGGTTGCCCTTTAGATTATAATGTGCACACAGTGGCCACTAAGTCTGCATGCCCCATCTTCCATGTGGTCCAGGTCTTGACTAAAGTCAAGCACTCAGGTTTGCTTCTGAAGGCCCCCAAAACAGGATCTGCTGAGAGTTTCCCCCAGCCCCCAGATCATGTCCACGACTCACACCCTTGGCCATCAGTATGAGGCTTTTCCTAGGGGTGGGTGTAAAGTGACTCATTCTGGTCACTTATATGACTGGGCCTTATTTATCTTACTTATTTTGTTTGTTTGTTTGTTTGTTCAAGACAGAGAGAGCATACATACTCTTGTTCAAAGCTTCTGCCACGAGTAGAAGAGCCCTAAGTACTGAGAGCAGTAGCTGTTTGACTCGTGTGTCCCTGGAGTGACCAGCCTTAGTATTTTGGTATGGCTGCCCCTGTGTCAGGAGGCAAAGGTCTTTAGTCTGGTCCTATTAGTCCTTGGATAATGAATGTCCCTCTGCTTGCTGAGGCTCTTTTGAGGGGCAGGGAGATCTCCCCCACCCCCCCCCCCACCATAACCTTTGGATGATGAGTCCAGAGCTTGCTCCAAGCCCCTTTGTTCCCTCCGCGTGACTAAGATAAACTTCTTGCCACAGAGGGGGCTCCCTCTCCCTGGGTTTCTTCAGTGCCTGGACTCGGGTGGGGTTCGGAGGTGGTTGGGCCCTGGTGTGGCCCATCGTAATGGAGATTGATTGCATGTTATTTTTCCTCTTGCTAATGTAATCCATTAGCCCGGCACATGCATAATCAGTTTAGAGCACAGTTAACTGGATGTAATCGAGTTCTTTACTGTCTGCTAGAGAAACCGCTCCAGAAGCGGCTGACCGAGGGGGCACTCAGCCTGCCCGGCTCACCCCATCCTGCCTGCCACCCCTTCTCACTCTGTCCCACTTCCTGGCAAATTGTTCGTGGCTAGCCAGTGGAAACTTGAAGTTTTCTGTTCTGCTTTGTGCTTTGGTTTTTGCCTTTGGAGACAGGGAGTCATGGATCTCAGCATGGCCCAAAAGTCGCTCTGTATTCGAGGATGACCTTAAACTTCTGATCCTACTGTCTCCACCTCCCATGACAGGTGTGCATCTGTGCACCCAGTTTTATGAGGTTCTGGGGATTGAACACAGGACTTCATGCTAGGCAAATATTCCACCAACTCAGCTGCATTCCTAGCCACTGAAATTAGTGCTTCTCTAGGGTACCCATTGAATGACTGTGACATGGCTTGTCAGTGGAATTCGTCCACACTCCTCCTCTGAGCCAAGCCTTTTACTCGCCCCCTCTTTCCTTTGTGTTGGAGGAGGCAGACTCACAGGGTCAGGAGATGCAAACAGTGCTAGGCTTGTGATCTTGTCCCAGCGTTGTCACTTCCTTGACGTCGTGGGGATTGATATAGGTGGAGCAACCTAATCAAAGTATCCCCGGTCCGCAAGTTGATCACTGACATGATGATCCCTGGATGGACGATAGTCAAAACATCTGGGCGCTGTAAATATGGCATCAGGTTACCTCCGGCTGTGTGTATAAGGTGATGAGTTTTGTGCTTACATCCCAGTCCCAATCTAAAGATGAGTCTTAAGGTATGTGCAGATATTCCAGAATCAGAAAAACGATTTCCCAAAGTACAAACCACCTGGGTCCCCCGGTTTCAGATAGTGGATAGATAGCCTATAGCTATGCTGTATTAGGAGTGGACTTTCCAAAACTTGGAATGACCTAAAATTCAGGCACAGAGGTCAAGCCAGTCTGAACCCCTCCCCCCAGAGTTGTCTATTTGGATGTTATGCTATTTTTAAGACATGCACACACAATTTGAAGGAATTCATTCTTTTCTTCCACCATGTGGGTCCCAGGGCTTTGTGGCAGGGACTTCTACCCACTGAGACATCTCAGCTCCAGTGATGAATTCTAAAATGAGTTTTGTGCATTGTGGGCAGGTGGTCTGGAGAACACAAGATATTAGATGGGAGGCTCCGTTTTCTTACCTCTGGACTCCTGCAAAGTGCCCACAATGGAATCCTTGGCTTTTGTTTGAACCAGTGGCTGCCTCTGGTCATGCCTCTAACTGACCAGAACAGTGTTCTCCGTGACTGTAGTGGTGCCCTGACCACCTGGCCTCTGCCTTCTGTGTTGGGTCAGTTTCCTAAGCCATCGTGGAAGTGCAGTGAGGAACAGAACCCTTCCTTTCTCAGCAGGGTTAAGCTCAGAAACCTCAGTTACACCTTTTCATGCTTTTCTGTGTCCTTCCCATCTTAATCCCTCCCGCTCACAGATGCTCTTGCTTGTCTTGATGCAGAGAGCAGCTCATCTACAGGACATGTTCCCTGCACTTTCTTCCTGGGACAGTGTAGATTCTGAGTCCATGGGATAGCCTCGGTTCTCCTGGGTTCATCTTGCCTTTATGGCCATAGAGTGCCAATGATGAGCTCTGGGAAATATGTGGTCTTTTTTTGCCCAGGGAAGAGGGAGGGGTACAGGAGCTGAATGGAATGCAAGCATACCTGCTCATTCTTAGAGCCCAGAGAAAATGCAGCAGCTCTAATAGATGGATTAAGATTCTACCCAAACCCGTTACTCAAGCAGTTCCCAGCTGAAGTACCTTTGATTGGGCCAAGACCTCAGGTTTTATGGTAATCTTAAATTACAGCAAGGACCATTGCCTACCTAGCTCAGTGTCAGGGTTGAGTGTGAGCCACCTGGGGCTGGAGAGATGAGAAGCCAGTACCTAAGCCACCAGAGGGAAGGAGAGGCACTAGTTTGTAACAAGCAAGCGTACACAGCTGAGTTGTACATGGGTGGACGGTGCTCCTGCCTCTTCTGATAGGGACACAGTACAGAAGGACAGACCAGAGGACAGGAGAACATTGCTTCACACTCCTCCTCCTTCTTCCTTTATGAGTAAGTTGCTCCTTGGATCTCATTTCCAGAGCAGGGTCATAAAACCATTGCGTGGTGGATGGACAAATCGGAAGATGTAAAAACGCTCAGGAGTTCATATGAAATCCGCATCTTGGTCTCCTTGATGTCCACACTGTGGGTAGTGTGTATGTCCTGTGGCAGCCGGGCAGGGGGAGGGATCTTCAGAAAACAGCTGCATCCTTAACGCCCATGGGGGCTGATTGGTGGCCTTCATCTTGCTCTGACAGCAGGGAGCACAAGTTCTGGGTGGGGGGCAGTGTTCCTCTACCCCAGCTAGCATCGTGCATGATTTGATTTTGGAACCAGTCTCTAATAAGCACGTTTTCCTACTAGGTAGACTTGTAAGTGTCTGCTGGTGCCTCTGCCTACCGGGGCGGTTTCAGCCAGGAAGTGGGGGAAATTAAATGCTTTCCTGAGAGGTTCGGGAGGTGAGAAAGGCCAGATGCTTTGGTGAATTTGGCCACACTTGCCCTTTCTGGCCTTCTCCTCTGGAGCAGCTGGGTCTCGGAAAGTTCCTTTCCCTCAGTGGACAGCAGAGCTGACAGGACATGGGCTCCTGACCTGGCTGAGAGACAATCCCCTGAGTCCATGTTGGAGGGTTTCCAGGCTGGCTATGGTAGCGTTTCCAGCCACTTGTCAGCCTCAGGGAACTCCTTGGGGGCAGGGTTCAGACAGGACTAGGTTAAGTCATCACTGCTATGGGAACATGTGACCAAGTGTCACTAGTGTTGTATAGTATAGATGGTTCTTACCCCTTTGAAGCCCTTTGCCTTTCAGAAGCATCTCGGGCTCCTTCGTCTGTATTCCCTAGGAGGTCCCGATGTGTTCAGTGGATGGCCTCGTGCACACACTTTGCTCAGGTCCCCTTGGTTAAGGCATTGTGCACGCCCTCAGGTCAGGAAGTTCAGGTCAGTGTTGTCTTTTGACTCTACACTTCAGACGTCACACAATGGAGCTCAAATTGTGTTAGATGTATATGTCTCTCTCTTTTTAAATCCCGTGCTTAATATGCCATTTGTGGAGAAAACCGGCACTATAACCATTAGCCAAAGCACTTCCCTTTCGTTCTCCATGTTTGTGCCCATGCTCCTCTGCCATTCCCACCACCTGGTGAGCGCTCACACAGTCTCCCTCCCCTCCCACCCCAGTCTTTTTTCTTGTGGCTAGAAATGAACAGTGCAAACTCTGATGGAATGGTACTATATTCTGTTGCACTCTGCATTATTTCTTACATGGTTAGTATTGCATTTACAAGCCAGCAATAATGTGGATTACTTTTTTTTTTAACTGTAAATATAATATGAATAGGTGTAGCCATTGTGAAAATACTGTTTTTAAAGACAGGAAGAAAAGAGAAAATTACTGTCAGTTTAGTGATCTCTCACAGTTACATATGTTGTGTTTTCCTTTTGTGGGGAACAGGGTCTCGCTCTGAAGCCCAAGGTGGCCTTGAATTAGTGATTTTCTTGCATCCATTTCTGCAATGATAGGATTACAGGTCTGTGCCATCGCACCCAGCTTTTGTCTAGCTTCTCTTCCTCTTGTGCGTGTGACAGAGGTGTTTTTAAAAGTGTCGGGATGACTTGGAATCCCTTGGGGGCTGGTGAGGTGGCTGGGTCAGTAGGGTGCTTGCTGCCAAGTTTTGCAACCCAAGTTTGATTTCTGTGATACACAGAGTGGAAGGAGATCATAGACTCATGAAATCTGTTCTCTGACTTCCACATGTGTGGTGTGGCAAGTGTGCGCATGCTAGACATGCTAAAAGTGTTTACAACTAACCACAGCAAAAACAAACAAACTGGACTTTTCAAGCCATTTTTAGTCGTAATTTTCCAACTCTACCCCTCCGCTCTTGTAGAATTTCATATGCTTTCATAGACAGACATATGTATGCATTTGAAGAGATGTGTTCACATCTGGACTGCTCACCTAAACACCATTTAGATGAGGCACAGAGAAGCTGTGGGTCACAAGCTGGTGAGTGCTGATGGAGCTAATGTACAAGCTCAGAACATCTGGCCACAAGTCATGGTGTTTCTTAAATCCTTTGCTCCCATTTACACCTGTTAAGTCTGAGGGGTGTGTTTTGTTTATATTTTCTTTCAATTAGTTTCTGTTTTCTTTGAAATTTCAAATAGGATGGTTACTCCTATGGGGGGGAGTGGAGAGAGAAGGAGAGAAAAAGAGAGAGAGCGCACATCAGAAGTTGCCACTGGATACTCTCTTTAATCTTTTCTTTAGCTTTTGAGACAAGGTCTCTTATTGAAGCCAGAGCACAGTTCAGCTAGACCGCCAACCCCCAGGACTGGAATCACAGACCATGGCTAGCTTTTAGGTGGGTGCTAGGGAATCCAAACCCAGGCTGTCCTGCTTGTGCAAGCCTTACCGAGTGAGCCATCTCTGCAGGCCCCCAACTGTTTTTTTTTTTAAAGTGACCTCCCTCTTATGAGCGATGTAAAAAGGTTCATTTCACGTTCCTCATTCTCCAAACCTTGCAGAGCGCCTTGCAAGGACCACACAGACCTAGAAGGCTTAGAATGTGTCTAGGGAGGCGGGGGCAAGAAGGTGTTCAAAGTCCTGTGCGTGCAACATTTCCCCGCTCCCTTTCCTGGTCTCTCTGGCACACTCAAGGAGAAATGTGTTGGGTTCATTGTTTTCATCAAACTCTCCATCTTGAGCTATTTTCTGAGATATTCAGGGGCTCAGTGGGGAGCAGTTTCAGAGTACGTTAATGGGGCCTGTGTATCTCTCATCATTTATCTCTAAGAATAAATGTTCTGAGAAGAGTCCCTGGATGCTATAGAAGCTCCCTTTGCATTGTGTGTGTGTATGTACGTACGTACGTATGTATGTTTGTTTATAGAACAGGGTCTCTCTAAGCAGTCCAGGCTGGCTCCTAGTAGAGACGGGTCCTCCTGCTTCTGCCTGGATCGCAGGTGTTCATTGTCACCCAGTCAGGAGGATCATTGCTTCTCTATGAAGTTGGTGCCCAGGTGGTATGGATGCCATTTCTGGGTAAACTGTTTTCCGGTGAAGGCTACAAGTCTCCTGCGTGCTTCTGTTAGTGTACCACAATCCCTGACTTGAGCCGAGGAGAAAAGGAACCATCATTTTGACAGAGTGCTGGAAAAGCCTTGGATCTTCTTACCTCTCAGCCTGGCCCGCCCGCTCCCTTCTAGAGCTCTTCCTGCCGGTGGTCTCTGCCTTCCTAGGGGTGGCCTCCAACAACTGGGAGAATGTTTGTACAGCTATTACCCTTCTTTGACTTCTAGAACAACCCTGCGTGCTGCAGTTATGTGGCTAAGTCAGGGAGATGAGACAGCCCACATTGCAGGTGTGCCCAGAATGGGGCAAAAGTGTGAACTCCATTTTGAATCTTTTCATGTTGCTGGGGCCTTGGACTCAAAGGGCACATTTGAATACATACAGATCCAACAGGTGTTTCTGGTTTTTTGTTTTGAAAGGGAAATTGTAAGGGAACAATTAAGGCATTGTCAGCAACACTGTCAGGAAAAGGCAGGAGTTTTTAAATAATTACATAATATGCCCGAACCATATTCTTGGTTCTGTTTTAAACAGAACTGAGAACTATAAATACTATATATGTGTGGGCTGGGAAAGGCTGTTCTTATGAAAACCATGTTGGTAGTACTAAGTAATTTTATACTTTAGTAAAATTAGATTTCCAGTCCTTCCACCCCTGCATTTTTGAGAAGCAACTGCGATATTAGATGGAAGTTTGAAGACTTTAAACAAAAATGAGGGCGATGGCTGAGAATGTGGCTCTGTGGGTAGAGCGCTGGCCCAAAGTGTTAGAAAGTCTGGGTTCCGTCTCCAGCAACCCAAAAGCCAGTATCGTGATCTGCGCCTGGAAGCCGGGCACTCAGGAGATGTAGGCAGGAAGATCGGTAGTTCAAGGTCATCCTCGGCTACATAGGGTGTTTGAGGCCAGCCTGGGCTACAAGAGACAAATGGTGACAGGAGGTCATGACCTTCGAGTGGGAGTTCTGCTGCAGAGGGCTCTAGGTATGGCTGTCAGACACAGCCAGTGACATGGTGACGTGCTCAGAGACTTGGAGGTTGCAGATGGACCACATGAAATATACATACCATGGCTGGCCCATCACTGCCTGCTTCTAGAGGATCCAGCAGCCACTTCTAGCCTTCATGGGCCCCAGGCACATAAGTGGTGAAGACATATGTGTGGGCCAAACACACACGCACACACCCCTACCTACCTACCTACCTACCTACCTACCTACCTACCTACCTACCTACCTACCAACTCACATTTCAGGTGACCATCTTGTTTAGTTTGGCATATTCTGCCAGCAGGTCCTACAAGAGGCTGAGAACAGATACGTCGCTTCCTTGTTTTGTCAATTCCCCTTCTTTCCTTTTCCTAGTGTTTCTCAAAAAGACAAATGATAGTTTCCAGTTTTCCCCCCTCATAGCAAACTCTCATATCAGATGGTCATATATTTTTGGTGTTAAATAAATAAAATGCCTTTCCCTGTCACAAAAGTGGGAAAATATCCCCATTCCTTTAAGTTAGTTTCCCCCTTTTAATGCTCACAACCCCCCATTTCCTTTTATTGAAGTGATTCCATTGCATTTGCTGCAGCGGGGTCAGGGTGCCTGGTTGGGTCTGCGGTACCCGTGCCAGCTGTGTGCACTGCCCTTGCTCACCCCAGGCTCTGGGGCCGCCTCCCACAGTTGTTTTTAAGATGCAGAAAGGCACCCGGGTCCGCATGGGAGCCTGGATTATTGCACGAGGAGGACCCCTGTGTCTGCGGCGTATGATTTGTTAAGCGGGAAGGCAGAGCAGGTTTGAGTTCAGCCTCATCAGAAGTGATGAGGGAGCCTCCTCTAGGGTCGTTTTCTGGTCCATAGAAGGTTAGGACTATTTACCTATTGCTGATATTTGATCTGCAATTGTTAATGAGCAGGGCAGGTTCCCAGGCTCAGGACAGCCTCCGAAGCATGCTCGGTCTCTTAGGTCAATAAGTATAGCAGTGTTTTCTTTGCTGATGTGGTCTGCACATTGGAATTACTAAAGGGAATGCCCACCCCTGGCTGTCTGCCCCTTCCTCGCTCTCTCTGGTGATGACCTCCTCCTTGGGGACTGTTGGGTCTTTGCAGACACTTCTAAGCTGACTTCTGTGGCCTGCTGTGGGTGACATGCGTCATACCATGGAGCCACCACCTTCTTGTACCTTGGAGGAGGGTTGAGCCCAAGGACTAATAGCTTGTGATAGAGATGTCCTGATGTCATGGGATCTGCCCTGTTCTTCTAGCTGCTTCTGAATCCAGCTGTGGCAGCCTGAGGGGATCAAATCCCAGGCTTTCCCTAACTGTGCTTCTCACCCAGGGAGACAAATAGGAAAGGGGAATTCCTACCTGGATCAGCTTCCCTTATTGTCAGCCCTTTGGGATGGTGTATAGACTGGGGCTCAAGGCTTTCTAACTTGGTCCCGAAATCTCTGTTCTCCAAGGGGCCTTGTCTCCAGTATCCATCCTCCAGGTGGTGGCTCCCAGGCGCTGAGAGCACTCTGTTTCCTGTATGTGTAGTCAAAGCCTTCATTTCTTCTGCAGAGCTCCCTTTGGCCAAGCGGGGGAGACGAGCAAGTATTGGCATGCCTCTGAATTCAGGTGGGGTGGCTTGTCTTGAAGTTTCGTGGAAGTCGTCTTTCCGACTGACAGAACCCCAACCTCTTTGACACCTCTGACCAGCTGAAGAGGCTGGAAGGGTCATGCAGACAATCCGGACAAGATGGTGAAACTGTTGGGCCTCGGACAGTGGAAGAGAGTGAAATCCTGACTGTCTCCAATGCTCCTCGCACAGGGTTGCCCTCCCTCATGGTCTTAGGAGTGTAGGTTTCACCTGACAGAAGTTAAGTGTTGGGCATTGGCACTTGCGTGTGAATGTTAGAGAGGACACTGACATAGCAGAGAGGAAATGTCGTCAGCTAGAGGTGACCCGGAAACCTGCTGCCTCCAAGCAAACCTGCAGGCTGAGAGGTGAGGGATGGGAGCGAGGCAACACTACACACACACGTGCACACACACACACACAGACACATAGACACATACACACACGCACACACACAGACACATAGACACACACACACACACACACACACATACATACACAGAGAGTGCGTGCGTGCGAGAGAGAGAGAGAGAGAGAGAGAGAGAGAGAGAGAGAGAGAGAGCACACTGTAGAAACTAGATTCAAAGTAGGACACAGTGAGACTGCCCAAGAGGAGGTCAGAACTCCACTCTCTGAGGAGACTGTTTGCTTTTTCCTACCTGGACCAGTTGGCAGCCATCACTAATGGAGCCAAATCTGGCAAAATATAATCATAAAAAAGAAGCCTAATCTGAGAATCAGAAAGTGAGCACAAATGTAAAAAAAGGGGGTCTCCAGCCAAGTGACTCCCACATCTCTCCCTAAACCAGAGCTGGCTTAGGGGCCAGGGTGGGGGCTGTCTCACATTCATTGAGCCATGTGTAGAAGAGTATAAGGAAATCACAAGCCTGGGCCCAGTACCACTTTGGCTTGGCTAGAGGGGATGAAGGATGCTCCTTAAGCCCCTTCTATTTAGAATCCTTCTAGAAAGCTGGGGAGATAGTAGTTATGAAATATGGCCTATCACAGCAAAGCAGATGTGGGAAGATTCCATGGGCCACCATCTTGGATGAGGGGACTGTGTTCTGTCTTCTCCCAAACCACCCTCTATAAGGAAGCCACTGGATGCAGTGCGCAGAGAACCTTCCTGGGCCCAGGTACTTTACAGTGTCTGGAACTGGGAGCATTCCATTCAAACACTGCCTTTTAAAAGCAGTGTGTGTGTGGGGGGGGGCATGTTCTAAAGCTAGGCAGGGTCTTCCTGCTATGGCAGGCCCCAGTACCAGTGAAGCCAGATCACTCTGGAATCTTCTTCTTCTTAATCATCATCTTCTTCTTCTTCTTTCTTCTTTCTTCTTCTTCTTCTTCTTCTTCTTCTTCTTCTTCTTCTTCTTCTTCTTCTTCTTCTTCTTCTTCTTCTTCTTCTTCCTCCTCTTCCTCTTCCTCTTCCTATTCCTCTTCCCCCTCTACTCTCTCCTTCCTCCTCCTTCTTTTCTTCTTCAAGATTTAATAATTTTTATGTGCATTGGTGTTTTGCCTGCATGTGTGTCTGTGTGAGGGTGTCAGGTTCCCTGGAACTGGAGTTACAGAAGGTTGTGTGCTACCATGTGGGTTCTGGGAATTGAACCTGGGTCCTCTGCAAGAGCAGGCCACTGCTTTGGAATCTTCTTGACACCTGTATCACAGCTCCCTCCCAAGCCCCTCACAGGGCAGGACCCGAGGGGAATAAGAATTAGCACCCACTCTGATAGTGTCACCCCTACTGTCCCAAAGAGGTGACCCCCCCCCAGGAAAAGCCAAGATACCCACCTCCTCAGTCCTCTAGGAACCCCCTCGCCATACCCTTCCTGTTCTCAGAAGCCATGCCTGGATGGCTTTTGGTCCTCTCTGAGTGAGAGGCATTTGGAATTAGATCTCATCTGGGGATGTTTCAGACAGTGGCCACAAAGCCCAAGTCCACCATGAGGGGGTGAATTGGGGCAGGGGGCTAATTACACAGTTAATTAACCCAATAGATGTCGTTTTAAGAGCTCATTTCTTAGCGACTTGACTGTACGTGTCCCATCTTGCTTGAGATAGGCTTGCAGCTCTGTCAGAAAGTGTCTTTTTGATGAGCCCTCGAGGAGGAACCTGCTTCCTGTCCCTTCTCGGGTGGGGGAGGGGGGGGCTGGCGACCCATTCGGGCTTTCTAGAAAGCTCCTGGTGTGGCTCCCACAGCCAGTTGCTGTGTGTTTAATGGCCACCACGCCATTTAATGTGGCTGGTTTCTGCCTCGTGTGCCGACTTGCGCCACTACGCGGTTTGTGTATTGAACCTCTGACATCTTGGGTTGCCTCACCTTCAGGGGTACATTTTAAGGATGCAGTGAATGAGTGATTCTGTAGCCTTCTCCCCTTCCTCTCTCTTTCTCTCCTTCCAGTCTCACCTCTCCTTTGAGATAAGGTGGATGGCCCAGCGTAACTCAGAGCTCAGTGTGTAGCCCAAGCTAAACTCAGACCCATGGTGCTGGTTTTCCTAGCTGAGCCCCCCGAGTGCTGGAAGCCCAAGTGTGAGCCATTACTCTCAGCTCCACAGTACGACATTTTGAGCCTCTTCTTCTGGGACAGGATGTTGCTCTGTAACCCAGGCTAGTCTGAAATTCTTTATGGAGCCCAGGCTGTCCTCAGACCCTGGGCAGCCAACCATCTTGCCTCAGCCTGAGATTACAATAGTGACTCACCAGGCTGGTCTCGGGTGTTCATTGTTTTGACTTGAACCATGTTTGTGGGGAATGTCGCTGAGCAGGTTTCTTCTGATAACGTACAGCAAGACTCCAGCTGTTCCAAGTGGCTTTATGCTCCTCATGTTGGGGACAGAGATTCTCAAAGGGAGAAGAGACTAGTCAGGAAGCATGAAGGTGCTTCTCCCTCTGTGGCGTTGAGAACGGAACAGGAGGGATGGAGGCTCGGTCTCTGGCAGGCTTCCTGGGGCTGACTGGAATGCACATGGTGACCAAGGACCTGACTTGGGTGGCCCGTACTGCCTGAAGGCATCTGGTCCTCAGCCAGGCTGGTGGCACCTGACCATAGCTACATAGGGCTGAGTTATGTTGGGGTCACGACCCCTTGCCCCTGAGTATTCCCGTCCAAACATGGGTTGGTGGTGTCCGTCTGGTCACTAATCTAGGAGTGATGTTGTCTCGTTGAGGTCATCAGTGGTGTTTGCAGTGCCAAGTTCCTAATTGTCCATTCCACCTTCAGCAGCCCTGTCCTAGGACTCCTTTTCCGTCTGTCTGCCCTACTTCTCAACGGCTTGCGTAGTAGGGCTCCCCCAGGGTGTGATCCAGCTCCCTTTCTTTCTATGTGTCTCCCTAAGGCTCTTCATGAAGCCCAAGGGTGGCATCTGAGTGCTTGTCTTCAGCTCTGACACCTCTCGGTGACTGATTCCCTACTGGCTCTTTGCATCCAAACATTTCTGTTTACTCCTCAGCTTAGTATATAGCCTGGAAAGAACTGGGAAGGACCCCGTCCCCCAGCAGCCCCTGACTTCTCCCCTCCCACTGAACTGGTCTAGCAGCCCCATCCAAGCACTTGGCCTCATAATCCAACATGCAGGACTGAGGTGGGCACGGCCCATGGATTGGACCGGATGAAGCATCGCAGTGTCGTCCTTAGCCACAGCTTTACCATCCGATTTTCTCAGAGTCGGGCGGGCATTCTGACTGCCGGGCAACAGCCCTCACAAGATTCTGCAGCATCCATTCATCACGATGTGCTCTCCTAAACCCCCACCAGCCCGGATGGTTCTTTTCTCAAAATTGCCCTTATCCCCTCAGTACTGTCTTAGGGAAAATGTTTAAGTCTCTCCTGCAGCCCCCTCCTACCCCATGGTGGGAGGGTCCTTAACTACAGCATCTGTTTTAACCTCATCCTAATTTGCATCTTTCCCAGCATCTTTTGGATTTTGGGCAGACTGTGAGCAAGCGTTACCTGAAGATTTGATAGTGATAGAATCTAAAATCTAGAGCTGCGTGTGGTGGTGTACACCTTTAATCCCAGCACTTGGGAGGCAGAGGCAAGCGTACCTCTGCGAGTTCAAGGCCTACAAAGTAAGTTCTTGGTCAGGCTTCAAAGCTACACAGAGAAACCCTGTCTTGTAAAACCAACCAACCAACCAACCAAACAAACAAACAAAAACCTAGAAAGTTGAAGGTTACATCCAGCTCTAAAAAGCTATTCCACTTGTTTTTCCAGAGTAGCCCCTTCCTTATGCGTTCCCTTCCCTGGGCAAGTGTCTGTGTCTACACCGTGCTTCTTTAGCCCCGGATCTGGTCCCTGTCCATGTTCTAGTACCAGAGACCTTCTCTTTACTTCCTGCCATGAATAAAGCCGTGTTCTAAGGCAAGGGTCAATCCACTGAGTGGCTGAACTCCTGATTTTCCTACCTCTGCCTCATGTGTGCTAGGGTCACAGACAAGCGCACCCACACCAGGAAGCTTCAGGGCTCTGAGCCTGAGCCCCTTACTTGAGTAGGTGAAGGGACCAGCCTCTTCAGGGCAATGGCTTGGAGATTTGGCTGCTGTCGTCCAAAGAAGTCCATTTTCCATTGGTCACTCAGGATACCCCTAAACAAATATATTTTATGTATGTTTGTGTGTTTATATATGTATATAGTATATATGTTTAGAACAAACATTGTATATATTTTCATTCTTTGTGTGCCACAGTTGGATATATTCTCTCTTGTTCTCTTGTGTTTTACAAGTTGATTTCATACAGGGAGATTTGCAAAAATGTCTAGACCTGCACAATCCTTCCCAACCCTCAGAGGTTCTCGTTTCACTTTCTATGGGACTCTTAATTGAGAACCCTCTTCCTAATGGGTCATGATCCCATTCTGAAAAACCCAAGAGGGATTCACTAAGAGCTGTACATATCTGCGGGGAAACAGATTCCCGGTTGGTGAGATCCGAAGACAGACAGGAGAGCTGTAGTTGCTGCAAGATTTGAAAAGGTGATCACATAGGTGAGGTGGGCAGGGGCCGGAGACAGCCATCTTTCTGAGTCCTGAACCTGAGACCATCTTGTGAACTGATTGGAATACCTAAGGTTTCCCTTCATATGTGTGGTTCTGGAGCTTCTGAAAGAAAGCGAGCTGTGAGGCGAACATTGGTGCAGGGGAGTTTGTTTTTTAGTGTTTTGCTGGTAAGGAAGGCCACTCAGGTGATCTGTCAAACTCAATAAATAGTTAAGTATATCAGGTGCTACCTACCCATGGTGTAGTGTTTGCAAGAGGACACAGAGTGTACTGATGTCTACAGGGTACCCAGGAGTGTGTCAGCAGCGTAAGGGGCATACAGTGTTAGTCTTAGCATCTAGGTGGTGGAGGACATAGAAGATGTCTAACTAGTGATTATTTTCAACCCTATCTCTACAATTGAAAGTTTGTATAATGCAAGGCGGAGGAGAAATACCAGCACAGGGCATTCTTCCTACCTCAGATGCCACCATGTGGAAAACCTGTGTGTACTGCAAGGCGTTCCCTCCCTGTCCTTTGCCCCCCCCTCATTGCATGGACAGAACAGTGTGGACCATGCTGTGCCTCTGCCGACAGAGTTCACATGAGTTATTCCTGTCCTTACAGTAAGGGCCTGGTCTCCCTGGAGGCAGAAACTTGCCAAGGGCTCTCAGATTGCTGTGGGAGAAGCAGAGGGAGGCTAACAGGTTCTTGGCTACTCAGGGAGCATTCGGATGCCCACCGGATGCCAGTTGCCAACCCAGACTTCTCCTTTGCGTCCAGTGTTGTTCCCATGGGACCAAGGAGCCTGTTGAAACTTTGTACAGAGTTCTGTCTCCGTTTTGATTCTTCTTGCTAAATAACTGGCAACAAGAGTATCTTTGTCATTCCGAGGATGCTCAGTAGGTATTAGACATGCGAGGGGTTGCCTGCAGAATGGAAAGCTTCGCCACGGGTGCCCTAGTTCCTCCGAGTAAACCCAGGTAGCTCTCAGAGTTTTCAAGAGGGGGTAATTCTCTATCTGGGACCTCTGTAAATCCCTCTGTGAAACGGGCTAGTAGAACTCCCTGCCCAACAGGGTGGTTGAGCAAGTGGAATGAGATAATACATTTAATGCACCTACGGTGGAATCCATATGTCCACGTATAGCACAAAACAGTATGAAGTGAGAGAGAGAGAGAGACAGACAGAGACAGAGAGAGAGAGAGAGTTGTATGTGCACAAGTGTGTGGGTGCACATGCCCGTGTGATTGTATATGCAGAAGGCAGAGAAGGATGTCAAGTGCCTTCCTCTGTTATTTCCCATCTTATTGCCTGGGAGAGGGTCTCTCACTGAACTAGAAACCCGACACCTCTGCTAAGCTGACTTGGCCAGCAAGCTCCTAGCATCCTCCTGTCTCTGCGCCCCAGTGCTGGGGTACAGGCATGCTCACTGCTACTGTGGGTGCTGGGATGTGAACTTTTCCTCCAGCTTGTATAGGAAGGAAGCACTCCTACTCACTGAGCCATCTCCCCAGCCTCAATCCATGTTATGATAACACCACTCTTCTGCCTTCAATCTTTCCAGTGTCATGTGTAGATATATAACTAAATAGTTTTATATATTTATTTAAATTTTTTAATTTTAATAAAATAAATTTAAAGTTTTCAAGTGCCTCACATTTATATTTTTAATTTTTTTCTCTTATTGAAAATTTATTTTTTCATAAACTATATTCTGTTTCTAGTTTCCCCTCCCCCAGCTCCTACAAGCTCCTCCCGACCTCCCCTCTCATCCAGATCCATGCCCTTTCTGTCTCTCCTTAGAAAACAAACAGGCATCTAAAGAACAATAATAAAATAAGACAAATAAAAACCAAACAAATCAGAATAAAGCAAAAGAAGCAGAAGACAGAGCCAAAGGAAAAGCATGAAAACGCACATAGACACAGAGGCATACACATGTTTATACACACAGGAATCCCATGAAAACGCACATAGACACAGAGGCATACTCATGTTTATACACACAGGAATCCCATGAAAACGCAAAACTGAAAGCCATATTATATACACAAAGGATCTGTAAGATGTGTGGGTTTTTTTGGGTTTGTTTTTTTTTTTTTTGTTGTTGTTGTTGTTGTTGTTCTTCTAAAAAAGCCCTGACCAAACATTATAAGACGGAGAGCCACCAAAGATGGTACCGTTGAGTTCATTTTATATTGGCTATCTGCTGGTGGGCAAGGGGCTTGCTCTTAAGAGTGGTTTGTATGCCCAGTGAGACTCAGTTGGAGAGAACCGATTTTTCATTTACAAGTGGTTGTCAGTTGGAGAGAGCTCTCGGTTAGGGATGGAGGCTTCTGTCCACTTCCTCTTTCTGCTGGGTCCCCCTCTGGCTTAGACCTGTGCTTGCTGCTGTGGTCCCTGTGAGCCCATATGTATGTCATTCCTGTTGTATCTAGAAGACCTTGTTTTCTTGCTGTCCTCCAGCCTCCCTGGCTCTCACACTCTTTCTGCCTTCTCTTCCACAGGGTTCCCTGAGTGCTGGTGGGAGGGCTTTGATGGAGACATCCCATTTAGGGCTGAGTGTTGTAACTCTTCTTACTCTATGCATGTAGCCCATGTGCTGCAGGAGGAAGCTTCTCTGATGATGGCTGAGCAAGGCATTGGTCTGAGTATAACAGGATGTTCTTAGGAGTTTATTTTATGGCTATGTTCCTTTAGCAAAACAGTAATAGTTGGTTTTCTCTGTGGTCCCTGACCTATCAGTTCTCAGATTTCTTCACCACTCAGGCAGCGTCGGGGTTGACTTCACTGTGATGGAGTGGCCCTAACTCTTTCAGGCTGGTCATCATTGTAGATCTAAGAGTTTGTGTTTGGGTTGGTATTTGCCTTTCTCCTTTGGTAGTGTGCAGAGTATCTTCTAGTACTGTGAACACTAGTCCATGGGGGAGGCTCTGGGTGTAGTAGGCACCAGCGGGACCTTTCCATGCTCAGTGAGTCCTGTAGGTGTTGTCTTCAGCTAGGGCTTTACTGATAACTGACGTTTTATAATTTGGCTATCATTGGGCTCTGGACTTGACACACTGTTGACTTGGAGGACAGAGTGCCCAATGTTGTGTGTGTGTGTGTGTGTGAGAGAGAGAGAGACAGAGAGAGAGAGAGAGAGAGAGAGAGAGAGAGAGAGAGAGACAGAGCATGTGAGTTGGGGAGGAGAAAAATTTCTTTTTAGAGACGTGTGTTTAGTGAGACTTGAGCGTATTACTTGGCCTTGGTTGGTGTGTGGTGGCCCTGTGTGAAGAATGAGAAGCTTGGGCACATCACTGAGGTTCCTTCCAGCAGTAAAAGTATATGGTTGTTGAAGTTTTTGAAAAGTGGCTACACCTGCCTCTTCAAAGAAAGTAGGGACAGCTTCACTTTGGCTAGTACTCACTCCAGCCTTCTCTGTGGAGCACCTGCCGCATATCACTTGGGAGAAGTGAGCTACAAGGTCCCTTTTATTGCTAGTCTCATAATACTGGCCTGCATAATCTGAGGCGCTGCCACCTACCTACCTACCTAGCTAGCTACCTACCTGCCTGCCTGCCCGCCTGTCTGTCCATCCGTCCGTTTGTCCATCCATCCATCTATCTTTATTTGGTTTTAGTCAATGTCCAGCATCAAGGTAGCCATATTTCTCTTATGCGATCAGAATTAGTTGCAAGTGCGCGGCTGGAATCTTGGAATTGCTGTTGAGCATGCAATGCATTCTCCGAGAACAACTTTTTTTCCTTCTTATTCTCTTACGGTTTTGGACAAAGGCTAATACGTACTTTAAAAAAAAAAAAAGAAAAGACAAAGCAGGCAAACAGCAGCAGCACAACTTTAGCAAAGCTCCAGCCCAGACGTGTGTAACAGAGAGGGCAAAGATGAACACAAAGAAAGCTGAACTCTAATTAAACTGGAATATGTCTGACACCGGCGTCCTTTCATGTTTTGTGTCTGCTTCCGAGAGCATCTTGTAACCTTGGAAATACCACAGACCATCCTGGAGTGGGAGCAGCCCCCCAGACACAAGCCCAGGGTTGGCTGGCGCCTCAAAGCCGCCCTTCCCCGCCTTGCATAAGTGAGTTCATTTACATCGAAAGCCACAGTGTCTGTGACATGGCTGACTTAACATTGCCTTAGGAGTCTTCCTTTAATGTTTACATTTGTGTCCCTGCTTGTGGCCTTCAAGTCCCCACTCTCCCTGCCTTACAACCAGCACCTGCAGTCAAGTATGCAAAACTGTTTCCATGGCAACCTTTGGTGAGCTATTAATTTTAGATATTCCAGAAGTTTTTTTTCCCGCTGGAACTTTTTTCTTTCCTTTCTTTCTTCTCTTTTCTTTCTTTTTTTTTTTTTTTTTTTAAAAAAGGATGCATCCCTCCTTGTCCCCATTTGAACACTGGAAGTTAATCTCCTTGGCTGTCCTAGCTGTAACTGTCTCCTCATTTATCCCCTCCTCTTTTAAAGGCAGATTTGCTGGCAGTCTATCTAATGAAATACACAGCTAGCCCTGGGGTTCCGGTTACAGATCTAAGTCAACAAGTGGCAGGAGAAGCCTCCTGTCTTGATTCCCCGAGTGCTAACTTAAGGGCCGCTTTTAACACCCACAGCCGTGTGCCCGGGACACACACCAGGGAAGTCTCCCCAGCTTCATTGCCTGCCTGGTAGTTAGAGCAGTGTGAGCAGATTCCAGGAAAGTAGACTTAAAGCCAAAGCAAAAAAGCCGTGCAGCTCTTCTCCGTGGAGCCGCTAGGTCGAACCAGGTAAGTCTTTGCGATGGCTTACCTGGGCCTCAAGGACTCCGAGATGCCCGAGCCTCCAGGGTTGGGAACACCTACAAAACAGGATGCAAACGAGGGACAGCCATCTCGCCAGGGTTGCAAATAAAGAAATGCAAAAGAAAGTTTTGCATAGCAACACTCATTTCCCATGTGGTGATCACCTACCACACACTGTATTGTAATGTCCAGGATGTGGGGTTGGCCCAGGTATTACACAGTTTTACATGTTTTTAAGGACGGTGTGCAGGTCTTTTGCATTCCTTGTTCACGTGTCAGCAATGGCTCTGTCATTTGTTCCTAGTACTGCGAGAATCATCCTTACTTTGGGAATGCAGAAGAAGCCTTAGCTCCGTTTTCTTGCCCAGTAGGTCCTGTCCGTGTTTGGTTTCCCTAAATGTGTCAGCTCCCACCTGCTACCCACTGTGGGCAGTAGCTTGACCAAGGGCAGTGCGGGTTTTGTTCCATGGCAGCTGAGCATTGAGCTAGCATTGCCCTCTCTCAGTCCTTCAGCATAGAAGCAGCCATCCTTTCTCCTCTTCTTTGGGTGGGCAATAGAAATGGAGCTCCCAGGGCCTTGCGTATGCTGGGCTAGCACTCCCGAGCGGAGCTGGGCCCACAGCCCTTGGTTAGCCCTTCACTTTTTGAGCATCCCCACCACGCTGGACCTTTAGACCTCAGGTTGCTCTGCACAGCAAACCCTTGTGGAGGACTAGAGCCCACCCAGCCTGCTGCTAGCCTCTTTCAACTCCAGTTTTGTTGTTTTTTTAATAAGCCGCTTTATGTTTTTTCTTCTTTCCTTCCATTTCTGAATAGTTTGACAAAAAATGTTTTCCTTGGGGAAGAATCTCACAGTAGTGTTTTCATCGGTTGCTAGCTAATCATCTCTCTTGGGGAGATTAAAAATAAAATGAGTGGGATGTCCTGCTTATTAAGTGTGTGAGGTTATGTTTTCCCCTCCCTCCCTCTCCCCTCATTTTCATTCCTTCTTTCCATTTCCCCTTCTTTCTTCCTCTGCTGCCTTCATTCATTCCCTCTCTCCTCCCCTTCCTCTCTTCTTTTCCTGTCCCTCCCTTCATTCCCATCCTTCCTTACCCCCCTTCTACTTCCACCTCCCTTTTCCTCTGCTGTAGTTTGGTTTCTTTTGCTGTAATAAAACACCATGACCAAAAACAACCTGGGGAGGAAAGGGTTTAAATATCTCACACTTCCATAGCACAGTCCATGAGGGCAGGAACTCAAACAGGGCAGGAACCTGGAGGCAGGAGCTGATGCAAGGCCATGGAGGGATGCTGCTTATTGGCTGTCTCTTCATGGTTCACTTAGCCTGCTTTCTTGTGGCACCCAGGTCCACCTGCCCAGAGGTAGGTGGCAGTGTCCACAGTGAGCTGGGCCCTCTCATATCAATCATCAATCAAGAAAATGCCCCCCAGACTTGCCTTTTGGACAGTCTGGTGGGGGCATTTTTTAAATTGAGGTTCCTGCTTCCTGAGTGACTTCAGCTTATGTCAACTTGACATAAAACTAGCCAGCACACCTCCCTTTCCCATTTACTACCCACCCCACCCACTTCCTCCTGCCTTCATTCCTTCCTGTTTTCCTCTGACTCCCTCCTTGTGGGTGCCCTTCCTCCTGGGGTGCTGAGAGCTCGGTTCTCTGTGAGCACTGTTGCTCCAGGCCCGGCGCCCGGGTCTCATTTCCCACAGCTGATGAGGAATCTATCAGCTTGGCTTAGCAGGCTCATTTTCCGTTCCCAGTGCACGCTTGTTTTAATGTGTTTCAGTTAATGAGGTAGAAGAGAGAATGAAGTAAGTGGCACTGTTTACACACAGACAGCCTGTGCTGAGGGCCCTGCTGCAGCCCATTTGGCCCTGGGCATCCTCAGGGAACAAGTCCCACAGAGCAAGGCCTCCTTTTCCAAACAGGGTTTGTGGGGGCTGGTGCAGGTGAATCTGACTGAGTGAGTCCTGAATCATCTACTTTGGTGTTTTGTTTGTTTTTCTAGGTGAGGCTTTTCTTTTGGGGTGATGAAAGATAACCAGACTAGAGCTTTAGGGGGCAATCAGGCGAATTGACCCAACTCCTCTCCAGGCCATTTCAAATTCTTTTGCTTTCACCAGCCCCACAGTCTTTAAGGGACACCTCCTGGGCTAATGGTCAGTTCGTTTGAAGTAACTCAAAACCAGTTTCAGGAGTTCAAGAAGAATCACACCTTGTGTATGGAATAGAGTCTGGTGCCAGCATGGTTCTGCATGCTTGTAATCCTAGCACTCAGGAGGAGGTAGAGGCAGGAGGATTGTGAGTTCAAGGCTAGCTTAGGTTACATAATAGTTAGACTGTCTCGGAAAACAAAAGAAACAAAACCCCCTAAACCTCAAACAGTCCAGGCAGGCAGTTAGAATTGGTATTTTCTGTTTCGTGGGCAAAGGCAGTACTGCTGCTGATGTGATAGACTCCGAGGGGTAGCCTTGTCTGAGCAGGTGTCTAGTTTGGGCCGTGACCCTGTTGTTCATTTGGGGCCCCTTCACCACCCAGGTGCAAACACCGATGTCCTATCCTGTCTCAGATCTGAATGTCAGGAAACCGAGATTGGGTTGGTCTTTTCTGTCATTCAAATCTGTAGCTTCTGAATACATGGAAGATAAAGGGGTCGGGGGCAACAACAAGGGGGCTGTCCCTCTGTAGGACCCCTCTCAGCCACGGTCTCACTGGCACCCGCATTGTGGAAGGACATATTCCCATGCTGTCCACTCCTCCATCTTTTCTTTAGCCTTTCTTCCCTGACTGCATGTAGCCCCTAAATGGTTAACCCTGTTGCCTGGTCTTGGCATGGCGCCAGCCCCAAGGGGCGATGCACAGGCTGGAGGCCCCCAGTGCATCCTGGCTTCCCGAAGGCACAGCAGCCGTGGGTTCCAGCAGGAATTAAACAATTACCAAGGCTTAGTCCTCCCCACCTTCCGTGGATCGAGTCTATAAATTGTCAGCCTGTTGACATTTTAATGCGAATTATGTCATGTGGTATCCCCTTTGATTTCGACATGCCTCAGTTTGTAAATACATGAGCCACTCAAAGGCTTGTGGTTAGTGTACACTCCGGAGGCCTCAGGGTTTTTGGTGGGGAAGAGAGCGCTGGAAGAGAGCACAATGCTGGGAGTGCGCCTGGCATGGAAAGCTGTTCTCGGGCGCCCAGGGTGGCTCTGGAGGAATGCTGGACTGTGCTGTGCGTGGGGGCACCCGCTGTGAGCCCTACTGCCAGTTCCTACCTCCCAGCCTCTCCCCGGACCCTAGGAAGGCTCCTGCCGTGGGGTGTTTTTATTGGGTATGTGGGTGGGCGAACATTTCCCGTGTGTTCTGTAACATGATGGTCACTTTCTCTGTCTCTGTGCCTGAAGAAGAACCAACTTACTCTAGATTTCAGGGTAAGCCAGCAGGGAACCTCACCCGGGGCAGGGCTTTTTCTGGAAAAAACTTGGTTGACCCATGGAAAGAATGGATGGAGGATTCTCCAGCTGAAGATAAGCATAGACGGAGAAGCCGGAGTGAAAGGAAGGTGTAGGCTCTTAAACTATATGGTGGACATGGCACCTCACACCTATGATCCCAGGACTTGGGAGGCCGAAACAGGAGGATTGCTGTGAGGGCAATGCCAGCCTGCACTACAGAGCGAGACCCTGTTCTGAACAAATGATTCATGGTGGTGGGGCTCATTATGTGTGTGGGAGAAGGAAGCTGGAGATGTTAAATGTTCAGGTTCTGAAGTGAAATTCCTTGGGATAAAAAAAAAAAACCACAAGGATAAATTTGTATAGAGGGTAAGTATTTCTTGGTGTGTGAATGTGTGCGCACGCGTATGAGTGTGCGTGTGTGTACGTGGGTGTGTGTGCTCGCTCACGTGTGTGAGTGCGCGACAACCATGAGGTCAGAGTTGAACACTGCATGTCTTCCTCAATTATTCGTCCTCAGAGTGTTCTTCGCTTTGCTTTTTGAGATAGGGTCTCTCACTGGCCTCAAACAGTTCAGCAGCCAGCAAGACCCAGCAGCCTCTCGTGCCCACTTTCCCAACCCTGTGGTCACAGGTTCTTGTTCCAGGACCTGACTTATGTACATGGATGCTGGGAATCCTAACTTGGTTCCTCTTGCTGGTGCGGCAGGCACTTTACCTGTCCTCCCCAGTCCCTTAGAATAGACTTTAATGGTGATTTTTCTCCTGAGAGCAGCTGAGAAGCCCCCGGATCTGAGGTTTTCCCTTTCAGTCTTAGAGCCCTGGAGGTGTTGGTTTCTTGGCTTTTTCCCCCACATGTAGATGTCAGTGTTCAAAAATGGGAAACTGAGACCTGTGAGGGTGGATAGATGGTGCCCAGATAAAAGTGGTTGGGAGAGATTCCAAGAATGTGCCCTAAATCTGGAAGCTGGTGTCTTCACTATTTTGCACCAGAGGGCCTGGGAACATGTACTCTTCCCTGGTCTGAACATGGCAACTGTTGAGCCTGCTGTCTAGGATGGAATTTGGCTGATTTACAAAAATGTCACGGGATTTTTAGTGGCCCTGGGTGGTCAGGACCTGTTTCCCACATGCTGTGTAATTCCAGTTTCATGTGTGGATAATGCCCGTATTAAAAGCAGTCAGAGCCATGCAGAAGCTAAGGAGGAAGAAGGGACCCATGTTCAATGACACATTTCCCATTCATCCGAGACAGAGGCTGGTAACTTCCCCAGGAGGTTGGGAAATGGTTCTGCAGTGGCTTCTGTCTTTGTGCTTATTTTAAAAGTGTTCTCATACGAGAAAGGGTTTGAAAATGAGAGTTCAGGCTGAGTCTTCCTTCTCTTGTCTCTTCATTGATTTCTCTGTCTTTATTACTTGGGGAAGATGGGATATAGCGAGTGTAGGATGGACAGACATGTGTGGGAAACACATACATTCCTTCCGAGAATGGTCATGGATATTATATTCAGGCTCTCTCCAGTATCTACTTAGAGTCTAGCTGTAAGGATATAATTTGAAATAAAATGCCAAGACATTAGAGTTTGAATCATTATAGCCCACAAGAACACTGGTCCTTGCTAATTAAAATATAGTTGATAGATTACAAATTCAAACACTGGCACCCAAGCTATAAGAGGGCTCTCTGCCTTAAAAAAAATATGAAGTATTGTTTGCAACTTGAAAGTAGGGCTCATTCACCTGCTTTCTCCTCACTGTGGGGAGCAGGTGCGAGTGCTTGGAAACACTTGGATTCTTAAAGCAAGGCCTTCTGTGAAGACACCCTGGGGCAGGAGTCATGGCTGTATGGTTAAGAACACTGACTGCTCTTGCAAAGAATCCAGATTTGGTTCCCAGCACCCATACCGTGGCTCACAGCGACCTGTAGCATCAGTTCCAGGGGCTCCAGCGCTCTCTTCTGGCCCCTGACAGTACTCTGTGCATGTGGTGAGCATACACACATGCCGGCAAACACATACACACACATTTTAAAATAAACTTGCACATGTAAGTTGGGATGTGCCTCAGTGGTAGAACTCTTGTCTAGCATGTGCGAGGTCCTAGGTTTGAGCCCCATGAGGGAACTAGATGTGTGGTGTAACTTGCTAGCAGCAAGCCGGTTATTTTATCCATGCCTTCCAATGATTGTGGCACCATCACCGTGCTCTCGCCTACGTGCCGTTCTTGCCCTTCTGGGCTGTTGGTGAGCCACGTCAGCCAAGTATGGCGCTTGGTTCTCCAGTTCTGTGGAAGAGACGACTCTGATGATTTTGATGGTGTTAGTAACGTGTGTTCATTCTCTCCTACTCTGGACCACTTCTGCCTGCCCTCCTTCAGAATTCAATGGGATTGGGTAACGGGCACAATGGTGAGCTCAGCAGAGACACATGTGAGCTGCAACCTAGTAAAGCCGGGGACTGTCATCACAAGGGGCCACTCGGTCCTCATTAAAAAAAACAAAAAACTGTGTCTGTGGGGTGAGAGAACACCCAAGGAGGCCAGAAGAGGGTGTTTAATGCCTTGGTGCTGGAATTAGAGGCAGTGTGAGCCTCCGACATGGGTGCGGGGAACAGAACTCAGGTCCTGGGAGAACGGTAAGGGCTTTTAACTGCTGAGCCATCTTGCCATCCCCGGTGAGTGACTTTGTCCTGACTAGATAGCAGCTATACTTGGCTTTGCTGCTTCCCTTGGGAGCTGTTGAGTCTGACCTGGATGACCCTGGACCCTTTGAGTTTTTCTGGCACCTGGGAACTCTGTAATTCCTTTGCCTTTCATAGATTTAGGGGCTCTAGATATTCTTTCCGTTTGAGCATCTGCTTCTTTTTCCATCTCTGCATCTGTTTCAAGTAGAGTTAGTTAGCGAGGTGGTAGGCTAATTGACAGGGTGAATGTGTGCTTATAGGGTTAGGCTTGTAGCTCATTTGGTAGGGTGCTTGCTTAGTGAGTCCAGAGCCCTGGGTTTGATAGCCAGCACCACATAAGGCAGGTGTGGTGGCATGTGCCTGTAATAAGGGGAGTGGAATCAGGCATTCTACTGCCTTCTTAGCTATATAGTGAGTTTGAGGCTACTCTGAGCTGAGACAGTATTCTCAATATGAAGGAGGAAGAAGATGATAATGACCATGTGACCCTTGCCTCAGCTGCAGCCAAGCGGAACATCAAGGTGTCCTGATGGTGCAAGAAGAGTCGTAGTTAAAGGGACTCTAGCCAGGCTCTGGGCAGCAAAGAAGAGTGGGCAGGCCCATCATCTCTTTCTGCCATACAGCAATGGCTTTGTATTAACTCCACATTCCTGCCACTCTCGCCCTATGGGTTATTTGCATGGCGTATGGTGTGTGCAGATGTCACAGACCCTGGCACCTGACCATGGATATGAATGAGACCTGTGTGTCCCCATCGGGAGGCCTTCCCAAGTACCCCTGTGACTGCCTGGGCAGAGTTCGGAATCATCAGAGGGGGCACCTGGGTAAGACCCAAAGGTGGGCATTCCCAGTTCTCAGGACTAAAAATGCATCAAGGAGGGGTAGGATGAGATGGAATTAAAATCCCCAAGGAAGTAAATGCCCTAAGGAAGAAAACTCAGGGTGTTGTTTTATAAGGGAAAATGGGAGCGAGTTAGAGGGAGGTGGAGGGTGTACAAGAGACTTAGTGGGGGGGAGTGGGGTCTGACAATTAACTAATTCTCCTTGCTCTAACCCATGACAGAATTAATCACACATTAACATAGTGACAACAAAATTAATGTCATATGCAAATTAATAGTGCAGGCTTGGCATTCAACAGCCTGTTGGTTTTCTAAGGCTTGTGTTGTATTTAGCACCCACCAGGGTAGCTGTAGTCCATCAGCTGGCAATGGCCCCACCCAGCCCTTGCTCTGCCTGATAACACATGTAGGGCCACTGTAAAACAGAAGTGACCCTCTTCCTGCTGCTGGCTGCCCTGAAATGACTTAGGTTAAAAACTTAGTAAAGTCAAAATAACACCAGCCTTGACCGGAGACCCCTCGGGCTCTGATGTGGTTTGCTCCCCCTCTTAAACTATCTGTCTCTTGTAGGGAAGCCAAATCTGTTTTCCTGAAGCCTTTCTAGGAAGCTATTAAAGCGCCCCAGAGATGCCCTGTTGAAAGAGAGCATTGGGTTGGCACAGTCAAATCTCAGCTCATTCTAACATGAGTTCGAAACTATGAAGGGCATTGTTTTGTGTGGCTTCAAAGAGTTAGCCCATGCCCATTAAATCAGCTCTGGAGCAGAAAACCTGCGCCTCTCCTTGACGACAACAAATAAATAAGTAAAGAGGAAGCAAGAACAGTGTGTTGTATAGCATTCTGCCTGTTTAAACTTCTGGGCCCCAGGCAAGTGTGGGCTCGTTTGGTCCAGCCAGCTACTAACCCGCTTGCACATTCACCATCTGTGATAATTACTATTTTGACACTTAATGAGTAATAGCCTTGCTAACCAGGCATTGTATGGAATGTAGAGACAGAGATGCGGTCCTGCCCGGGAGCCACATGGTGTAAGTGCCAGGACGAAGCGATTCAAAGTAGGATAAAAACGGTCCACTGCTGATGTTGATGGCGAATGAGTATTGGCGTTTCCTTAGTGGTACTGATTTCCTTAGCTTTTTCATTAGCTCCCACTTCATCCGCTACCAAGGAGAGAGACTTGAGATTGATGAGGTCATGGCAGAGATCTGGAAGTGCCGTGTGGGCTGCGTGCGAAGAGTCTTCATTCCTGGGGGTGTGCTTCCTGTATGTTATGTGCATTGGACAGGGAGTCCAGGGGGGAAAACGTCAGGGCCTTAGAACCTGGGGCACTAGGTTACCAGTAGCCAACATTTTGGTGTCAGAAAGTGAGGCATCAAGAGTAGATGGTGTTCATACTTGTTTCTTCTCTGCTTATTATAGACAGCCTAAGAGACAGGTTATGCATGTATGTAGCGTATGTGTAGATACAAGTATACATGTGCATGTAAATGTATTTGTAATTTTTTAGGTGTGTTATGCCTTATATACTAACTTTACTAGTCTTTATAACAGCTTTAAAATGACTACATCTATGTTGTGTGTGTATATATATGTGTGTGTGTGTGTGTGTGTGTGTGTGTGTGTGTGTACACGTGTGCACATGCGCTCGGGCGTTTGTGTCTTTCTGTCTGCATGTATGTGCCATGGCATATAGGAGGAGTCAGAGGACAGCTTTTGGGGTCTTAGGAGTTGGTTCTGTCCTTTTACCATGCGGATCCTGGGGATCAAACTCTAGTCTTCAGACTTGGCAGCAAGTGTCTTTCCTACATGAACCATCTTGTTGGCCTGTAACAGCTTTACTATGTATCGACTGAACGATTCACCCAAGAACTTAGTGTGGACAGAGCAGGGAAGCAGGGTGGGGCTTCCGCTTCTGTCCCTCGCTCTGACAGGTGCCAGTCCCACCTCCACATACGTGGATCATAATATCATCTGCAGAACAGAGCGGTTTGCCTTGCCTGGGGTCTAGGATTGGATACCCTGATGCTTAGGAAGGGATTCTAGAAGCAATGCAGCATGTAACAATCTGAGAGAAGTAACCCGGTGATGCCTGATCATGACCATTGTGTTCAAACAAAACAAAGCAAAACAAAAGACTCCGGGTATTGGAGTTGCTTAGAGTCACATAGTGCTTTCCACAGGGCTGGGGACCCATGTGGCCTATGCAGGCATATCTGGCCCTAGTGTTGCCTTGTCTCTGTGTTTAATATGGTGCCTTTGATGGTGGCCCTTTGCTCCAGGAGCTGGTGCCAGTTGCCACACCTCCTACCTGGTACTTACTGGCACAACAGGTGGGACAGGATAAGATGGGCTGAGGCTGGTAGAGAAGGCACACACAAGTGACTGTGCCAGGGAAGTGTCACTTGTGTAGGTATTGGGCCTCACTGTCCCCATGAGTATTAGGGGATGGTCAGGCCCAAGCAAGAATGGGCCAGGAGAAATTACTTTAGGGAGGAGAAATTGGGTTCACAGAGCAGTCCAAACATGGTGTTTGGGTGTTCCTGCTTGTGACCAAAGCCTTCAGGAAGACAGTTGGGAGGGCACTTCTGGCCCTGAGATGTGACCTGTGTGGCCATGACCTGATGCTTCAGTACAAGGAGGCCATCTCCAAAGCTTCCCCTTCCCAGGTACTTTGCAGTGGAGCTTGGTTTAGGGACCAGCTGGTACAGGTCCCTGCATGCCTCCCACATGCCCAGCTGGGAGGCGGGCCTGCTTTCCTTCTGCATCTGTGCGTGTGGCCATTTTAATTTTTCCCTGGACAGCCTTGCCTGGGATACTGCTTGCCGCCTGCCATGGTTGCTAAGAAACCAGCAGAGGCCCTGCTCCTCCTTGCTAAGGACAAGGCCCCAGCCAGCATCCCAGAGCCTGAGCCAGCATGTATCCTGCTGAGAGCTGGCCACATGTGCTAACCCCTTTGCTCTCTGTCAAGAGTTCTTTCTAGACCCCAGGATTCCTTTCTACACGTTCAGCGGCCGTGTCTGGTAGCTGTCTTTCCACGTCTGTCCTGTTAGTATTGAGGTTCCCTCAGTTGGGATTGAGGATGGACTGACATCCACATGAAAACGATAGTCCCTAAAGTTTGTTCCATCACCCTGCTCACACCACACTGGAGCAGACCAGATCCCTTCTGGCTTCTCTGCTCCCCTGCGTTACCCACAGCACCTCTTCCTGTAGCTCCATGCCATTCCTGCTTCTGAGCAATCCTTTATATCTACTGAAGGAAGGAAGGGGGGAAAATGGGTGGTTTTTTGGCCCCGAGGTCAGGGAAGGAAGTAATCCTGGCTGCCTTATTTCCCATGCGGACTCTGCCCACATTTCCAGAAGCTGCAGTTTCTGGAAGCAGTGTTGCTGATGCTGCGACGTTACCTTCAGCTCTCTCAGAATTATGCAGGTGGAGCAGGAGAAATGAGGGCAGGAGTGGGGACTGTCTGTTAGAAGTAGACCTTGTATCAGAAGGCCTACCTCTGGCCAGGGGGCGGAGCACCTGCTTACTGCCCCGCCCCAGTTGTCTCCTACCCAAGGAAGCCACTTTGTCACGCACGCAGCTTTTTTTCAATGTTTATTTCAAGTTGATTATATTTTTAATCATAAAGGGTTCCAGGGATTCCTGAGACCTGTTGGTGGCCAGCTGTGAGGAGTATTTAATTTTTTAGTTTTTCTGCGGATGCCTGTCAGAATGTATACAGTGCAGAGGGCGTTATTGTCTGTCATGGCCCTGTAGCTTCTGGATGTTGATATTGGATGATCTTTTGTTGTTATTGTTTTTCTTTTCTTTTTTTTTTTTTTAAGAGACAGTTTCCCTAGCTGTCCTGGAGCTAGCTCTGTAGATCAGGCTGGCCTCGAACTCACAGAGATCCATCTGCCTCCGCCTCCTGAGATTAAAGGCGTGTGCCACCACTGGCCGGCTATTTGTGGATGTTCTTATAATACTGTTTATTTTAGGTAGTCAGTTGTTATTTTAAAGTTAGCAAACTGTTCGGTTGGATTGGTTAGAACAATACTGTTCACCGTGGAAAGTAATAATACCTATGTGAAGTAGGAAAATAGTGCCTGTATTGATCATTGCATTTATGTAAAACTGTGGCGTGTTATATGTTGGACATACCAAGACAGACATCAGTAGGAACTGTTCATTTTAGTGGTACAGAATTTGGTGGTCGTTTTTATTTTTTCTTTTTCTTTTTTTAAATATTTTTTACGGTTTATTTAACTTTATTTTATGTGCATTGGTGTGAAGGTGTCAGATTCCCCGGAACTGGATTTTCAGACAGTTGTGAGCTGCCATGTGGGTGCTGGGAATTGAACCCGGGACCTCTGGAATAGCAGTCAATGCTCTTAACCGCTGAGCCATCTCTCCAGCCCCCGTTTTTTATTTTTTCATTTCTTTTATATTGTCCTCAAGGAATAACAAGCAGGTGCTGCTGAGATGGCTCAGTGGGTAAAGTGTTTGCCTTCCAAGCATGAGGACCTGCGTTCAACCCTGAGAACCCACATAAAAATGCTGGTTATGATAGTGCAAGCTTGTAGCCTCAGTACAGAGAGACAGCAGGCTCCCTCATGCTCACTGGTAGGCACTCTGGCCTCCTTGGTGATTCCCTAGGCCAGTGAGAGACTGCATCTCAAACGAGGTTGGTGCTGTTTCAAAGAATGGTACCAGCTGTGTCCTCTGACCTTTACACACGTGCACACACGCGCGCACACACACACACACACACACACACACACACACACACACAATTTTTTAAAAAGCAGCTAGATTACTTATGGCGTCAGAATCAACTGGAGAACAGTTTTAAAGGATGGGCTGTAGTTGTTATCTGAGAGCTTCTTCTGTGCACATGGGTTGGGAGAGAGAACATGTTTTAATAGGCTTTCTCAACATCTACCCCTTGAAGGTCATTTAGGAACTTTTGAAGCCATGAAAGAATATCCCACTGAAATATCTCTGAGCAGCAGCCATCAGGTTCCTGGGCACGGTCCCACTTCTAAGCAGTTGACTCCAGGTACTGTTAATTGTAGGAAAGCCTTTCCTGTATGAGAGAGACTGTTTCATTACCACCATGGGCAGACACAGCTCTGTCTTGTTCCTCTTCCACAAAATCTTTCTCGTCGTATGATTACTTTATAGACTGTGATGCTGAGTGTATTTTGTCACCAACTTAGAAAAAACTTTGCAAGGAATGACTTTTTTTTTTTAAATCACCGTTCAATATTTTTCTCTGGTGTGACTTTAGCAGCTACGGTGCACTGTAGTCCGAAGGTGCCATCAAGGTGGCGGTCACTCACCGCCCCTCCTTTTTGTCATTTATCTGTGCCTTGGGCGTGTCCTTCATTCAGCTTCCTTTCCGTCTCCTGCATTTGTCACGACCTATGTCCTTATCCCATGTTGTGAATGATGATACTCCTCATGAGGAGCCTTGGTAAAGCCTCCCAGTATCAGTGTTCGTAATACATCTATAGCATCTCACCTTTTTCCTTTCTTCATTCTTTGGCTGTAAACAAACCCTCAGTCCCTACGGAACTCCCAGCGCCTTGAAATGATCAAGACTCAAGGAAGGAATTCCTTGCTTCCCTTTGTCCTATTGACGGCATTGTTTCAGTGGGTCCCTTGCCCTCTCGATATTCTAGCAGAAATATCACAAATTTAACAGCTTTATATATGTACACATGGATTCCTATTTTATTTATGTCTAGCTTGAAAATGCCTCATTTAGAAGGTCTGAAGTGCAGAGAACACACCAAAAGAAAGCTATTCCTAACCTCATTGCCCAGAGGTGATTTTAATTTGAAATACTTTGGTACATGCAAATTTAGCCTTTCCTGTGCAGATATGTTATTGTTATTTTGTAGAATTAAAATGATCCTGCATATAATTTGTAACTAGCATTTGTGAAGTTTTACAGAGTATGACCTTTTCTTTAGTGGGGAGGGACGGGGTGGACACAGGTTCTCCTGTTACCCAGCCTGGCCCTCCTCCTTCGAGCCCTTGGAGTTACAAGTGTGTGCCACCATGGCTGGTGCATGACCTTGCTTTGATGCCACTAAATATCTTCCTACAACAGTAATATCTTTTGATTCATTGCATCTGTTATTTGTGTGTACATGAGTGTGGAGGTCGGAGAACAACCTATAGGAGTTCTCCTTCCATCCTGTGGGTCCTGAGGATTGAACTCAGGTCCTTAGACTTCCCATCCACCTCTGTTGCTGGCCCCACGGCAGGACTTTCAATAGCTGCGAACTCTGCTGCTCTACAGAGGTTCTGTGGTTTATTTAGCTGCCCCTTCATTTTACGTTCAGTGGTTTGCAACTTTTTACTATGGTAGGAAACATTAACAAAGACACTAAAGAGGACTCACTCTGGTTGAGGAGGACTCACTAATCGAGGAGGACTTCCTCTGTATTTTAGGCCCCTGCTCATCATGGCCTCTTACTGGTGGCTATCCATTTTGAGACCCACATCTCATATTATTATAATGGTGAAATCTTTGCTTTTCTCTTTTCTTCCCCTTGGTGAAATATGGAAATGCCTCTCCCATGCCAAGGTGATTTGTCGGGTAGTTCCTCTTCATTTTATTTCTGGCTCTGTGCTTTCACTCATGAACCCATCTGAGGTTTGTTTATCTGTGTGCTGTGAGGCAATGATCTCGCTATATTTGTTTTCGTGTTTAGTCATCAACGTCAGCTTCCTGTGCCAACCAGTCCTCCTTCCATTCCATGGTGCCCAGCAATGCTGACATACTACTTACTAAATTTTACTTAGGTCTGTTAGCTTGTTTCTGTAATCTTGGAACTTGAGAGACTGAGTCAGGAAGATTGCTGCAAGTTGGGGGCCAGCCTGGGATCTGCTCACTGTGCAGTGCCAGTCTGGAAACTAGAGTAAGACCCAGTCTTAAAATACAAAACAAAACAAACGAAAAACTTCCTTTTCCTTATCACCTGTTTATTTTTTATTATTTATCACCCGTGACTTTTATAGACTGTTGAGTTAATGGGCAAGGCCTTCTGTGTCTGTTCCAATCTATTAGAGATGTTGGACAAAGGAGGTCTAATTAGATAGCTGAGCTTTTCCTGCAGTGGTTTCCCTGAAGGTTCACTTTGATTCGTGAGCAGCATGCTTTGGGCTAACACTCTTGAGTGCAGAGATACTTTTGGGCATCCCATCAACCCCTCCTGTTTCCAGATTGCTCACAAGGACGTCCTGAGAGATAGAAGCAAATGCCACTCATGTTTAGTAGCCCCTTGACCTCTTAGCTGAGCACTCACCATCATAGTTGTCACCGCATTTGGGTGGCGAATGGGGAGATGTAGAGTTGGGGCAAAGGCACCCGGCCCTGCCTTCGGCGCTCGGTGAGCACAGCTCTCTTCTCATCGTTCCTGACTACCTGTTCCAAGAACTTGCCGACATCTGCCTGAGGACTGGGTTTTTGCCTTGAAAAATCAGACACCGCGCTGCTTCTCACTGCTGCTCTTCGTTCTCAGGATTAGGTCAAACATTGAAAGTGCTGGTTGGGGGAAGCGAGGAGAACGTGTCATTGGTCCTTGGTGATTGCTAACTGTCAGCTCCAGGGTACCGAATCATTAGAACTGTGATTGGCACACGATGTGCCCTGCAAACTCACTGCCATTGCAGCCCTTCTTGACAGCTTAGAAAATGGGCACCCCGAGAAGTATCCTGTATCCAAAATGCTTGGGGCCCAGACATGTTGGCAGTTTTGGAATTCTTCTCGGAATGTTTGCATATACATGTCAAAATAGCTTGCGATGGGACCCAGGTCTAAGCATGAAATTGATTTGTTTCACATGTGTCTCGGTAACTTCACATGGTATTGGTAGTGCACCCGCCGAGTGACTGTGATCCCTCATGTGGAACTTTCCAGTTGTGTTGTTACGTCAATGTCCTAAATGCTTTTGATTTTAGAGTATATTGGAGCCGGGATGCACAATCTATGTGTCCTTTAAAGTTCCATCAGAGGTTCTGTCTTGAGAAGAGGTTTCCCTGTTACTATCTAGCTTACTGGATAGTTTTGGGCTAGACTCCAATGGTTGCCGATTTGGAATGGTTACACTTACTGTGTTGACAGCTGAGAGCCTCCCCTATTTCTTGTGCTTAGTGGTACTGTGTGTTTACAAGAGGTCTCCTCTGTTGAGGTCCAGAACCGTGTCAACATGATGTTCGAGGAATGCATGTGGTCTGGTTCCGGACAAATGCCATCCTCTTTGCCACCTCTTCTCCCTGGCAAAGAATGGCGGGGAGGGTCAGTACTGGCACTGGGTAGCATGGACTATGTAGGTGAACATGGCTGTTCTCACCCTCACATCTGTTTCCCGCTTGTTTTCTGGAAGCGGTTTATTTTCTGTTTGTTTTCGGATGACCAAACATTGAACCGTTGGAACCAAACAAGCTAGCAGATCAGTGTTTGTAGGTTACAGATCTCGGGGTCCCTGCCAGGTTCTGCCCTCTTGCTGGCTGTTGGTCACTTTTGCAGACCTGTGTGCATTACTGCTGTGACCGCTCCAGTGGCCGCTCAGACTGGTAGACGTCAGTATGATTGGTGAGGCTTGTCCCCGTGACACACAGTCTGAGGCAGTAGCAGTGAGCGCTGTGACCTTTGAGCATCTCTTGCACCTGTGGCTGGAAAGTTCTCGGCTCAGCTCTGTGCATCTACGAGAGGGCTGCCCTCTGTTGTAGCTCACCAGTGTCTCTACTTTGTGAGCTCACCTGAGCCTTTAGATATTGCCACTTGGCTACATGCTGCTCCGTTTTGATGGCCTTGAGCTCTTTTTATGTTTTTTTTTGTGGTGTTTTGTTTTGTTTTGAGACAGGGCGTCACTTTGGACCCCGGGCTAGACTGGTGCTCCCTGTGCAGCCCAGTATGGCCTTGGATTTGCAGTTCTCTTGCCTCAGCCTCCCCAAGTGCTGGTATTACAGGTGTGAGTCTCCTTGAAATTTTGGAGTTGAATATGGAGGTGCAGGGTAGCAGACAACTCTTGAGACAGCAAGCATAGTCTCCAATGCAGTGTTTCTCAGCCTGTAGGCCAGGACCTCCTTGGGGGGAGGGGCGGTAGAATGACCCTTTCGCATCAGATATCCCGCATATCAGATAGTTACGATTCATAACAGTAGCAAAGTTATAACTGTATGGTCGGGGGTCAGCACCACATGAGGAACTATGTTAAAGGGTCGCAGCATTAGCAAGGTTGAGAACCCCTGCAGGAGAGCAAAACAACCTGAGTTCGAGCCTGTCTCTGTCCCTTAACACCAGTGCCAACACGAACAAACGACTTATGCTTTCTGCCCGGCCTTCCCGCTTGTAGTCTGGGGCGCATTCATCCTGATGCTGGAGCGTCACACTCGGTAGGCGGCTGTAGGGCCAGTGAGGCAGTGTTTGTGTGCTCACAGGACCCTCGCTGGTGCGAGAACTTGACAACCCAAGTGTTCATAACGAGGACAGCAAACTCCGGTCTTGTAGGTAGACTTTGCTATGAGATGTTAGTGCAGAGAGAAGCTTACTTCTGTTACAAGATGTTTCGTTTTCCACTTTAATGCCATCAGTGTGGAGTTTCATCCTCTCACCCCCAGAAGCCTGGGAAGGACTTAGTGATTTGTTTCCTAATGAAATACATGGGAAAGGCCTTCAGACGAGACTGGCCCAGGTTTAGAGAAGCTGGGCTGATGGCATCTCCACCAGGTGATGGAGGTTGTCTTGCCATCTTCCTCATGGTGGGATGTTGTATTGGTTACTCTCCTCATCACCAAATGCGTGGCAGAAGCACACTGAGAGAGGAACTGCATAGTTTGTCCTGTGGTTCCTGAGGGGTCGGATGAGGTCGCTCGGAGCCATGTTTCTGGGGCTGGTGTGAGGCAGAACATCATGGCAGATGTGGAGGGAGAGCCTTTAGATATTGCCACTTGGCTACACGCTGCTCCATTTTGATGGCCTTGAGAAAGGAAGAAAGGAAGCAGAGAAAAGAGCCATAGGGGGAAAGAATCCAGAGTAACATATAGCCCGGATCATGTGCTCATAGGAACCTGCTTCCTGTAAAGGCCCCCTGTTCTCCTACACAGCACCGCTTCCTGGAAGTGCTACCCCATGGTATGTCTGCTGGAGGATGAATCCACTGGTTAAGTCAGAGCCCTCCGGATCTGATGGCCTTCAGAGACACATGCAGATGTGTGCTTTATTAGCCTTCTCGGTGTGTCTTAACCCAAGCAAGTTGACTAGGAAGAGTAAGCACCTGAGAGGCCATGGGCAGGGCACGTGACCAGCGCGCTTCCAAAGTATCCAGGCCGTGGAATTGAGGGGCACAGAGGAACTGTCATCCACAGCCCAGTGCCATGTAGAGTCCTGATTCAGATCCCAGATCGCTGGTGACACTGGAGAGCCTGAGCAGTCTGAGACTCAGCAGCATCAGTACCAGTCTCCCTCGTACTGACAGGTGGCCTAGGTGGAACTACCCCGTGACTCTTCTGCCGTGGACACGAACTGATTACAAACTGAAAAGTTAAAATCAAAGAAACTGACTCACCGTATATGCTGGTTCTCAAAATGCTTAAAATGGGTTTAAAGCTGGAACTTAAAGTGGGTGCCATCGTGACTACCTCCCAGGGACAGTGGACTGTTAAATGTTGGTAGCCCCCCTGGACTTCCTTCCAAGGGCAGGCACATAAACGTTTTTTGTTAAATGTTTTTAAAGGCCCTTTTCCTCCTATTCTGATTGCTTGCCTTAGAGGTCCCGATGATCGTGCAGCCCTCCCCAGCCCCCGCCCCCAATTCCCACCTCCACCCCTGCCAAAGTGTCGTTTTAGACCTACTCGGCTCTTCCATAAGATCCCTTTAAAGTGGCATTTGTTTAGCTGTGCTTAATTTTATTTTCCACTCATATTCCTAACCCATCCAGGTCCCTTTTATATTGCCTCTGCCCTTGCCAGTCTTTTGAAAGCCTCCCAAATTAGCATCATCTG
>PVIU01000405.1:185407-330345 GCA_004026605.1 Ondatra zibethicus
GAAGGAAAAAGATGTTACTTTCTAAATCCAAATGTAAATGACTTGGATTATCCGTGTCACTGAGCACTTCATTCATGCAGATAATTGAGAATTGACAGTGCCCTTTTCCCTCAATTACTTCCTGAGAGTTCCATGTGGTACAATGGGGGAAACATGAAGCTATTTTTAAATAGCTATGTTAATGTCCTCATTAATTTTACCATTTTTCTACCAATTAACAAATATTAACTCTTGAGGCAGAATTAAGTTGGCTTCCCCTAGGAAGCCACATTTGCCAGTAACTCCCTTGCCAAGAGAGCCCAGCGAGGCTTTAGCTTTTCAGGCCTTCTGTTTGGCAGTGTGCAGGTGAAGCGGAAACGCGGTGGTTCTCAGGGTGATCCTGTGCTGGATCACAGCCAGCGAAACACAGTGTCGTATGGCAGGTGCTGAACCAGGACCAGAGCCACAGGATTGAGTCCTGTGGCCACATTTGTCAGCCTCACATACAACTCAGCCTAGGGCTGCGTACATACTCAGTGCCTGCTCAATACTCAGTGCAGGGCTGCGTACATATTCAATGCCTACTTAGTACTCAGTGCAGGGCTGTGTACATACTCAGTGCCTACTCAGTACTCAGTGCAGGGCTGCGTACATACTCAGTGCCTGCTCAGTACTCAGTGCAGGGCTGTATACATACTCAGTGCCTCCTCAGTACTCAGTGCAGGGCTGTGTACATACTCAGTGCCTGCTCAGTACTCAGTGCAGGGCTGTGTACATACTCAGTGCCTGCTCAGTACTCAGTGCAGGGCTGCGTACATACTCAGTGCCTACTCAGTACTCAGTGCAGGGCTGTGTACATACTCAGTGCCTGCTCAGTACTCAGTGCAGGGCTGCGTACATACTCGGTGCCTCCTGGGGCCCCAGGGTTTGAAATGGGTAACTGAGGGGATGTGGAGTCTTCCTTCTGCCCCCTTTCCTTCATTCCTGCCTTCTTTCCCTCTTTTCTGTTCTTGTGTCCCCTTTGAGGCAGACAAATTGATTGCATAGGAAGCTGACAGGTTTTAAAACATACACGAGTAATTAAAATTCCTTAACGTGCAGGGTCACATCGCTGACACGCGGGGTTCCCATCTACTGCCAGTTTGCTCTCGCTGTTTTAACTTAGGGACATCATCGGGCTTCTCCCTGCTCCCCAAGAATCAGCCATGGTGTGGAATAATGGACAAACCCTTTGAAATCCATATAGGGCTGGAGACAAGTGTGACGGTGTTATTGAGATGTTTATGCAATTTCTTTTCCAAGTCCAAACTTCGAGACTGCTCCTTCCTGGCTTTCAAGATCCTCAGCCTTCTGCTTTTAGTGGATGTTTAGGGGGTACCCTCACAGGCATGGCCGTCACCCGGGTGTCACCTTCCACCTGTGTTCCCTTGGCCATGTAAAACCCGAGCTCCTCTCAGCCTCTGGAGAACATCAGCGGTGCCTACATCCTGCTGTTATTAGCGCACAGATTTGGTAAATGTGGGGTCCGTTTTCAGCTGTTGCTCAGCTCAGTAAACATCGGTCTTCACCTTTTTTTTTTCACAAGGTGTTGCTTACTCTTGATTATAGAAGAATATGCAAAACTCGAGGATCACATGGCCCAGGGCAAATTTACATAGAAGTCCTTACAGCCAAAACAAGGGATGGTGTTTAATTATTCTTAATTCATTTCGTCATTCAGAGTTAAATGACCCTTGGCTAGGTGTTGACCTTCAGTTTCAAACAGCTTAGTTTTATAGAAAGTTTTCCAGCCTGTGTGTATGTTTGTGCGTGATTGCGTGTGTGCACGCATGTGTAGCAAACAAAGACTTGTAGATGGGGGGGGGCTGCATTCCATCTTCTTTGAGACCAGGCTTGTGGGTTTTCATGTGACTGGGTCAAATTCTCAGTTTCAGATCAGGATCAGTATATTACCAAGAGAGGAGGGAAAGCCAGCTAGCCAGTTGTCTTTTATACATAAAGTTTTATTGGTACACCGCCACCCTTCATCTTCTCATTACAGTTTACCCCTGCTTTTTACAGTGCCAGAAACTGGGTGACTGTGACAGAGATGTGATAGCCTCAGCTTCTAAGGTGTTTGTCCTCTCGGTGGTTACAAAGTTGTCTGAGCTCTGGTCTGAAAGAAGCCTTCTTAGAGCAGTAGTTCTCAACCTGTGGGTCACGACCCTTGAGGGGGGGCGTCAAACGACCCTTTCCCAGGGGTCATGCATCAGATATCCTACATATCAGATATTTATATTACAATTCATAATGGTAGCAAAATTACAGTTATGAAGTAGCAACGAAATAATTTTGTGATTGGGGCCACTACAGCACCAGGAACTGTATTAAAGGGTTGCAGCATTAGGAAGGTTGGGACCCATTAGTTTAGAGGCTTGTTTTAATGGCATTCTGGGGAAACTGTGGAGTTAGACATTATTCCACTCCCAGCATCCTTAGAATGCATCTGTTGTCAGCGTGGCTGGCTGTGGCTCATTCCCCTGATCTGAAGACTTGGCTTATGAGCTGTTGAATACAGTGACCCTGGCTTCATGGTAACTAACCCTGCCTCATTCCCGAGACCGAGTAGTTTCCAGCCTTGCTGTGGGGAGGACTCTGCTCATTAGTGGGTGCGTGTGGCCTTTGGTTTCGCTAAAATCGGAATGCTTTCTCAACCTGAAACCGCGGCTATTATTCTAAATGGTAAGTGATGTAGCTCGCGCCGAAGACAAAGTGTTCCCTGGTCATCACTAGACAAGGTCCATCGTCGTGGTAACACCGTGAGGTGGGCTCTAAGTACTGCCATCTGGCTTCACTGCTGAAACGGGATGGGACAGTGACTCACTGAAGGTCATTTGATGACAAAGCCCACTGGCCACTCGTGTCATCTCATGAGTCACGTTGGCCCTGGGGAATGCAGCTGGCACCTGCAGGGCTCACACCCAGAGGCAAGCTGGTCCGCCTAACAGGTTCTTCCCTGACCACCCAATGATTTAATCGCCAAGGTAAGTGAATGGGTGATCAAGCAATTAATTCGTCGCCATGTGGATCCTGGCTCCCTGTGAGTACAGATGGTGGGGGTAAGGCTTCCCGAGCCTCTAGCTTCCTGTTCACACCGGTCACCACCACCTGACCACGGATTTCAGTTTGCTTTAGCACTCATGAAGTACCTCCACACTGACTTCCTGCCTCCTGCCTCCTGGCATGTGGTGTTGCTGTCCCTCTGCTTACAGTGGAAGACACCACTTGGTCTTCTCTCCCCTGTGTTCTCGCTGATAGATGATCTGGGTTCTGGATGCTGATTCAGAGTAGAAGGACGCATGGTTCCTGCCTCCAGAGGCCTTCCAGTCTCCCTGGGGACTACAGGCACAAAGCAGACATTGCAGATTCTGAAAGACAAGGGAGAGGAAGTGGGTGGAGCCTTCAAGGCTTAGAATCCAGAAGGGAAGGGCTCTCTGTAGATAGGAAGGAGACATATAGAAGGGACAGGTATGTTAGGATGTGCAGGAAGTAGATGCATGCACAGGAGGAACTACACAGGCCAGCACACACCGTATACAGAAAGAGCAATGAAAATAACTTTTCTCTCTTGAGTGGTCAAAAGTGTGAGGTAGTAGAAAAAAATAGAGATAAAGAGGGGGATGGATGAGTTAAAACTGGAAGAATGACCGCTTAAAACACAGTGACCAGTACTTGGGAAGCTGAGGCAGGAGGATTGTTGTGAGTTCTGAGACCAGCCTGGGATACTGAGTAAGATGCTGTCCCAAAACAAAATAAAACAAAAACAACAACAAAAACAAACAAACAAAAATATCACGGTGGCCAAAACCTGAGACTGGATGTTGGGTCGCCTGGCCTTCAGTTATTGTAACTGAAGAGCAAAGGCCCTTGGCTCTACGATTGGAAGGTTTTAAGACTTAAATTTTTAAAATGCTGCTAACCCGAGAGATTTCAGAAAGATGGCAGTTTTAGATTGGCCGCATCTTACTGACATGGTCCAGGAAAGGAGCACAGCCAGGCTTCGTCCAAATGTCCCCATGTCCCTTTCATGTAGGATATCTGACATGGCCGATGTGCTGTAGCTTTCCAGTGCTTTACTGCTGCTGGGGTCTTGGGTGTCTGTTTCCGGGCCCCATCTTCCTTCCCTTCCTTTTCTCCCCCACAGACTTTACTACTATCTTGCTCCAGTGAGTTTGCATTTCAGTGAAGGGAACTGCTTGTGTTACATTTTAGTAGGGTTTGTGGACTATGCCCGAAGTAGAATAGATGAGCTGCCCCTGCCCCCAGCAGGTTCCCATGGCCTTTCCTGGCCTATCCGTATTTCTTTGCCTGTTAGAACACCGAGGGCATGTCTCTGAGGAGAGGATGTTTGGATTAGTGTTGGACTAGTTGCTGCAAAGCCTTCCTGTGTATCGCACTTAGAAGTAAGTTTCCTGGGGCTGGAGAAATGGCTCAGTGGTTAAGCAGCTCTTGGTTGCTCTCTCAGAGGACACAGGTTCAGTCCCAAGGACCCACATCAGGTGGCTCACAAGCACCCGTAACCCCAGTTCGCTCTACCCTCTTCCGGCCCCATGGGCATATATTCACATACACAGAAATAAATATATTAAAAATAAATTTAAGAATGTTTTGCTGGCAACTTTGTCTTTGGCCTCATTCCACTGATGACTTGAACAGAATCCTGTGTCAGGGGCTTAGGTCCAAGTTGTGTGGGCATCTCCCAGAAGGGGACAGTTTGGGCTGACTAGCCAGGCAAAAGGTTGGAGATATAGCTGAGATGGGAAATATACACACAGCAACTGTGGACTTCTGAGTCCCTGTGGGGAGTATTCTCCCTCCCCCCTCACAGGCCCTGGAATTTGGAAATCGAGGAAGGCAAAGCACCAAGCCATTTCAGGGGAGTTGTTGAGAGGCTTGACAGGGAGGGTCAGACCCGGCCCCAGCCTCAGTCAGATATGAGGATGTCAAAGTTATGTTGTTTGGAGATGGTACCTCTGTGAAGAAGTGCTCTTCCCATGAGAACCGGGGAGCTGAGGTTCTTACGGCTTGCACTGTGTCCCTTGTGTCCCCGAGCAGCATCACTGTGCTCCTTTGGCCTTGGTAGCTCTTTCAGGTTTGCTGCTGATGGATGGATGGATGGATGGATGGATGGATGGATGGATGGATTCTTTGCTGTAGAGGTGTGGTGGGCTCTGCCCACAGCTGCTCAGGGCACCCACAGCTTGAGTGGCTCCCCAGCTTGAGAAGGCATGCACGGACTGTGCTCTTTTCCACGTTCAGTATCCAGGTCTTGCACCTGCTCTCCCATTAACAAGGGAGCATGGCGACCAGCCTCTGCCTCAGAAAACAGGGCAATCCAAAGAACAAACATAGCTAGGTATATATAGAAGAAATGGAAGGGTGGGACATCTGTGACTGCTCAGATGTCCTCTAGCTGGGACATTCTGTGATTTGTATACTAAGAAGGGGGAGAGGGACACTCTCTTGTGATTTTTATACTAAGAAAATTGGGTCACTAGGTACAGCCATTGAAAGTCATTATCTCCTGTCTTAAAATAGTATTTAAATAAATAGTAAATATTAGCAAACATTTACTTTCTTCCATCCCCAACCTTCAGCGCAGTGAGGAGGGTGTAGAGAAGGAGGGGGCAGTGAGGTTCAAAGGAGATGATGTGTGGTGGGTACTGACAGGGATTGCCTTTAGCCCTGGGACCTGGAGGGAAAGAGACAAAAATTGCTCAGCTGTGATGGGGAAGGAACTCCGGAGGAGGATGACCATATTGTCACCTGCCTTTTGATTGCTGTGGCATTTTAGCATGTGAAGGAAGTACCTGGGAGGGCATCCAGCCAGGAAAAGGCGCCCAAACCAGAAAGATCAGATTGGTGAGTGCAGGGGGAGCTACCATAGGTCTGTTTTTGTGGGAAGTGGAGGGCTGAAACCTGAGCCCAAGGGAGCAGGGCATTCAGACTCTTGAGATAGGTCTTGACAGGCATGCCAAAGACCAAGAGTCAGATGGTGCAGGAGAGGATTTTCCTTCTTCATTCAGATCATCAACCACCAGGGTTTAAGGACTCGCCATGGATCTGGAGCTGTGCTGATAGGAGAGAACAGAAAGATAGGACCTGGACCCAGCTGTTTGGGGGAGGGGAGGGAGCGCAGAGAGGAGGACTGGGGAGTAGGCCACATTGCTTGCCCAGCGTTCATAAGTAGAATGTAAAAGCTGCTTCTGGACCTCTGTAAAGGGCACAGGTCTGGCCATTCCAGAGGAATACTTCATTATATCTGTGTGCCCCCAGACTCTCTTCAAAAGACCCTGTGCATTGTTTTCAATCAGAAGATGAGCCAAACTGTTAACACTTGGAATTCAGTAGTATGACCAATTTCATGATCTTCATTTAATGAATGGAAACATTTGATATAGGATAATGCATATTCTTTTGGTTTTTTTCCCTGGGGACTTTGCATTTTGTAGCAGGTTGTGGGCTAGCCTGCATAGTTTTTACCCTGAGCCAAATCTCAGTGCACATATACCCTTTCAGATAGCTCTCAGGCACTGAACTGTTTCTAATGGGCAATCAGTTGGCCACCACACAAACACACAGAAGGTCCTCTGTATTGGAAGCCCACCTTCCCTGACCCACCGTCTAAGACAGTGGTCACTAGACAAACTTGCATAAGAGTCACCTAGAAGGCTTGGCTGAAACCCATGTTTCCAGGTTCCACCTTTAGAATTTCTGTTGACTTGGACAGAGCCTAAGAATCTCCAAGTCCAAGGTTTCCTAGAAGTGTTGATGCTGGCAGTCCATGGCCGCTCTTGGATAATGTTTGCCAAAAGCTAAGCATCCCTGGGCAAAGAAATTGCTGGGTTCCTGGTGGGACCTCCCTTTAATGGCTCCTTTGCAAGGACTGGAGCAGGACTAAAGAGGGGCAGGGGCCTCTTACGACCCTGAGTCACCTTCCTCCTCATCTTTGTGAAAGTTCAGGCTCCTCCAGTGTCCATGCACTTTGTGTGATGCTGGACCCCAAGCCATGGCTTTCAACACTCTCAACTTCTCGCCTCTTCATCCCTGAGGAGCAAACAGCCCGTATGAACACCAAAGCTGGGTCTCAGCCTCAAGGAGTGGTGGTCGGTTCTCTGTGTGGCGGTCACACTGCAGGTTTCAGTCTTGCCTTGTGATCCTACTGGATGGTACCGAGGTCCTTCCTTGAGAGGTCCCTTGTGACCTGTAAGCGCTGCTGAGGAAACGAGGGACAGCACAGGCAAGGGAAGACTCCTAGAGATTCCCCTTGCCCAGGAGATAGTCCCGTCTTTGAGCCCATGCCCAGTGAAGTGATTAATCAATGCCCTCCACTCTGCTGGACAATTAAGGGAAGCGGGAGAAGTAGGGAAAAGTCTTCAGTTAGACCTAATTTGGCACCATATTGTTTTCTGTTAATCTATTTTGCTTTCTGTCCGTCTGTCCCAAGGGACGGGTGCCTTGCTGCTTGCTGAAGCATGCATAACTAATGTCCTCATTAAGGGCTGATCTGTTTATCAGAACCATGCTAGGAAGCTGGGCTGCCAAACCTAGGCACAAGCTGGGGGCTGTTACCTCCCTCTGGGCCTTAGCCCCACCTCATTAAGTTGGTCCCGGCTATTGATTGGGAGCCTGTGTTTGGAAGAGTCTTACTTACTCCATGCATTATCTTGACAGATTGATCAGGCCTGATTGAGAACCTCTTAAAGGAACGAACAGCTGTAATGGGAAAGTTGGACTCTGTCATCCGTTAGGATGATTCTGGAAGCAACAAGAACAAGGCTGACATCTTGGAGCAATTGTATTTACAATTAACATGGCTGAAAACGATTGCCTCTATTGATCCCCCCTTCCTGCAATTACAGCCCCATTGTTTACATTCCAGCACTTCAGTTATAAAAAGGAAATTCAATAATTATTGCATTATTTAAAGTTAAAGTGCCACAGAGTTTGCTGGCTGCGCTCGCTGGTTGATTTAACGTTCAGTAAAATCCATGCTGAGCTCTCCATCTTGAGGCCAGCAGTATCGGCTTTTAATGAGACTTAAGGTGGGGGGGGGCTCGGTGTACATGGTGTTTGTCTGGGTTATTTATGGGGGTGGGGAGCAGAAAGCAGGATGGAGAAACCAGCCATGTCATGGTTCACGAAACGGTCCCTCTTGTGTGGGCATCTAGCCTGCAGATGGCCATGTCTCTCTTGGTGGCCACTTTGCTCTATTTCTGCCAAACAAGTTTTCTTTACCTTGTTGCTCCCTTGTCCCCCTTCCCATTCCCTTCAGTCTTCAGCAAAACCTTTAGTCTTTGAGGAGAAAAGGTGGGCTGTCAACAGCAGACAGGAGGATCCCTACCAAATCTGTTAGTTTCTTTCTGTCCCGTTCCCATTTTTTCCTTTCAAGGGAGAAATTAAATTACACACACACACACACACCCCTCATGAAGAAGTCAGGGATTCTGTATCCGTGTACCTGGCAGCAAGTACCTGGGTGCTCGGAAAGTGACCCTGAGTTTGGAGTACCAAATTCATGCTCTCTGCAACAGCAACTCGAAAGTTAAGGCCATTTTCCTTTTTTCCCTGTTTGGTTGAGAGTTACTGTGGACTCAGTTCCAGGGAGCATCTGGGCAGGTGGACCTAGCAGGATGCAGAGCAGAGGAGGAAAGAAAAGCAGCCCCTTTCCCTTAGCCATCACCAGCCACGCTCCCTTCCACAGCCGTTTCCGACTACAGGTTCGGAAAGCAAGAGGAAGATGAGCAGAGCCCATTGTGACTTTTACGCAGTCTCCGAAGCAGACCAGTAGCAGGCAGCTACTTCCAGTGAAGTTTTCCATCAAAGAGGCGAACTGTCGTGTGCAGGTCTTGGGCGATTTATCGGATATACCTTGTGGGAATCCGAAATACTCCCTAGGAAAACGGCAAGTGCAGAGGTCGGAAGCCTTGGAAGTTTTCCTGCCTACTGTGGGATGTCTCTGTGTTTCCTAGCCTGGGTTTCTTTTCTCAGTGATTGCTGTCCAAGCCATAGCCTCAACACCAGCGCGCGCGCGCACACACACACACGCACACACACACACACACACACACACACACACACACACACACACACACACACACACACACACACACACCCCCGGGAGATTATAAATTCCTGCTGAATTAGAAGACGCTATAAGGAACCCAGTAAGGAATGACAGCGGCGCCTGCCCTGCAGGTGCTCCCAATGGAGGCCAAGCTGGAGAGCCACTGAGCGACAACACCAGTTGCATCACAAACATCTGGGCCTGTGGTGCGGCGCCACCTGCCAGATGTGATGAGGCAGGATCTGGGTTCACAGTCTGGTGATCATGGCAGTGCCAGATAGACAGTCCTTCCCCGTTTCCAAAGGGTTTCACTCGTGGTTTCTCAACATGGTTCGGTAAATGGCTTCTGTGGAGGCACGGCAAGTGTGAATAACTCCATTTTACAGACGAAGTGGTGACACCTATTTGGACCACCAAACAGCCCCCCCCCCATGCCATGTTATTTTCATGGAGTTGGAGATACAGATAAGCAAACTCCTCAGAGTGTACTTGGGGACGAGGGAAGTGTCTCCCAGCCACATTATCCATCACTTTCTCCCTGTCCTCACCTGGGGCGTTGACAGACTTGATTAAGAATGTGGCCCTTGATTTTCATTCTGTCAGCATCCCAGGAGGCAAAAGGATGGGTAAACACATCATTTTGTGGCAAGGGCGTGGACTGCCTACCCGAGCTGCAGGGCATCTAGGTAAATTACTTCCAGTAGACGCGGAGCATCTTTTTATGAGGAGGAGGGTGGATGTACATGTGTTCAGCATCTCCCAGCATAAATTCTGTCTATTACAGTTTCTGTTCTGTTGACACTGGCCTCCCCTTTAGGATCTGGGAAGATGTGGGGTTGGTTGTACTGAGCGGAAAGTTAAATGAGCAAGTTTCCCTTCTTAACCCAGAGATCAACTGATTTGAAAAACATCACAAGTGATAGTAGCCTTAATTATTAGGAAAGCTGACTGTGTATCAGGTATAGAGAATAAACATGCACATCACACTATCAAGTCCTCCCAGCCGAGAGATAAGGGAGTTCTGTCACCGAAGAGATGGAGGCCTGGTAGTAGGTGTGACTTGACCCTTAGTGTAGCCAGCGGACTCACAGCGAGGGTCTCGTGCTGGGCCAGTGGTCAGCCATGGTGCATCCTGGGCCAGCATTGTTGGCAGTGGATTGATGAAGAGTGGAACAAATCATAATCCTTGTTTTTGTGTGACAACTTTTCTCTGTGAGGGCTGGAGAGTAATACCAAGGCAGGCAACCTCCTCAGAGACCAGAGAAGGGCACAGTTGTCAGAATGCTGTCCTGGTGAAGATTTTGAGTTCCTGGGCCTGGGGCCATGGGCGTTTTCTGAAGGGTGGTGAGAATTTTCCTCACAGGGCAATTTCCTCACCAGGTGCTAAGGCACTGACCTTGCCCAGACATCCACGTTTGTACCCTTTCCCCAGAAAGACTCCAAGCACAGGCCGACAGTCTGCAGACAGTTTCAGATCTTGGAAGTTCTTTTCCTCTTCGGCTTTCGTGTCTGGCACAAGCCTGCTAATACGGAGATTTAGGGACCAAGTAGTGCTCACGTAGGAGAATCTCAGCTCAGATCCCGGAGTTCGGAGGCAGAGAGGGAGCACCCTGGTGACTTGTTCTGGGACGCGAGGAGCCTGGCCTAGAAACCAGAAAATAGGGCAGAGCCACCCAAACGATTGATCTCGGAACCATTTTTACTTCCTTTTGTTTTTTTTCTTTTCTTATAAATCATATCTTACGGTGTCTGCAGGGCTCCTACAGTGAAATAGGGCTAAATTAGCATGTGCCAAGGACGAGGGCACTAGTGGATGAAAAGCCAAGATTAAACAGAAAATATGTATATATTTAGGTTGACCTTTCACGCATCAAGCCGAAAATGTGACATTCAGTCTGAAACCAACTCAACCTCACTGATTAAAAAAAATTAACTGCCCTGGATGCATTGCATCTGAAAGGGATTCTTTTTATAGGCGCTCAAGGTGAATGCCTGGGCTTTGGGGAGCCTCTTGTAGAAAGGTCTTTCAGATCAGCTCTGAGTTGCCCACAGCACGCACTTGGAATCCTGTCCTGTGCCTGCTGATGCGAGGACGGTCATGTGACCCTCTCAGTGCTGGACAGGAGTCAGGTCCTCTGAGCCTCATAGGGCGCCAATGCACCCTTCTTCGCTTTCTCTTTCCACGTTGGAGAATTTGCAGGCTAACTCAGGATCCTCCTCATCTTCCCAGCCCCTTCCCATCTGATTTGCTGGTGAGGTTTTACTACTGTACCCCGGCCCCCAAGAACCTGAATCCCTTGGTATGTAACCCCAAGGGGCTGTTCCGTCAGAGCCCTCTCTTCCAGCTTCGGGATGGAGAGAAGTCCAACACACACATCTTTACTAAAGGTGCCCTTCAGGACCAGCAGGTGACTGGAGTCATCCAGGACGTCCTCCATGGGGATTGTTCCTCACTGAGCAAGAGATGTGTGGTGATTCTTCACTTAGTTGGTTCACTGGGTATGGATGCCTAGAAGCTGCCTCCCTCGCTAGAAAGCTTTGCCATTTTTCTCTTACTCTCAAAACACAGTTACACACCATGTACTCTGAAGTGTGGTGAGAGGGTCTGTGTGGGTGTGTTGATAATAACAGGTGCTACTCCCCAATGGCCTGCCTGTTGTGAATCGTGTGTACTCTGTGTGTGTGTGTTTGTGCGTGCCTGCACGCACGCACACACATTCGCATGTGAATGTGTGAATGTGTTCTGCCCATTTTTTCTTTAAAGTGGCAGCCGTGACCAAACCTGATCAATATTTCACATCCCATGCATGAAGAACCAGATGTTAGAAGTTTCCTTTTGCTGAGGAGGAGGTGGTAGCTGGGGCCTCTCCAGATTTATAGAAATCAATGTTCTCTGACAGAAGTTGGTTAATTTTCCTGGGAAAGAAGTAACAGGAGCACATTTTTTTTCCCCATGATGAATTATTTCCTAACGAGCCCTCTTTGGCTTTCCATATTTGGCCAGGGTGAACTCGCACAACATATTAATGGATAGACTCCCACAGCCGCACAGCCTGGTCTCTAGTTCTCCCTTCCTTCTTAAAATACTAACTTGAGTTCTGCACTCACATTCCATGCCAGGCTCATTGTCAAAAGCATCTTACTGTGGGGAGGACTCTCCTCCTTGACCCAAGTCAGAAAGGGAAGCCATGGAAAGAGGTATGGGACCTCAGGTGTCCCCAAATGAGGCATGTCCACACAACTGGGATGAGCATTTTAGAGGAGAGAGAGAGCGAGAGAGAGAGAGAGAGAGAGCCAGAAACCATGATCTGGTGGAGACACAGGAATGCCACTCTGGCCAGTGAGGGAGCCACCCCCTTTATGTTCTCCATAGGATGCCAACTGCCTGGCATGTACTACTCCCATTCCCGTTGGCTCTCCATGGCGGCCAGCTGGTCTTCCGTTGCTGCTCGGTGGTCATTTAGAGACCTCAGGGATAGAGATAGAGCTTGCCTGCTTCTGAGTATGAGTCAAGCTGGGTAACCTCTTCCCTCGTAGAATTCTTCTGCCGCTCTGCCATCGCAGTGCATCTAAGCTAGTCTTTTGCAGCATTCACCCATGCGGTTTGCCGTCTGTCCTCCCACCTAGCCATCCATCATTCATTCCTTAGGGTTAGCATCCATCCCTCTACCCACCCACCCATTCAGCCGTTGATAGGACGGGGGTTTGGTCTCGTGGTAGGAAAGCATTCTCCGTAGACAATTTCCTAACAAACATAACTTGGAGGGCAAAAGGACTACCTTCCTGGTATCCAAAGCTGCAGATAGAAGACGACTAGGCCCAGAAAGTTTGGATAGACCTGGGTTCCACTGTTTGCCATTTAGCTGGGTGACTATTATTATAATTATTATTTTTATTATTGTTTTTTTTTATTTTCTCGTTGGTCACCCTTCTTTAGTAGTCCTTTGCTGTCTGTGCTGTTTTTCTGGGATGTGCTAGATTTCAGAGTCTGGGTGGCATAGTCATACAGTGACATTAGAATTGATGGGATCCTGGCACCTGGCATCTCCTCTGCATCATTGCTGTCATTGCCTGAATTCTCAGTTGTTAAGGCCCTGGCGTTGTGCACTGTGTTTCTGTGTGTGTAGGCTCCCGTGTTGTAGATACTTAGACGCAAACCCCAAACAAACCCCAACAACTGGGCTCCGCAGCCGCCTCTCTGAGTCCCAGGGGCACTGCACTCACCGCAGCCAAAGCTGAGGCTTTGTTTTGTGCAAACCATGCTTGTGCCCTGACAAAGAAGGGCACGGAGGAATGATGACCACGGAGGCAGGGAAATGGAAAGAAGGAAAACAGAACTTGGGTCCCTCCCCCCCATTGGGAGAACTCCATGATAGAGACGAAACGTCCGTCGGGGAATTCAGGATTGGCGTGGGAGAGAAATTTCCTGCCTGGCTAGGAGAGCAAGAAGGCTGAAAGAGGTAGCTCTGTTACTGAGTGCACCAGTGGGATTTGTGCCTTGGTGGATTCCTCATATATTACAGTGAATTTAATTAAATACATTGTGATCCCAATTGAGGGTATTCTAATTAGCTGGGTCAGGAACAAATTATTCTCCCTCCTTCTCCAAATGAAAACATCTCTGCTCTTCTGCTGGGAAGGCATGTCCTTGGCAGCCTGACTTGCCCTGTGGAGTCCTCTTCTGTCTCCGCCCGCCCCACCCGCTCCTGCCGTCTTACATTAGGCAGGTTCCCAGGGTGGGATTCTGGCGAGAGGCAGTGCCCCCTGTGAGGAAGACAGAATCTGGACAGCTGGGCCAAGGGGGTTGACACACTCACAGCTGGGGCGTTACTGGAAGTGTTCAGGGCTCAGGCAGAAATCAGGAGTCTGCTGCAGGCCTTGGGTCCTTGTTGACTCCAGTAACAAGGAATAAGGACAGGGTTGTCACATGCAGGTAAGCACCAGGAACCCCATGTTGTAAATGGGAAAGTGGACATTTGGAGAGAGAGAATGTGTGTGCGCGCGTGCCCGCCCTCATGCTCACTTGCTTGCTCCCTGTACTATTATTAGTAGAGGGGACTGTGGCTCAGGTCTTCTTGTTTCCTTTTATTCTTTCCTCTGTGATTTGTGATGGGTGGCCATTTCCTTTCCAGAATGGCTCTCCAGTGGCAGACAAAAGAATTGGTGGCAGTTCTGCGGGTTGCAGCTTACCATGGCAATCTTGTGAGCAGAATGGTTTTGAAATTTATTCTTGCTCCCCTTCCCTTTTTAAAAGCAAGAGCTCCCAGTATGATGTTTATCTCGGTTCAGAATTTATGTGGCCTGGCCTTCCTAGAGCCCCCAGATTTGAGAACAAAAGACAGTTCGACATCTCAGTTCCTGTCCAACTCTTTCTAGGTCTTAGTCTTCTCTTCTGGCCCAGAGAAGCCCCAGCCATCTGGAATAGCACCCTCACCTCTATGTTCAGATGCGTTGCTTCAAACTCAATGCGTTACTGCAAGGAAGTCCTCTTCCATGGGGAAACCATGCAGGTTTAGGAGTTGGGACTTTTACAAATCTTGCTAGTTGGTGATGCCATCAAGACCTCTGATGGAATGGGACACTCTGGACCCTGGCTGTTTTCTCTCTTAGCTTTGAGTCCCTCAGTTTTAATGGTCTCTTTAACAAGTGTTATTTTGTTAGTCTCTGACCCAGGAGAGCAGTTTCTGTGTTCCCTGCTCCCACTCCCAAGCCACACCCTCATTCCCAGGAAGATCCATCCCCCTGGGAGATTTAGCTTTTCAAAGCCCAGAGAAGAAGCTAGCGAGAATGACCTCTCCAGACCTTCCTCCTCCTCGGGGTGTGGACCCCACTAAACATTGTCTTGTTGTATGCCCTGAAGATAAACAATGGGGAATAACCCACACAGCAATTTATCTGCAGAAGATTTTTATTGTCAGTTGTACTTCTGTGCTTCTCATGCAGGTTCTTCTGGCTCCTGGCTGTGGAGTTGCTCTGGGCAGCTGTTACTTGCAGGGGCTTCATTTTGTTCCAAGTGCTGCATTGGAAAGAGTTGACTTTTCCATTTTTTGAGAATGGGACGGGGGTCGAACTGTGGACCTGTTCTCAACTTGGTGCCTGTGAAGCCCTCTGCGTTTGCTCTTGCAGGTTGGCACAGATTCTTTGCAGAGCCTCAGTTAGTTCTCGTGGTAGAGGGCCACCAGCCTCTCCAGTGAATCTGCCGTAGTACCTCATTGGTATACTCCTGTTTCTCCATCTGGTTATGTGCAAACCTTTTGGATTTCCCTCATCCTCTTGGAGGACATAAGATGCGAGCGTGTGAGCGTGTGAGCGTCAGGACGGTGTCGTCAGGTAGGATGTGCTTGTGCTTGTAGGGCCATTCTGTCATTTGCAGTCTCAGGAAGCACAACGGTAGGCTGTGCCTTGCCCTACTAGCTGGACAGGAAGGTGTCCCCTCCCGTCCCTACAAGATCAGAAACCGCTGTCAAGGCACGGGCATTGCACAAGCCCTCTAGAGTCAGGAGGGAGACTTTTGCCACAGAGCCATCCCAAGACATTTGTTGTATGCTTGTTCAAGCTCCTCCGGCCAGGCTCTGGTAACCAGAGTTGAATGTGGGAAGTTGGAACAAGAGGAAGGGCCCCCATCACACAAGCATGTGAGGCCTGTAAATCATCTGTACTTCTTCATCCCCGGTGATCCTAACTGTACAGTAGAGGGGACAAGATGGGCTCCCGCTTTTTCTTTGCCTGTGGCTGAGTTACTTGGGTCAGCCACAAGCTCTCTGGGCCGTTTGCCCTGCTTCGTGTGCAGTGAGTGGCAACACTCCCTTTTCCTGTCAGAATAGTCCTTTGGACTATGAGAGATGTCTTTTTTATGCAAAGAGCAAATCAAATCCCTGTTAATAGCCACCCTTTTCTCACAAGAGGTCCAAGAACTTGGTGACTTTTGTTCTTGGGTGACTGTTAAGTCTGGCCTCTGTGGACTGTTTCTGTGGCACCTGCTGCTGTTGTGCCCACGCTTTAAGCTACCTGTGTTCTGCTTCCTGTTGGCTCTTGGGCCTCCATGTTCTGGAATTGATGTGATGTCTGCCAAACAAAATAGCATAATTGGGACCAGTGCAACTGACCAGTGACGAACTAGATGACCTTGCCATTCTGTTCTTCTGGTTTTGTTTTAGTTTTGAGGCATGAGCTTACTATTTAGACTAGGCTGGCCTTGAACTAATGATCTTCCCGTTTTTCAACCACCAGGCGCTAGGATTATAGGTAATGTACCACCATGCCCAGCTAGATTAATTTTAATTAAAATTTTTTTTCAGATAATCTTATGTAGCCTGCTTTAACCCCATACCCAATGTGTAGTCAAGGTTGACCTTGAACTTCTGACCCTCCTACCCCTACCTCCTGCGCTGGAATTATATTCTTAAATTCTAATCTCACACCTTCATACATGCTGGGCAAGCACCCACCTACCAACTGGGCTGCATCCTCAGCTCCGTCATTTTAAATACAACCCCCCCACACACACACACAAACCAAAAAACCACAAATGTTTTTATTAGGGAACTGCCCAGACCTGTACTTTGTTTCTGTGTGAGTGGTGGAGGGGACTTTGCTGGCTGATTGACCACGAGCTGTCACTAAAGCAATGAGGTTGGGCGGGGCGGGGCGGGGAGGAGGTGGCTTTGTCTGTAAAGGTCCAGATCATAATATTTAGTCTTTGCAGGTCATTCATCTGTGTCACTGTTGTTCAACTCGGAGGCTTCACAAAGGTCTATAGATTGTAGTCTGTCAGTAGCTCTAGCTGTGCACTAATAAAACTTTATTGATGAGAACAGACAGTGGGTCAGATTTGGTCTCAGGCCACAGTTTGCCCACCTCTGCTCTAAACAAAGCAGTGCACTCTGCAGTGTGAAAGGGCAAACTTACTATAATTGTGTGGAGCTGAGAAAAGTGGATGAGCACCATTAACAGGGCTCCTCGTGGAAAGCTGCCCGGGAGGGGCCGGCCACGCGGGAGAGACAGGTGTATATACATCAGCATGTCATTTAACCCTCGAAGCGCTTCCAGAGAAGAGGACACTGGGGGAAAATGAAAACAGCCAGTGCAAGGAGCGTAGCCACAGCCATCGTGCCCTACCACATTCCCTAGCTGACACAGCTCTCACCATGGCCAGTACAGGAGTGGCTTGTGCCTCCATGTGCCTTGAGTGCCTGACCAAGGGGGTGTTCCTCTCCTCTGTCCCTGCAGCACCTGCAGCAGCACGAGAGCGGCGTGGAGGGGGAGAGCTGCTATTACCACTGTGTCCTGTGCAACTACTCCACCAAGGCCAAGCTCAACCTCATCCAGCACGTGCGCTCCATGAAGCATCAGCGCAGCGAGAGTCTGCGCAAGCTGCAGCGGCTGCAGAAGGGCCTTCCGGAGGAGGACGAAGACCTGGGCCAGATCTTCACCATCCGCAGGTGCCCCTCCACTGACCCAGGTGAGACATGTCAGTGTACGGGGGGAGGGGGCTCAGTGGGCTTCTGCGAGAGCCTCCCCAGCATGGCTGCTCCTTGTGTCTGGCGTCGGTGCCTCAGCCTGCCGTTGTGTTCTGGGTGGGAGGAGGATGGATTGGTGCCTTTTTCTCAAGGACTGCCTTTCGCTAGGCCTGTGTTCACAACCACGGGGAAGTCGTAGACGTCCTGTCCAGCAGCAGGCCCATGGCAAGTCTTCCACACCAGTCTCTGAGTTCCTCTCGCGTGTACTCCGGATTCTGTTACTGCTGCACACTGGCCTGGCAAGCGCTACCTGTGTGCCTTGCCAAGTGCTACCTGTGTGCCTTGCCAAGTACTAGGACCAGTGTTGTGGCCCCTAAGTCAGGGCTTCAGAACTGAGCTGCAGAAAACATTAAAACTAGCACCCGTTAAGGCTGTATTTGACTGTGACTCACGCTGTCCTGCTGGTCCAGGCCTCTGGGCTTCCTGCTACTTGTAGATTGTGGTCCTGTACGGTTTGCTGTTTCTCGCCTTTCTGCCATCTCATCTCTGGAGACTCTCTCTTTCCCCCGTGTAACTCTCATTCCTAACAGGACCTCATTTGGTAGAACGAACTCCTTTTCTAAAAGCAGTTTCAGCCTTTCAGTCCCGTCTCTTAACGTGGTAGTACAAGATAGTCACATGCTTCTTTCCAAACAGTCAAACAAGACAAGCCTGGTGGTACAGGCTTGTAACCCCCGGCACCTGGGAGGCTGAGGCAGTAACTTCACAAGTTCTAGGCCATCCTTGGCTACACGGTGAGACCCTGTCTCAAAAGCAAAGGAAGAAACCGATCAAATAAAGCCTTTCTCAGTCTTACTCTCTAATGAAATCCTAATGATTTTTGAAAGAAAAAAAGTCTCTGTAGCTTATCTGTAGTATGTGCCCAACATATTATCACCTGTTCGCTCTTGTTACTAAACCAGCCTGTGTGGGGAGCCCAGGGCCTTCTCTGGTCCTGTTCTTTTCTGTGGAGTTTGAAGTGTTACCCACTCCCTCAGGAAGCTCCCTTTCTTTGACTTCCAGGTTGTTTCTCTCTAGGCGAGAGGAGAAAGATCCTTCTCTTCACCGTTGTCAATGCATGTCCATGGTTCTCGGTGCTTTGCTCCTCAGGGTGCCCCTGGTCCTCACTCAGCCCGCTGGTATGGCCACATACATATATTCCCCCAGTTTCTTGGATGTCTCAGTGGTACCACCTCTTGGACTCAGTGTTTCATAGAACTCACTTGTTTGGTTTGCTGTTGTTGTTGTTTTGTTTGTTTGTTTTTGTTCTCCACTTTCTATGATGAAGTGACCACATGTGAGCGTTTAGGCCACTAATCCCTCATCTTCTGCCTCAGCTTCTCAGCCATTCAGCTTTGTGGAGTGTTGGTTTTGAGGCTGTAAATCAAGTATGCATTTGAATAGTTTTCAGAAGTGGAAAGTTACATAAACCTTAGGGAAAGAAATGCCACACCCCTCCCCCATCCCATTCACCAGACTGGGAGAGTGGTTCAACTTTTAGATGTTGATCTTTTTTACGTATCTCTATTTCTCAGCATGCTCCTACTATTTCTTGATGAATTTTGAATTTTGAACACTGTCTGGTGTTCTGAGCTGCAAGACTCCCCAGTGCGCTGCTCTGTAGCTCCTGCCCCTCTCCTGCCTGCTCATCCGTGCATCCGCACACAAGCTTACCCAGATCTCACGCAGACAAGCATCCCTCAGCCCCCAACAGGTGATACCAGACCCACTTTTGTCCCATAAGCACTCACGCACATGCTACTAACATACAACACATGCCCTTAAACACAGTCATAATACACATGCTGTATTCGCACATACCCCCATCCACATGCCCAGGAAACAACAGACTCTCCCTATACGTATCCCCACCCCACCCCAATATACCACAGATAAACAGCGCACCTCACATTTCTCCATGTGTGCTCCCACTGCCACAGGTGGAGTGACACTTTGTACACATAGACCAACGGAGGCCACCCCTCACCCCAACTCCTGTAGCCTTCTCATTGTGCTCCCATCCCCCTACAGGCCTCCTCCTCTCCTCCCTCACCCTTCTATTAGGATGAAACAATAATTGGGGGTGATATTAATATTCAGTATTTTCATTATTATAACTCTATAAATATTAATCACAGCTGAGCCTTGTAGAGTTTTATAATTTCATTTACCTTCTTGTACAACTTTTTGTTTTCCCTGCTTTTCTAGGTAGTCATGATTAATTCATGGCTTACCTAGCGCTGCCGGAGCAGACATTTCCTAATCTCCAAGCGCTCTGTGCTCAGTTTTCTCCGTCAGCTTCATTTCCTCTTGGAGCCATCCCACTAAGCTCCCCCAAAGCCCCAGGCTCGTCAGCTCCATTGGGATCGTCCGATGGCTCCTTGGCTGTCTTCTCTCTCAGAACAGAACTGCCATTCCCGAATGACAGGACCCACTCACAGACCTCCGTTTAGGGGTTTTTCTCCCGCTGAGATAGTTGAGGTTTCCCGTCTCTATGAAAAGCATCTCCTGCCATGGTGGGCAGCTCAGGGATGTGCTATTAGCAGGGGTCGGGATAATGCCTGTCCCTTGCAGGCCTGGGAAGGCTCGGTCTCTTCCCAGGTGTTTACAGGTAGCTGCTCTCCTGGTTGAAGTCTTAACTGTTTGATCTGCAAGGCTCCTAATCTTGTCTGACCCCATCACACTGTGGGTGTGTGCTCTGGGGAGCAACAGCGAGAACGGGCACTTGTGGACACTCCCTTGTCCTGAAGGCCTGAGGTCATACGTCTCCTGGCTGTGGGATCCCTGGTCCCACCATTTCGTTCTAGCCTCTGTGCGGTCCTTCTCTGTCCCCCTCCCCATGATGTACTGTGCCGTCATTTCACAGGATTTCCTTCGGTGTACCAACCTTCGCTTCAAGGTCTCTTTCACCCTGTAGTTCTTTCTGTCCACTCAGAATTCCCTTTTTATTAGCGAGGTGCCCCGAACTAAATCGCATCCAGCTGCCATCTTACTCAGGTCTGTGGAATGGAGCAGGCTGCCCCCTGCTTGCTATTGCTGTCCACTCTGGAATGACTTTCTTCCACGCCACCTTCGGCACTTCCTTTCATTTGTGTGCTAGCCTCCCCTACCCCAAGTATGTGAGCAGCTTGTGTCAGGGCGATAGACTTCCTTTCTGAATTTCAAAATCCTTTGGTGTTGTCTTTGGCCTCTAGTCATGCTGCTGCTCCAGGACGCATGCGCGCGCACACACACCCCCTGCCCGCTTCCTCCCACACACATGCTCCTGTGAAGTTCATCCTCCGCTGACGACAAAGGGACAAATTATTAGGTAATGCACTGATATTGACAGGAACACGGGTCTGTTTTAGAAATCCTCGTAGGAGAGAGAACACATCTTGAAACATAGCCTGCCTCTCCCCCAGGGACATGCTCTTAAAATCTTGAAAGAATGTCTTCAAGAAAAGGCACGTTCGAGGCCCGATGGAACTGAGATATTTCAGATTGTCAGCTTCAGCTCTGTAAACACGGACTTTGTCAGCACTTCCTGTCCTGTGCTCATTAAGAGAAAGACCAGGACATGACCCTCCAGCAAGAAGTGGCCTTCACATGGCACATGAAGCCTTAGGAAGCCCGTGAGCCCCTTTCAGGTCCCTGCCTACCCCAGTCGCAAGCCAGGTGCTCATTAGCTGGTCCAGCTGCCTGGAGGTTGTGATGCTGGTATCCCGTGATCTGGTTCAAGTCTGTCATTCTTACGCCTGTCTTCTCTCCTGTGGTCCATGTCCCGCAGAGCAGCATGCGAAAGGCTTGAGCAGTCATCTCCTGTCCTTTGTCAGGCCCTCATGGTCTCATCTAAGGCCCCTTCCACAGTGGTTGGGAGTCTCCCTCACTGACAGCGTCTGCAGGACTGAATGCATATGACTGACTTCCTCCCCAGAGGTGATACACCTTCCAAGTCTTCCTATCTGGCTCACCCGGCAGCTGGTCAGAACCTGTTGGTTCAAGAAGGGGTAGACATGCAGGGAAGTATGAAGATTCTTCATCTTTTGTAACCTTCTGATCATAGTTGAGATTGATACTGTTGTGAAGGCTGCATAGCCCACGAGAGGTCTCAGAGCCAGAGTTATATCATGCAGGTCCAGCGCAGGGCACAGCAGGGCACAGGTTGATGGGCCACCGCTTCCCAGGCATTTTCTGCTTCTCTTTGGTGCCTTAACCTTAGGTCCACAAGCAGGCCCAGTCCTGTTGGCTTTTTAGTCAGTTTTCTGAGCTGGTCTCTCCCTAGGAAACCCTGACTGGCCTAGAATTCAGTGTATAGACAAGGCTGACCTTGAATTTACATCAGTCCTACTGCCTCTGCTTCTTGAGTACTGGGATTAAAGGCGTTACACCATCATGCAGAGACAGAGTCTAGCATGACCCAGGCTGGCTTTGCCTTGCCTGGTTGCCACAGCTAGTCATGGACACTTAGCCTTCCTCCCATTTGCTTCTGAGTTCAGAGACTACAGGTGTGTAGCACCCCTGGCTCCAAGTCCTGTGCTATATTCTTCTTTCTAACCTCACTCCAAAATGAAAACTCACTCTCTCACTTTCTTTCTCTTCCCCTTTCTCCCTCCCCCTCTCTCCAGATTGCAGAGCACATGCTCACCCATGTCACCCATGTATACATGTTGCGATATAACACACTGTTATGTGCACAGGTCCTGAATTTGATCTCTGGCACTGCAACCTACTAGGCACAGCCATGTCCTGTTCCCTTAGAAATTTTAGTTCTTAATTTCTACCTGGAGTAACCAGTGTGTCAGTTTGAGTGGGCTTTTGTTTTGTTTTGTTTTGTTTCTCTCAAAGGCCAAGTAGTCGGTCTCTTGACTTGGCTGGGCTTTGGTCTTGTCATTTCCCTCCTGTCTGGAGGCAGGAGCTCTTATCATGAGCTCTCAGTGGCTGGCACAAGCTATCTGCGTTGCCTTGGCTGACCAGAAGCCCTAGAAAAGCTCATGTGGGTGTGTCATTCGAAGAATTCCATCCCTGCTTTGCTTATTTAAAAGGTACCTCTGGCTCCAAGGTAAAGCTGTGGCTGATTTTTATCAGTGACCTAACTCCTGAGAATATGAAGCCCTGTATGTTTCTGCTGTTGCTTTTCTTTTTTGTCCTCTCTCCTCCTCTTACTAGCTCCTCTCTCATCACCCTTGCCTCAGCTACTTTTTCTTTCATATAGACAGAGAGCTTTATGCACTTATAATTTAATCAGATTATCAAAGGGCGACTTATGTGCTTTCTGCCGAGTTGGGGAGCACAGCTGAAGTCTTTCAGGGTAGTGACTTTCTGGGGTCGGGGAGGTGAATGCAACTTGCTAGGCGATGCAGTGGTTTTGGTGGCGGTCTTTACTGAAGCTCTCTTTGGCTTCTTAGTGACTCTTGTCTTTAAGCCAAGTCCCAATGAGTGTGTTTGGACTCTATTGTGACTTCAGAGAACAAGACACTGAGTCCAGCGTTCTCATTTGGCTCTGTTTTCAAAACCAGCGGGAGGCCGCACTCTAAACATGAAGTGCGCCTTTTTTGCTTTTGCAAAAATAACTAAATTGCATGCAATTTCAGTATAATTTTTCTCACAGTGCTAAAAGGCATTGCAGCCAGCTCTTCATATCTGAAGCTCTGTTTTTATGAAGTCTCTGCTTTCTCGTTTCCTTTTTGCTGGGTCTTTGTTGACAGGGCTTGGGAAAGCCTAGGGCTGAAGCATACAGAAGTCAACATGTCAAATGTAAAGGGGCAAACAGATTTGGGTGGCTGCAGGTCCTAGTATCTGGAGGAATGGCACCCACAGGACTTCTTCTATTTTAAGTGCAGTTTCCGAACAAAGATTGTAAATTTTGAGGTGTGTTTAGAAAGACATTTTGCAAAGGGACCATCAGCACTGCACATCAACAGAAACAGAGACTGCAGAGCAGATCTGGGCTCGCAGGATCAAATATAAATATAGCTCACTGTTTTCAAAGAAACCTTTTCCTTGTGCCTTTCCAAATGGCCCATGTTTAAGTAGAGTTTATTACTTGGTTTCCTGGGAGGGATCTGCTTATGTGGCACCAAACAGCATTATGCCCATGGCAGGAGCTCAAGCTGGGGATGTCCATTGAGGTTCCTGGCCAGATCACTTCACAGCATGGCAAGAGCATCTCCACTGGCTTTTTGTTCCTGGAGTTAGTTTTCTGTTGTGGGCACAAAGCATTCGTGGTTTGGTTCCCATCTGATTCTGGTGTATTCTGCATCCACCTCTTGGGGCCAAGAGTAGTTCTCAGGGTGTATGTGGCCTTGTTTTTCTGTTGGAACCGAGTTCTTGATTTGCCTTAATTAGTCCTCTAACAATCTACAAAGGTCAGTGCCAATTGCCTGCTCATTTACATTTGTAATTGTGATGGCTTCTGATTACATATTCCTTGTGTCAGTCCTTCCTCTGAGTATACACTGGAGTCCCCAACCCCCGCCGTCGCCCCACACACATGCCGGCACATGCACGCTCACGCACAGTCCCAGCTCCGTGACAACTGAAGCACTGACTCTTTACACAAGAGCCTTGTGTAGTGGTGGCCCTGGGTGCCAATGCCTGCTGGAAAGGCACCTTGGAGAGGCTCTTGTCTGTAAGGTGGGGATATAATGAAGCTGGAGTCAGGGAAATTACGTCAAGACCAGGCCAGAACTCTGAGAGCCATTATCCAGGAACCTTCTTGAACTAGGTAATTAGGGGCAATTAAACTTTCCTGCAGGCTCTCTGCAAAATATGCTAATACCCTGATCTGTTGGAAGGTAGATATGAGCAGGGGGCTGCTTGAGTGCTGTCACCGATTCCTGGCCTGGAAGGGTCCCTCTGGAGAGAGTATGACATCAGCAGGAAGGTCACCTGGGTGGTGGGTCCAGAGTCCACAGCTTCCTGCCTCACCTGACCCGTGCCCTGTCTGTGCTCCATGGCACCAGGGCCCCTCTCTCTGCAGAACTTGTCTTGGCTTAGGAGTCTTGGTTGCAAAAGTTCTCATCCATTGAACCCTTCTCACGTATTCATCCTTTCCTACTATCGAATATGTTCACTCCTCACTTTATATTTCATGGGTTCATCGAGCTTTTGTGTTAGCTCGTCATCTCACACTGGATCACAGCTTAGCCTGTCCCTGGCTGGGTCTTCATCACACCGTCCATGCCATCCTCTTGAAGGGCGTACTCTTGTGTGTCCTGATGGCCGCCAGTGGGCCCACTCTGAGAGGCACAGCACTGTGTCTTTGTTGAAGACTGCTGTTTAAGTAGCCAAACATTCTGGAGACCCAGGTGAATGTTCGTAGCTTAGACATAGGCACCCGTAACAGAACCGTAGGATGTTGTTTTGTACCAAGCATTGCTTTAATGAAACTTTATCTTGAGAGATCTCTCATGGCTTTGGAAAAGGGCTATCTAGGGAACTTGAAAATTTGAAATTTGTCCCTGAAGTGAAGATGGAAAGTTTTTTTGGTTTTTGTTTGTTTGTTTGTTTACTTTACTAGATTGAGAGCTGGGAGTCCTGTCCTTGGATTTCAGTGGAAGGGACCATCTGATGTTGGCAGCTGCCATGGGAAGCCATGGCCTTCCGGCTCCGGCATGAATCCAGGTCCCTCCTGTACTGACCCTCCTTCCAGCCTCGGCAGTTCACACCTTTGTTACTCTGGTGTCTTTTTTTTAAGAGAAATAGAAGTTTGCATCCTTGGAGAAGTCCAAAGTGTCCATTTCTGGGGCTACTTACATCCCATCCGAAACTTCTTCCCAGCCTTGGTAGGGCCAGTGGAGAAACGGAGTGCAGGTCTCTCTCTGCTCAGGGAAATACTCAGAGGCCTTTTCTTCACGTGCAGATGTTAAGGAACCTTTCAAACTGTGACCCAATTATAAGAATTAGAGTCCAAATCCAAATGCTCTCCCCCTCCCCTATCACACATAAATGGAAAGTTTTGTGACCTTAAAATCAGTGTAAGCACTGCCTCTACTTCCCTGTCTGCTGGTGTCCCTGGTCCTCTTTGGATCCTTGAGTATCACTCAATTGTAAATAACTAAATCTAAATTTACCTTTCACAGTCGCCCTGTTGCCAGTGTTCCACGGTGGGGTGCGGATCACTGCCGTTTGGGCACAGGCCGCAGTGCTGCTGCTGCCGGTAGCACTGGCTTCCTCCTTGGGAACTCTCAGGCTCCCAGCGGAGCCAGGTGATGTGTGCATTGTGTTCACCATCATTTCGTTTGGCTGGCTTCTTGAGTCAGCATGGTACCCACTGGCCACCTGCTGTCCACCAGGCTGAATGAATTCTGTCTTTCTTGCCTCCCCGACTCTGCTTTTTTTTCTCAGAATGGGGGGAACCACATGTCTGGGAAGAGATTTAATTTTGAGTTTTCCTCCTTACATCTTTTCCCATTTGCACACAGTTTGGAGGGATTTTGAAAGGGACTCTATAAGGATAAGGGTTTTTTGTTTTGTTTTGTTTTTTTAGAAGGGATGTTTGAGGGCTTTTTATAATTTTATATCTCATGGCTATCTTGAGACCTTTTGTGTATATTCTAATAAAAAAAGAGGTATTTATTGCTTTTTTCAAAAAAGACTGTTGAGCTTGGTTCTAATTAGAATATAAAAAGCTGGGCAGCATGCAGTTTTCTCAGAAAGGCTTGTCTGATGTTCTACTCCCAAGTTTCATCCAAAATTGTCATACAGTTTGGTTCCTCCCGAGGTCGTTTCCTTGGCTTGCACGTGGTAGCGGCTGTCTCTCATTCTCCCTTACCTTATTCTCCTCATGTGGGCATCTCTCGTGTACCAGAGTTTGTTCCCTCTTTTTTTTTTTTGGAAGATGTATTTGTGTTTATTTTGTGTGTATTTGTGAGTGCCCTTGCGTGTATATGTATACCTCATGGATATGTATATGTGAGTGCCCTCACATGTATATATGTATATGCATACCTCATGGATGTATATGTGTGGGTGCCCTCATGTGTATGTATGTATACCTCATGGATGTGTATGTGTGAGTGCCCTCACGTGTATGTATGTATACCTCATAGATGTGTATGTGTGAGTGCCCTCACATGTATATGTATACCTCATGGATATGTATGTGTGGGTGCCCTCACGTGTTTATGTGTACCTCATGGATATGTATGTGTGGGTGCCCTCACGTGTATATGTATACCTCATGGATATGTATGTGTGGGTGCCCTCACGTGTATATATGTATACTTCATGGATGTGTATGTGTGGGTGCCCTCACGTGTATGTATGTATACCTCATGGATGTGTATGTGTGAGTGCCCTCACATGTATATGTGTACCTCATGGGTGCCTGCTGCCTATAGACACCTGAAAAAGACACCAGATTCCCTAGAGCTAGAGCTAAGCGTTTGTGAGCTGCCTGGTATGAGCAATGGGAACTGAACTGAGGTCCTCTGCCAGAGCATTGCGGCTCTTCACCCGTGAGCCGTCTCCCCAGTCGTCTAACCCTCTTCTCAGATCAGGTTAGCCCACCCTGAAGACCTCATGTAACTCCATCACTTGGAGGAAGACTCCTTTTAGGACCTGAGCTTAGGCATATGGGAAGAACACAGTTCAGTCTGCACCATGGGACTCTTCGTATCTGCAGCCACTGTCTCATGCTTTTGGGTTGCCACTGTGGGCGTGGCAGCAGAGTGGAGTGCAAAGATGGCTACAGAAGCCTAGGGAGGCCCCCCATGGCGCTGGGGGCCTGCCAACCCTTGCCCCAGCTTTGTATTATCAGCACACCATCCTCAGTATGGACCCTGGCATCCCAGCTTTCCACTGTTGGCATCAGAGCAGCAGAGAGACTTGTTTGGAGGGGATGAAACCAAACTGAAAGCTCTAAGCAGCAGGTCAGGTCTCAGTTCTCCAAGCCTGTCTTACCGTGAATCTTCTTCCACCTGTCCTGATGGCACCCTCTCAAGCCTGTGTCCTGATGGCACCCTCTCAAGCCTGTGTCCTGGGTCCCCAAGTGGACAGCCAGCCACCCCTGGGGGTGTTCTGATCCCCATGAAATGACAGTTTTAGCATCATTGCATTTGGCACTGGCTGAGGGCTCTCTGCCAGTCCTGGAGGCTGTGGGGTCCTGGGCATTGTGGACCTGGCATTAAACTGCGTTAACTCTTTACTGCCCGGGCATGCTTTGGAACACTGAACAGCACATCCTGGGTTCATGATAGAGTTTGGCAGTCCTGGCTTTTTTGCCCCAGTTATGGTCAGTGTCTCCACCAGCCCTCGCCACCATGCCACATTCTTCTCCTGTTAATAGCATGGGATTCTCCGTGTTGTAAACAGGCTAGGCTTCCATCCAAAGAATTTCAGTAGCTGAGAGTGCCCAGGGAATGTAAGATTTCCTGTTTTTTTTTTAATATTAAATAAATTATTGAATGCCTGATTGGTGGAGTATATGGAGATTATAGGACAACCCGTGAGAGCTGGTTTTCTCTTTCTCTCATGTAGGTTTTAGGGATCAGATTCAGGTCGTCAGGTTTGGTAGCAAGCGCTGTCCACCCAGAAAGCTGTCTCTCTGGGTTTTTCCTTATTGTGTCATGTTCTCCATCAGGAACAAAATTAAAATCTTGGGCTGAGATTTTTTTAAAAAGAGAGGGATCATCCTAGGGGGCCATAAATGAACTGAAGAGGTAGAAAATCAGATGAAAAGCATAAATCAGATACAAGAAGGAAGATTTAAAAAGAAGAAAAGAAACACAGAATTGTGTTTCTAATTGAGATGTAATTGTTCACGTTTGTGGAGCATGGCATGCTCACCTGGTCCCTGAGTGCAGCACATAAGGATGGAAATGTGGGCTGTAAGCATTCTGTAAACTTCAAGCATGAGTAATTTCTCTGTGCTGGGAACTTTTAAACTCTCCTAATATATTGTGAACTATATCACAAATGTTGTAGACACTTGGCACCCGGGTATGCTATATAGCAAGCCGGTGCTTGCTCCTCCATCCTCACCGTGTTAGACGGCCTGGCATCGAGCCTCTTTGCCCACTCGCCACTCTTCCATCCCGCTCCTCTGTGACGCTGAGGCAGGGCACAGTCCCTACATCTTATTCCTCTCATAGAAACCCATGGTTGTGGAAGATGTGAGCCAAGCCCAGAGGTCAAGCTCTTTCATCCTGCAAATGCTGGCACTGTCTTCTAGATGGCCATGCCGCTTTGGAGTCTGGAGAATCCGCCAGGAAGCAGAGAAACAGCTTGGGTCTGTCCTTCCTCATTGGGAAAGAGGCAGACCTGAACAAATATGCGATGTTAGGTGACCAGTGGGGTGGGGACTGGGAAGCTGTCTAGATAAGGGGCCCAGGAAGGGCCTCTGTTGCCTTAGCACGAAGCTGGGGAAGACTTCTGTCTTTGGCCTTGAAGCTGGGTCGTCTGCCACTGTCCGAAAACAGGTCCTGACTAATCTAGACAGTACTTGGCTACCATGTGCTGAGACCTCCTCTGCCAGCCGCCCTCTCATGGGCAGCCATGTCTTACCTCTTGAGATCTGAAGCTTCCTGTGTGTTTCCAGGGCAGGATCTCGTTTCATGCTAATGCAACCCTAAAGAAGCCCCAGGGCTTTCACACCTCACCCTTTTAGCATCCCCAGGGCTGTGTGACCAGAGGTCACTATCACATCCGGGTGCCTGTTAAACCCACCTCTGACTTCCATGCCAAGGCCACGGGCAGCAGGCAGGATGGATGTTATTCTGCAGCCATTTCATTCCTGTGGCTATGTGCCCAGACCCCAGGCAGATCTGAAGGCTCCCCCAGAACACATAAGACCAGGGAAGTTTTTGCTGTACCCGGCTGTTTTCTCTGGCCTCTTCCTTAATGAAGAATGTAGACTGGGGGTTTGGGAGATCTGGCTTTTGGGGTTTTCTTGGAGTGGGGAATCTAGCCACTTCTGTAAGGTTCCTTTTAGCAGGCCCTGGGAGAGAAGGATGCTGGCGTCTGTCCTGGGTGTCTGGAAAGAATGCTTCAACCACACCTGTCTGCCGTGTGTGAGGACAAATTTAATTTATTTCAAAAATCTAGCCCCAGGCAGCCTTTTCTGTTTCTTTAGGGGGGAGGGAAAAAATTGAAAAACAGCAGCAAGCTGCGGTTTGACCAGCTAGCAGAAGAGAGATTATCTCTAAAGGATATGAAAGGTTTAATCATTTTAATTTTGTTTTTATTAAAGTTCATCATATCTTCTGCCCCTCCTCCACCGTGCCCTGGTAGAACAAAAGGAGGTAATATAAATATACAGAACCCCCCCAAGTATTTGGCTAATAAAAAACTCCTTTGGGTGGTGCCCTGAGGAGAGGAAGTAGCTTCATGGCTGGGGACAGCAGGCTGAGCAGGGCAGGTCGTGACAGCCCAGTTTCTTTCCGGCATCTCTCTGGGTTTTTAGCCCCACTTCAGCAGGCAGCCATCCTGGGAGGATCAGAGCTCCTGCTAAGTGGAAGCAGGAAACTTTAGGTGTTGGCACATTCTGTCTTGATTTTTAAGCCAGCCCAGCCCCTCAAAACACTTGTTGCTGAAGAAGTTGAAATTTTCCAAGAGCAAGGAAATCGGCTCCCAATTGGCTTCTCCCACCTTTGTGTTCTGGTAAAATATTTAAATCCCCATCCTTTGGGGAGAGGCTTTAGACAACAAAGCTGAGATAAAGAGTCAGTTTTCGGATAGAAAACTGGCTTGTTTTCCCATGCAACAGAAAAACAAGCTGATTTTCAAAGTTAATTCAAGTGTCAGCAATCACTAAATTCAGATGAACTGGCCACACTGGTTCTAAGTAGTGGCCTTTCTGCACCATGGCTGTGCACCCACCCCCCCAACACACACATACATACATAGGGGGCATTTTCTCACCTGCGAACAATAGAACTGTCTTGAACAGTCTGTTCCTGCCACTTCAGGAAACTTGGGCATCTTAGATAACATTGAAAGTAGTGGATTGACACACTGTCATCTGGTTTAGACTGACCTGAGCTGGCAGTACAGCTAACTCTCATCCCTGTTTGCATCAGGACCACATAGTACTTTGTATGTTGCTATTACGGGCAGCCACCTGCTCATCAGAAGGGTGGTGGCTTTTCTAATGGCAGCTCCCATTCAAGTCCTGCAAGCCATATCAAGGCTTGCACCTAGAATCTGTAAGAATGAGTAACCTGGGCCCTGGCAAGCATGTGGACATAACATTCTTTGTCAAGGTTCTTGTCGGGTCTGAGGACCCCTTGGGCATTTGGGCTGTGCCACTAGCATTGAATCCAGTGCCTCCTTGCAGGGCTCAAAACTGAACCAGTTCTCTCTGCTGAGCAAGGGACTGGAGCCTTGAGGGTTCTCTTAACCAGCTGCACTGCACCTGGCCGGCCATGCAGCACCTGGCTCACTGTGCTCTGAGGGGTGTGCCTGAGCCCAGCAGCCCCGCCAGCGTGGATGTTTATGACATTGAACTGGGCCAGCTGTGGACAGTTTTCTTCGCCCTGGAGTTGGAAGAACACCACAAATCAACAAACGGGCCCAGCTCGTTCTCTGTGGGATTCTTGATGGGAGCCCATGAGCCGTGGGTCAGTTAGTCCTCACTGAAGAAGAGAGGCCCCATAGCTCTTGTTCAGAATTCCCGCTCTGCAGAATCAGACTGAACATCCGCCCGCAGGAATTCTGGGCTGTGGCTTTTGATCTTGGGGCCTTAGTTTTGATGCTGTGTAGAGTGAGCAGGACCCACATTAGTGCTGTTTTCAGCATTTAGTGTGGACTACAGAGACACCCTGTGTGGTTCGTGTAAGGCAGGGGTTTAGTTTTTCCTTAAGCAGCTTTGGGAGGAAGGCCACCAGGCACAGAAGGGGAGCCTCCACTGAGTCACCTAGCACCAGGTTTCTCGCAGCCTTTTTATGGAGCCCTTCCTACCAGGCCTGTTGCTGCCGCCCTGATCTCAAGCTCATTGCGCCTTTTTGAGTTCCAGGAAAGGAGGGCTGGGAGAGGACCACCACGCTCTACCCGAGCCTGCCTCTTCAGACACTACCAGAGCCCTGCCCTCTTCCCCCCTCTTATCTTATTGGCTGAGACTTGGTGATGTGCTGATCATTGGACCGTCCATCTAGATACAATTCTTAACTGCAGGAAGTGCACCCTGATTAAGGCAAGTGTTCAGATGGCAAACAGCATTTATTAGGGAGGCCATTACAGCCTCAGCCATGCGTCTTTGGGGCACTAGGGGGAGGATTAAGTAAACTGTGTTCTGATTCTGTGATGGGGAATATAGGTAGCCATTAGAAGCCGTGTTGTAGGTGAATATTTAAGGCTATGGACAACAGCTCCATAGACAGAGGAGGACATGGAACCATATGTAATTGTCTTCATTTCCTTTAAAATGTATATAAATATACTGCAATGTTATAACTGATTGTGGTTGGATTTTATTTCCTTCACATATCCCCCCCCCATTTTTGATATCATTCAACAATAGGCACTTACTCATTTTATGATCAGGATAAAAAAAAAAGGCAAACTTTCAAGTGTAAGAAGTAGAGAATCTGATAATTACTACCTCATATATGAAATATAGTTGATGGAAAAAATAAAATGAGTAATAAAGGGGAAAATCCATAAACATGTAGTGATAATGGAATGGCGGTGAGTAGATGGAGAGCTGCGGATTCATCGAGAGCAAATCCCATCACACTAATAAGATGAGATGAGTTAATGTACATGGATTCCCATTGAAGGGAGCAGTCGTATAAATGCAGACGGTGTGCTGGGGATGCCACAGGTACACCTGCAGAACTCCTGCTCCGGGTGTCATTGAGGTAACTGAGTGGCGGTTCCCCCACGTTTTGGTATTGGAAACTGGAGATGTTGAGCTTTGCGACGGTGTATTAAGCCCGTGTTGGTTGAATACCAGTTGCTATGAGGCAGGGTAAATGAATAGAAGAAATGGACCTGTCTGTGCTCCCTTTCCGGGATGTGGACATGCACACAGGCATGCATGCACACACACACACACACACACTTATACACACGTGTGGAACAGGACAAGTGCCTCTCCTTATCCTTCATGGGTGTGAGAAATTTTTGCTTTTAGTGGTGAGGAATCTCTGAGAAGGTCAGCCTGTGTCTGGATTGATGGGTAGAGGCAGGCAGAAGAGGAACTGGGGTGGTATGAGACCCCAGGAGCTTGATCAGATGCCAGTGAGCAGGGCATTTTAGCTAAAGAAAGGATCTTGGACAAAGACCCAAAATTGTCCCCTCTCTTTTTTGATCCTTTGAACTAAGTTCCCTCCACTTTCCCTTTCCCCATTTGAAAGAGACTACTAACACTGATATCACAAATTTATTCAAAATAAGTTCTTAAAACACTTGACTTTCATTGATCTCCTGAGTACATTCAGAACCCAGAAGGAGTTTTTTTCATGTTTGTCAGTCCTGACTGAAAGAAGGACTGAGCTGTAGATACCGAGTTCAGATTTCCGGGCTGCTCCGGCGGCGGCTGCAGGTGCTGACTCTATATCTTCATTAGTAACATGGAAACAACAGTACGTGAGATTCGTATGAAATCTAAATTGTGTAACGCGTATAATGCAAATTCTTATGGCTAGAAACTAATCTATAATTGATCTAGACATGCCAGGAGTCTTGTTTTCCATTTGTGACTTCTTTGAATAATGGTAACACTGATGGAATTTCAGTCACAGAATAGTGACGCAGCGTACAGAACTCTCATATGGAAGGTCGACAACCGTTTGTGGGCCTTTTCCCCACTCCCATTGTCTTGCGCTTTCTCCCTTTTATCGTCTCTGATGCCCTGCATACACGTAGAAGATATTCATGTGTACAGATACATGCATGTATGCATGCAGATATATGCCTTAATTTTTTTCAGTTGTCTTATTTAAAAAGAAAAAAACTATTTCAGAGTAAATTTTAGGCGTGGTACACCTAGCTAGTGTATATTTCCTAAAAGCAGAAGTGTTGTTTCATCCATCTAGAGATTAATTACACAAGTCAGAAAGCGTTGATACAAAATCGTTAGTAATCGACAGATCTCAGACCACAGGTTGTATTTACCTGTTGTGCCTCTTTTAACGCCCTTTACCTGGAGTGGCTCCTCAGCCCTTCCCTGATCCTGTAGGGTCTCGGCGCATTTGAAGCATACAGTCAGCTATCTGAATGCCTTCCTTTCAAGTCGTGTTTATCCGATGTTTCCTTCTGGTTGGAAACAGGCCGTGCATTTTGGTAGATGATCTAGAAACGGTGATGTAGCTGTCTACCCAGGACATACTATCTGGAGGCTCATGGTACCTACCGACTTGTGTCTTTATTGACTGCCTGAGCCTGTGTCACCTGGCTTTTCTGGTTCCTTCTAGGTCACTATGTTGGTGTTCCTACTTTGCTTGAACCTAGTGGAGAAATTCTTTGAGACTGTTTAGTAAGGAATCGGAGTTTTAAATGGGCCTATTTGGAGAAAATAGAAGTTAATAAAAATGGATAGATACTTGACAAATGAAGGGAGGGTCACTAAATTTGCTTTTAGCTGGTGCTCCACTTCTTACTTTTCCTAGAAGCCTAGGGAAGGAAATAATGTTCTAAAGTGACATGGATCCCAGATAGCGCAGGTGAGGAATGGTGAATTTGGGGATGGCTGAAGAAAGCAGTATAGTGTAAGAAGAAAGACTGGGGAGATGGCTCAGATGTAGCGTGCTTTGCACAATAGCATGAAATCTGGAGTTTGGACCCCCTGCACCCACATACATTCTGAGTATGGTGGCGTGAGTCTGTAATTCCAGGGCCAGGGGGACAGTTGAGAGTGCACTGGTCAGCCAGTCTAGCAGGGATGGTAAGTTCCACAGCCATTGAGAGACCCTGTTTCAACAAGGAAAAACAAAAAAGGTGACAGACTGGAGAGATGGCTCAGCAGTTAAAAGGAATTGCTGAAGCCCGTGGTGGTGGCAGTGGTGAGGGTGATGGTGGCCCATGCCTTTAATACCAGCACTCTGAGTTTGAGGCCAGCCTGGTCTACAGAGCTAGTTCCAGGACAGCCAGGCTACACAGAGAAACCCTGTCTTGAGGTGATCCTGAGGGCTCACTGCTCTTTCAGAGGACCCAAGTTCAGGTGCCAGCACCTACATCAATCTGCTCACAACCACCTGTGACTCTAGCTCCAAGGATCCAGCACCCTCCTCTGGGCTTTGCTGAAGACATGTGGCAAACACTCACACAGACACATACACATAAATAGCAAGACTAAAAGAAAATGTTGATAAGGCTAAGTTGGGCTGGAGAGAAGGCTCGGCAGTTCATAGTGTGTATCACTCCTCCAAGGACCCGCCATTTGATTCCCATCGCTTACATCGGGGGCCTCACAATTCCAGGTCCAGGGAATCTGATGCCTCCAATATCTGATGAAACATAAAAATGAAAAAAAAATAGGTGGAACGCAATAGAAGTCACCCAACATCGAGTGCTGGTTTTCATAGACAGTGCATGAGAAAGCACGCATGCACATGTGTGCACACACGCACACACATGCACACGCACATATACCCCTCTACCTCTCTCACAAATTGAGTAGCAGGATCTTAGGGACGTGAATGTTGACCCTGTGGTAAATGTAACCTCTGATCCATTTAAGGAAATGTAGAACACTTGTTGTTCTTGGGGTGCCCTCTTTTCAGTAAGCCAGTGGCTCTGGCAGGATGCTGCAGAGCGCGGGGCTGGCCCCCAGGGGGAGCAGGACAGCAGGACAGATTGGCAGCCAGGCTTGCTGTTGAACATTTCTAGTCTCCCCACCCCACCCCCAAATCTCCTAGGTTTTTCAATAAATGTGATGAACTCTCGTTTTCTCCATTAAGCCAAAGTTCTGTCTTAGCATTTTCTCTAATGAGCAGATGGGAGCCAGAGCTTTGTCCTGGGATGGCGCTGGTAGTGAGGTCTCACGTCTGTTCTTCTTTTCCATATTTTTGTTTGTTTGTTGTTGATTTTAAACACCACCCTCTCACTTTCCTCCTGGATCGGTCGTTGTCACCTCTTGCTCTCTGGAGGTGGTTACTCAGTCTGCTATAAACAGGGCAGAGCCTTCAACTCCTTACATGGCCAATGGTCTGCTTCCTCTGAGCCTGGTGAAGTGGTCAAGGTAGAGGGGTCAGGGGTGAAGGCAGAGCAACATGGTCTAAGCCTGAAGACACTCACTATCCTGTAGGAATGGATTCCCAAAGGATTCATTGGAGTGGATTATTCTAAAAGCTGCCCATGCTCCATGGGTGAGCAGAGGGAGGGGATAGAAGTGCCAAGGGACACCCATAAAGGACCATGTTCTCTTTTAGGAGACCTTGGGCTCACCTTTTGAGGGAGTCAGGAGTCATATGATAGTCATACAAAAATCTCATGGTCTGCCCTTTAGAGAGATGCTCCTGGCTCCCCAAAAGAAGATGCTTGGAGGTAAAACTTGCCTGAGCAGCAGAATGGACTGGGTGGTGTTTAGGCTGGTTCTCGGGGAAGAACTGGGGACAGAGCAGATGAGGATGTCTGTGAGGGTCTGTGCTCTGGGGCTTAGGGAGGTGCTGATGCTGAAAGTGGAGACAGAGCACACAGGACCCTGTATGGTACAGGGAAGGGGCAAAGACTGTTACTGAAACCACACGTTCCTCACTTTTCCAAATGAATATAGCACTTAATCTGTAGTGCACTGTCGCACGCGTGATTATAATTATGTACTGTTTGTTTATCTCATTCCAAAAGGGGTTGACAGCCTTATTTGGCTGATTATTTAATATCTGCTTACTGTTCATCCCTAAAAGTGTAACCCTCTGTGGAGCAGGGGAGTGCAGGCTCTGCCACTCAGCAGTTCCTAAGCCAGAATCCCTGCTTCTGTGGGCACCATCTTGGTGTGGGGCGCTGAGCAAGCCCCATCCCGCACACATGTGTGGCTCTCCATTGCTCTTTGTGTGATTTTTTTTTTCCTTCCTTCCCAAATACTCTTTTTCATTGATCAATGATAATCAGCCAAACAAACCAACTAAACAGGTTTATTGTAGTATGCCAAGAGTATAATCTGAGGCTGCCACCTTCAGAAAGGGCTTGATCAATCTCTCTCTCTCTCTCTCTCTCTCTCTCTCTCACGCACGCACGCACACACACACACACACACTCACACTTCAGGCTTTCTTTTCTTTATGCTAAGACTGGACTGTCCCTGGGTCCACTATACGAGCATTGACAAGAAATGAGCAAAAACAGACGAGCCAAACAAAGTAGGTGTGTGTTGCTTGTTTTAAGCAGGATCAGCAGTAGATGGAAGACGTGTGTAGCCCCTGGTTGTCTCCAAAGGGCACCAGCTCATGGGATTACAGTGTCACCCATTGCAACCTCTGAGGCTGTGTTTCTTCTCCGGAAGTACGCTGTGTCTGTCCATTCTCTTGAGTAGAAGGAGAACCCACTTGGTTCTTGCCTGCTGCTGCTGGCTCATGCTGAGAGCTCACGCACTCCCAGAGTTCTCTTAGCTGGGTGATGCTGTTCTAGACTCTCTCCTAGCTTGATTGAAAAGTGATAATTTTCCTAAGTTCCGTGCAACTGCTCTTAGTAACCCTGCCATGTGCTGTGCTGCCACGATCGGCCCTTGGTGGAGCAGAATCAAAGCTGAGCCTGTCCGGATGGGCAGCTCACGGTTGACAAGGGTTTTGACGCCCTGGACCCAAAGCTAAGAATTCCAACCACACAGTCTCAGGCTCCGTTAGTGGGACTCGAAGTTGAGGTTTCCTGGTTAGTTTTGCTCTGCCCGCGAGGGGATATTGATATCAATGAGATGTGGTCAGAGTTGCTATAGTAGTAACCAACAATCCAAAATAAGGTGTACTGCACTCCTTTAGTATTTTACCTCCAAAACTGTGTGTGTGTGTGTGTGTGTGTATACATACACACTAGGGAGAGACTGGCCATTAGAATGAGCGCCCCCTCCCCCAAGAATTAGCTGTTCATACTTTCTACAACTCTTTCCGTTTTTGGAGCACTGATTCAATGAGTCTTAGCATTGAGTTCTTACTATTTATCTATCACCTGTAGCTGTCTAGCTGGAGCTGCAGGCTGAGTTTATGCCTGTGTGGATGAGAGACCTGGGATGGTGGGGTCAGTCCCACTGCTGAGCATCGAGTGTGTTCAAAGACATGAGATTGCTTTGAAAGCCCTCTAGGAGGGAGCGAAAGGGCCCTGTGAATGTCCTCTGACATTTTCTCTGACCCGGCACCCATCTCTTGTTTATCCGTATCCCCTCATCTCTGAGGAAAGCCTTTTGTGGTCCTTTACCTCTCTGGCAAGCAATGAACATTGTGGGCTTTCAGGTCAGACCCAGCCATGGAGCTGTGGTTCGTGCCTCTCTGAGCCCAGCAGCCTCAGTCTCATGACATAACGTGAGGCTTCTTGAGCCTTTCAGACGCTCCGATGAAAGAAATGACCCCTTACCTTAGAACACAGCACGCACAGACACAGGGAATCCTGCCCGCCCCCTTCCGTGATCCCAGTTTCCTCCTTCCGGAGCCTCAGTCATTTTGTATGTAAAAGTGGGCCCACCAGTACATTTGAGGTCTGCCTCATTAATGCTCCTGTGACAGGTAGACGAGAGAGTTTGGGCTGAAGAACTACACACTCAGCATGAAGCCATGGTGTGTTCTTTCTGATCCCATAATTCCCTGTTCCCACTCTCCATCTTCTTTGTCAAGGGGAAAGTTATTCTCTAACTTTTCCTTCTGGGTCATTTGTTCAGACGGAGCCTGGTGGGATATCTCTCTCTTCCTCTCCCTCCCTCCCTCCCTCCCTCCCTCTGTTGCTTTGGTGCTTGATGGCCATGTTGTTATCTTTCTGTTCTCCAGCCAGGCATTTTCTCTTTCTGTGAAGCAAGTGAAACCTTCTTCCAGATTCTGTGTTTCAGAGACACGTGAGTGACACAGTCATGTCCTTTGCCCACAGGGCACATAGCCCTAGAGAGGGCAAGAGGGTACGAGCCTTGGTCAGTGGAACTGGGAAGAGCCACCCCCAGATAGTCGGCTCTGACCTCTCACGGTTTGGAAGGTTCCCTGCCCACTGTCACCTGTCTCCTTGGCCACCAGTGGTGACAAGAGGTCCTCTTAATCTCAGAAGCAAGGTTTTTCCGCTTCCTGTTTGCTGTGCTAGCTCCATCTCTTAGCTGCTGCCTTTGGATAGGCCCTGTGCACGGTTTTGAGGTGTTTCTTCCTGGAGACTCCCTTGTGAGCAAGCGGAGCACTGATGCTACCTGAGAGTGGTCAGGCTGTGTGCCTGAGAGCCTAGCACAGGAGAAAGCCTGACAGCAGCACTCACAGTCAAACGGGGGAAGCTGGACTTGTTTGTACTAGAGGGGGCACACCTAGGGTGGGTTAGTTATTGTCACTGTGGCGGGAGACCCTGGAGAAAGTTTGCTAAGATAGGTTATTTCGGCTCATGGTTTTGGAGGTTTTAGGTCACAGCTCACTGACTCCTTTCCCTTTGGGCATGAGGTAAAGCAGAGTGTTGTGGGGTTCATAGCCCTAGAGAGGAGTATGGTGGAGAAGACTCTTCAGTTAGTAGTAGCCAGAAGTGGAAAGCCAAGGGTAGGGAGAGAGCACACAGGCACCTGGGGTCAAGATAACACCCTCACAAGAATATACTTAAATTACTCCAACCAGGCTCTGCCTCCCAATAACCCATTCAGCTATGAATTTATCAGTGGATTCCAGTCCCTTGTAGAGCTTAGAATCCTCATGATCTTCAGACCCTTTGACCATCACTGAGGGACCAAGTTTGAACACATGGATCTTCAGGGACCTTTCCTCCCCAGTCCACAGGACTGCCTTACCATGATGAGAACTCGGGTATCTCAGCTCTGAGAACCTCCCATTAACCTCCTTTCCTTGTGGTTTACCTGGTTCTCAGCAGGGTGATTTCAGCTCTGCCTGGGCACATGGCAACCATCCACAGATGCTTGTTGGTAGCATTCCTTAAGTTACAAGTTCATGAATGCGAATGCTTCCTGTCAGGTTCTTAGGTGAATGTGTCATCTTCTATTTAACATAATTCATTAAAGCGGTTTCACCTGGTTCTATAGCCTGCAGGTCAGAATGCCAAAGTTAACTTTTTAAGAGTGTTTCAAAAGGGCTGGAATATTTGGTGATCGAGAGCTTATATAGCATGTGTGATACCCTGGGTTCAGTCCCTAGAAACACATGGACAGAAACTCATGGATCAACCCATGCTCACATTGCCTGTGGTCTGCCTAGGCTCCGTGATACCAGCCCTTATCTCTCTGCATCCTGCGGGATTCTGGGAGTGCCTGTCATTTCCCAGTTGACGGTCTCACGACTTGGAAATTGTACACCACTCCATGTCACTGCCCTAGGCCCCATCTTCAAAGTTGTAACATCTGGTTGTTTCCAGGCAGCCTGTCGTGTGGATGATTGATGGGTTTTAGCTTTCTAGTTATCTTTTTAATTTTTGAGATAGGGTATTTCTGTTTAACCTAGACTAGTCTTAAACTCTGAATCCTCCTGCCTCAGCCTCCCAAGTACCGTGATTATAGTCATCTACCACCATGCCCCACGTGGCTTTTATGCTTGGGTCAGATCTGAGACTTGGGTTGGGACTGAGCTGTTGGTTCTGGAATCACCCATGTGGCCGAGCGATGCTTGCAACCATGAACAGAGTGAGGACCAGGAAGCGTGCGCTGCCTGTGGCGGGCTGCCTCTAAGCTTCATTCAGAAATTGCTAGAAAAGGTCCCAAACTTTACCTGTCTTAATATTTTTTTAAAAGTATTTATTTAATATGCTGTAGCTGGACGTTGAGGGACATGCCACAGTGTAGAAGTGAGGGTCAGAGGAAGTTAACTTGTGGACGTTAACTCTCGTCTGTCTCCACCATGCGGGCTGTGGGGATGGAACTCAGGTCATCAGGCTTCACCTACAGTGCCACCTCTCCGGCCCGTTTGTGTATCTTCTGATAATGCGATGGTCTGTTGTTAGGATGTAGCACTCGAACCCGGCTAGTGGCGTGGGAGTCTTTACATCTTCCTAAGATGTGGGATGAGCGGTTCCTCAAAACGGCATGCAAATGCAAGCCAGGGCAGTGCTTCAAGCTGCTGCTAAATGACTAATGTGGTCTTGTTTGTGCATGTACCTCTCTGTTTTCTAGTGTGTGTTTAAGGCAGCTTCCTCATGTGCCAGGCAGTACCAAAGCCCGAGGGCCATGATGGGAAATGTGGGTGGCCTGGCCCCATGTCTCACAGAGTTTTCCTTCCAGAAAACAAAAAGTATAACTGTGAGGCAAAGAATTAAAATCAAAGGACAAAAAGAAAAAGAAAACACGTGTTAGGCAAGGAACTAACATTCTGCATAAGATGGGCGCTCAAGATAGGAAGCAGCTTCGGTTTTTGTCCAAAGGCTTCTCACCTTAGACAATGCCGAGTACACAGGTAAGTAGAAAGCAAGGTATGGCAGCCAGGTGTGGTGGTGCAGACCTGAACTCCCAGCATTCCACAGGCAGAGACTGAGGTCAGCCAGCCTGGGCCTATGTAGTGAGACTGACTCAGAAACAGCCAAACACCACCAGCCACACCACCAGCCACACCACCAGCACCAGCACCTCCACCATCACCACAAGCAGCAGCAGCACCACCACCACCAGTACCACCACCTCCACCAGTACCACCAGCACCACCAGCAACAACACCAGCACCACCACCATCACCACCACCAGCAGCAGCACCACCACCATCACCACCACCAGCAGCAGCACCACCAGTAACAGCAGCAGCAGCAGCAACAGCACAAGTCCTACAACAGGCCTTATGAACCCCTCCTCCCTCCCTAACAGGTATCAGCTCGGGGCCAGTCAGGTTTTAGCCCTGCGTTCCACACATTCCCATCATTCAGTTATTTTGCAAGAACAAAAGTTCACTTTATTTAAAAGTATTTCAGTTGGTGTATGTTTTTGACATAACTACGATATTATTACCAAACTCTTAGAAATAGTAAGATTATAAAAATCATCCAATTCCTTAATCCGTGGACTCCCCCAAACCCTCAAGAGCTGATTTGTTTAAATACAGCTGCGGAGCTGGGAAAACGGCTCAGTGGGTGAAATACTTGCAGTATAAGCATGAGGATCCAAGTTTGAGCCCCCAGAACCCACGTAAAGCCAGATGTGGTAGCATGCGTTTGTCATCCAATGTTCCCATGGTGAGATGGGGGGTGGACACAGTAGATTGCCCCAAGCTTGTGGGCTGGCCAGCCTGACAGAGGCAGCCAGGAACAGCAAGAGACCCTGTCTCAAACAAGGTAGACGGCGAGGGCCCCCAACCACGCCAAACACGCACAGGTTAGCGTAGACAACTGCACGTGTAGTCCTCATAGCTTTACATCCTCCTATAACCTCCTCTCATCTGTAGGCCCCTCTTCTACCCCCACCCCTGAAGTTAGAGTGACGCTTTCAGGATTTCTTCCAGCTTGACTTTTGACGAGCGCTCCTGTCGTGTTGTCTAACACATTGTTCTGTCCCGAGTGTCCTGTGGCCTGATGATTATATCTCAACTTGGCCTGAATTATGGCCAGTTGGACTTTTACTTCCGGGCTGCCGCACACGTGCCCTCTCTCCCCAGGAATGTCCAGCCGCCTTCCCGATGGTCAAGGCCATTGGCGACCTTTGCCCACGTCTCCCGTCTCTTGTGGACTCGGCCAATGGGTGGTGTTTGAATTCTGCCGTTCTTCATTTGGTAGCTGGCCCCTCCTCTCAACGATCGTCTTGCCCATTGGTTACCCTGGGTGCAGGCGCGTGTTAATTGTTCCCCTTGCCTCTCGGGTGGTGACTTTTAGGTTGAGACCAGGTTTGGCCACGTGCAGGCTCAGGTCCCAGCTGGTGCTGAAGCCGCAGGTCAGGAGGATGGGCCATGCAGCTGGCATGTGCCTGGGAGGGTGCCACAGGTTGCACAAGACATGGTTTCTACCTTCAGAACCGAGTCCTGAGTTGGGGATGTGAATGCCTGGCGTGGCCCGTCTTGCCTTTGGGTCACATTCACTCGTTTTGTCCCCAGCTCTTCCCTCATGGAGTTCACAGTCGTAGGAAACAGAAGACACAGAGCATCCCGCGGGAAAGCGGGCCTGTGGCTCTTCCGTGGGGAACCTTAAAGCTCTGTGCATTTTCCTCTTGTACTTAGTTGCACCTCTCATGGTGGGTCTATCGTTACCACTCGAATTTCCCCCTATTTTCTCGTTGTCGATAGGGCCTCCTGGGGAAGCATCTGGACCGTACTTAACGGGTGTTAGCATGCTCTCACGAGGCTGGAGTTACCAAGGTTGTGAGGCTTGGCCAAGTTTGTAAACTGTAATGTGAATGTGAGTACCCTTCTTTTTGCAGAACTTCGGTTTACTTGAGACAGGCTACCATGTAATCAGGATGGCCTTGAACTTGGTCTGTAGCTGAAACATCCCTTGAATTACTAAGTCTCCTGGTCCTCTTACCTCTGCCTCCTTTATGCTGGGATTACAGGCAGGTACCACCATTTCTGGCTCCTCTCTTTATAGTTTTTGGGGGCTAACGAGCTCCACTGTAGGGCTTCTCTCAAAGAATGGGCCTGTAGGGTTGGGGCCGGCTGCCTGAGTTTGTGCTCAGCTCTGCTTTTGCCTGGGTTTAGTTACTTTTCCTTTGTGACAGTAATGAGTCACCACCAAATGCTCAGGGGGACAAATGAACATTCCTTTATCTTTGCAAACGGCATTCTTTATATAGCGCTTTAGAAGCACAGAAGGAGGGTTGGGGTGATGGCCCAGTGGGTAAAGTCCTCGTGCGAGCGAAGCATGCGGACCTGAGTTCGGGTCTCTGACTCCCATAAAGTCTGATGAGGAAGTGAGTACACGCAACCCCAGGGCTTCTGCAGTTAGGAGCGAGGTGGAGACTGGAGAGTCTTGGAAACCTGCTGGCTAGCCTGCTGTGGGCAGCGATGAACAGCAAGAAGGTAGAAAATAACGACTGACTATCAAGGTTGCCTTCTGCGCTCCGCATGCACCGCTCCCCGCCCCCAACGAACACAGCCGTGGGCACATATGACGGGAAGGGAGAGACGGGAATGATGCTGTGTCACAGCGTGCTTCCAGACATCCCTGTCCCTGTAAGGAAAAGTGGTGGGTATGGAGCCTTTCAGAATTAGTGCGGACGTGCACATAGGGACTCAGGAGTCTGCCAGCTGGGTGGTGAGTTGGCCAGTCATCTGAAGGGAAGAAGGATAAGAAAAAACATGAGTTAACTAGTGGCTATTGGCCATCTAGAGAGGACAACATGCAAGGGTGGTAGCCAGTGGCGTTTATAAGCTGGGAGAACCCCAGAGGCTGCAGGGTTGTCATTGTGGGCCCCCACCCCGACTCTGATCAATTTAGTTTGTAGTTCTTGGATGGGAGTGAATTTTTGAGAGATTTCAAGGAAACTACCAGGTATCTGAGAGGTTCAGAAAGGAACAACACCAAATTAAGCTCAGGCCTGTTCTGAGCTGCCACACTCATTGAGGGGGTCTCACAGTGTAACAGCTGCAAAGGTGACCCAAATGTTTGTGACTTGGAGGCTGAGGTAGAATTGCCCCAAGTTCAAGCCTGGATTACACACCAACACTGTGTTTCAGAACTCTCTCTCACACACACACACACACACACACACACACTTATTAAGAAAGCAAAAGAAGTTATTATTTTTTTAATAATGAAAGGTTAGTGGGTTGTGGGTGGGGGAATAGACCCACTTAATAGTCTGCAGATTGTCAGCTCTCCAGAGGAAAGAAAGATGTTCAGTTCCATACCTGACAGACCAGGAAGGGGTTGTATGTCACCATCCCAGGGTGAGCAGCTAGCGTGGACCTTCAGTTCAAAATAGAAAATACGTTTTCTAGGTGGGACTCTGACTGCATTTAAAAAAAAATAATTGACAAGATTGGTGTTAAGTGTGGAACACCGGATGGGAAGACCCAGGCTAGAAACTAAAGCAAAGCGCTGTTGTTGGGAGCGTGTTCTGCCGTGTTCTTAGCAGTCGTGTGAGGAATGGCAAACATCCTTCACACCGAAGGCCCGTGAAGATGTTCCAGCTCTTCAGAGACGCCCACCAGAGTTTGTCTTCTGGTTCAGTGCCGCAACTCTGGGTCTCTCTTGTGTCCCAGGCCCAGTGCCTGGCAGTAGCACCATGGAGGAGGTGTCTTACATTGTCTCCTGTCCTGAGGAATGTGACTGGGCACCCAGACCTTTTCTTACATCTAGGCCCAGAAACCGCTGCAGCTGACAGTTTTGTCTCCTCTAAGCCGTGTCCTGTTCCACTGCCTCCTGGGAGAGCCTGTAGTCAGAGGAGTGGTCTCAGACATTCTTACCCTTGAGTGTCCCCTGTATTTGGTGGAGGCCAGCACCCCATTTCCCGGGGCTGCTTCTGTGGCGATTTTGTAGGAAGTTAAAGCAATATTTAAAATTCTCCAGAGTTTTTGTTTCTCACTCCGGGTGACAAGAGAAAGAGGGGCCTTGTAAGTAGCCCACCAGGCTTTTGCAGACGTTTTTGCCACCATTAAGGAGAGAAGAGAGTGGAGGTGGACATGGGGAGTGGCTGGGACTTTGTCCTGTCCTGTGTGGCCTCACTGAGACCATAATGGTTGTCATAGAAACCCAACCCCAGACCGCCCCTTGCTCCATTTCCACCCACTAAGAGTGGAATCTAGGGAGTTTTTCGGCCTTCCAGGCCTGAACAGAATGGCTGAGTTAGTAAGGGGCAAAGAGAGTTGGCCTAAGTTTGTTTCTCCAGGTTGGGTGTTTCTCGAGAGCATAAGCAAGGCAAAGTCTTCTCCCCAGAGAGGCCCTCTGTGGGTCCCTGCAAGGAAGAGAAAACAACTCAGGAAGGTGAAAGTTAAGCTCCCTTTTGGGAGGAACCCAGGGAGGATGGGGGAGGCTTCTTGGGGGTGTCCTAGGATCTAGGGAGAGGCCTGGGAATGCCCACAGTGGCCAATGCAGCTGTGGGCATGGAGGACTGACGGAAGGTGAGCTAGGCATAGCTTTCTAGCCGAGCTTCCCTGTTTAGATTGGCCTGCAGCTGCCCGGGAAGCCTGGCAGGCTCTTCTTCCCAGAGGGAGGCCAGGCGTGATCTCTCCATGTCACCCAGGTTACAGCAACTCATGCATAAACTGGGTGGCCAGGTCCCAGCCTCTCCTTCCCTCTGCGCAAATTGGACACGACTAATCTTACCATATTTATCACAGTGCTAAGGGCTGCTCGCCGCCACGGGGCGATCATGCAGGCACAAATTCGGGAAGTCACTAAGCCACGGGCAGCCTTATGAGCCTTAAAAGTGTCCTCTTGGCCAGAAAGGTCATTCATAATTTGGCTACCCTGCTGATGTACAGTCAGCGATATTGATTGATTAATGTATGAAAGCCCCAGATCCATTTGCGTCTATGAAAGAGACTGAAGTGCCGCCGGCTCTCTTTATTTTCACCTCTTCCCTTTGTCTGAAGGACACTTCCCCCTTCTTCTCATTTTGCCAGCCATGTGTAAGGGGGTTTCAGAAAGCCAGTTTCTGCCAAGTAATGCGTCCACAAAGGGAGCATTGATTCGCATCACTGTCGCTTCGGCTACCCTTAAAGGTCTGCCAAGGAGTTGCTCTTATTATTAACCTTCTGTCCGCGGAGGAAAAAAAGAATAAATAAGTCATAAAGTCAGCCTCAATTTGAATTTGGGTTCTGGACTTGATCTAAAATAGTTTATTCCATGTCCGTGGATCCTGGTGTAAGGTGTTGATCAGAAGCACCATAGTAAGTTTAGGGATGGGGAGCAGTAAGTGAGGAGCCACCCCCACCCCCACCCACCCTTCTTGGGCACCACACCCCAGAGAAGAACTCTGGATATCCTCTCCATGCTAAGATTAATGCTGATTGGCTGCCTGCCTTTCAGGCTGAGGTGCAGCGTCCCTGTGCTCTGTGTGGCCTGATTCACAGAATCAGGTGTTGTAAACCCTTTAGGAGCATTTTGGTGTGGCCGGCCACTCTGCTCTTCAGCACTGACAGAATTAGCAGGGCGTGTGCAGGGCCACTCTGGCATTGCAAAGCGTGAGGCAGGCAGTAGCCTGGGGTTTGGGGGCAGAAGGTAGCTCTGCTTTTGGTAGCTTCTAAAGAAGTTTGTTTTATTGTTAACTCCCCACCCACACCAATTAAAAAAAAAAAGAATTCTATTATCCAGGTAACCTAAGGAAGGTCCTGTTGTCAAAAAAATCAAAATGGGGTCGGTGGTCACTAAAGGCCTGAAATGTCATTGGGTTAGCCTTGTGTTTCAGGTTAACCCAATGGCGAGGATATCTTGGCAGCTCATGAGCTGTATTTAAGGTTCTCTTTCTGTGGCCTTGTCAGAAATGCCTAAGGAAATAACCCAGTGCTGGGCATGCATATAAGGTCATTTAGTCAATATTGGCAGGCCTTCTTCCTTCTTCAGCTTTTGACAGAGGTGTTTCCCGCAGGCTGGGGAGCTGTGGGTTGAGAGGAGTACCATCCGCGCCTCAGGAGGTGCAGTCTGCATCTTCGCCTGCAGGTGTCAGTGTGGAGTTCTCCCTTCTGTCAGCCCCAGTGGGAAAAGCAGGTGACGAGATTATTTTTGATAGGCCATAGGGAATGAAAGCTAGGCAGTCTGCTTGTCTGTTTCTGTGAGCCAAGCCTCACTCACCCAGCAGTGAATACATCACAAGGGATGAAGATGGCCCCAACTGTTCATTTATTACAGCCCAACAGAAAGTGACCACCTCCCTGTCCCTGCGGTGTGGCTGGGAGTAGAAACCGGGTCCTTGAGCATTGTGAGCGTTCGTGGCAGGAGCCACAGTGGAGCCTCCCCTGTGCTTGGAAAGCATAGATATTTGTGCCTTCCTAGGAATTTGAATCTGAGCACCTCCTTGATGCCTAAACAGCTCCCATTCCAAGTGGTATAAAAGCATCATGGTGGGGCCTGCTCCACCCCCACCCTGCCCTTGCAGGTAATTTAGAAGTCTGTAGGGATGTACACTCTGTGAGTCCCTCCTTGTTAAAAGATGCTGTGGTATAAGCTGGCTGCATTTGGCCTGGGCATTAATGGAGATGCTCACCACCACCCTCAGACCCCTCAGAGTCCCCAAAGCCTCCTGTGTTTCACAGGACCCTTTGAATAATCTCTCCTGTTCAGTTATGAGTAGCAGACCGCAGTACTGGTATTGTGCCAGGCTGGCCAGCTTGCTCTTTTGTTCAGGGACACAGCAGAGGCACCAAAGATGCGCACAGTATCTGGTGTGAACTTCCCACATACTGTGTCGTCCTCTTTGCTAGCACTCTTATGCTGGTTAAGTACTGGCCCATGTGGGGGCCAAAGTCACTTTACTTAATTGTTTAATTGAAACCTTGCTTTTCTGGCTGCAGTCTAAACACAGCGCCTTTTGTTAATAGCTGGAGACCTGCGCTTAGAGTTTCCCATGTGCGTTTCTTTTCCTTGGGCTTTCCCTTTTTTGGTTTTCCACTTTCACCATGAAAAAGCAATGTTTTAAGCCACACAGCGTGGCACACCCCTGTAATCCCAGCAGCTGGGAGGTAGAAGCAGTAGAATCTGGAGTCCATATGTAGCCTCATCTACATACTGGGTTCTAGGCTAGCCTGGGCTACATAGGACTGCCTCAGCAACAACAGATGAGTTAAGTTCCTGCTGTGGGGAAGGTGGCAAGTGACATTTCTGACCACTGGGGAGATTCTCCATCATTTCTCTAATTCAAGGTCTGCGGTTGCCCGCCTAGTTTCCCATTGCAATGAACAAAATCTTTAAGCCTTTCTTTACTTGCCAGAGTAATCAGAAAGCTGGGGATTCCCCCCCCACACACACACCATTTCTCTGGCTCGAGCACTATTTTCCATATTCCTCTTGCAAGAATTGAAATAGATCTTAACGCTTGCTTTTTCCAAGGGAAACCTTCCCTCGGTTTCCAGATGAGCCTTGGAGCCCACCATTCCTTCCTCCCTCTGCTGGGGTGATAAGAGTCGGCTCAGAGGATAGACCAAGAATGAATCCATTTTCTTTCCCCCTCTCTCTCTGCAGAATAAATTAGAATTTGCCTGATTTAATAAAATGGCTTCATCTCCCTGCCGTCTTCCCCATCTCCAGAGTATTTCTTCCTCAGTGGCCTGCTCTTCTCTAATGGATCTCAGTTCCATGCCTCCTTATTACAGGCCGGCGGCCGCACACGTAATGCGTTTACCGGAGCTCTCACGCACACACACCATTTCGCACGCATGCATGCACTCCAGTGTTGGGGGATCCTGATGGCTGAAGGTGTGGAAATCTGTCACCCGATCTCATTTTCTCCATTGTCAGATGTGATGGTTATAATTGATGCCGAGGCTGGTGCATTTTGCCATCCATCTGCCATTAACCCAGCCTCCTGGAGTGGAGCTGACCACAGCACAGAATATATTTTGGGGGAAGGGGAGAGGTTGAAGATGGAGAATTGCAGCATAAATCTCTCCCTGTGGCCCAGCCCTTTCTCTGTATAATTGGAACCCATTTATCTGGGCAGACCGGAGAGAATTTTGCAGTCTCCCCATTGCCCTCATAGAGACCAGTGGGTATTTGTTGCTTGAATTTGGAATGGTTTTTCCATTTGAACTTCCCCCTCCCTCCTAAATTTGTGTTTTAATTTCTATTTCCTAGGCTGATATTTTTTTTCTTCTTTCCATTCTGACACTAATTATGCCAGCCGCATTGGGAGCTCTCACTGCTGGGAGGTACCCAGCTAAGTGTTAAGAAAGGGTTTTAAAAACAGGCTGAACTCTTTCTTAATGAGGCTCAATCGGCTTCTCCTCCGGGTGGTTTTGTTTTGCTGATCTGTCAGTTTTTCAAGGATTTAATTGCACTTTTTTTTGTATTAGTCTTTGAGATTGGCCTATACAATCTAGCTATAAAATACTTTTTTAAAAAGGCAAAAGTTAATAGTTTTTATCCTTCACCTCCTTTTATTTTATCCTTCGCCCGGATCACTCCAAGGCCCTCTCTGGCGAGTCCCTTTAAAGAACCAGCTGCAATGAGAGTTCAGGGTAGGAATGGCGCATGCGCCCATAGAGGTCGGGGTTGGGTTGGTAGGTCTATGAGCCATCTCCAAAGACCTTAAGCTTTCCTTCCTTCTGTAGGCCATGACAACTTGGCGGCAGCCTCCTCTTCAGGGTTTGTTGTCAATCAGAGGCAGGGTGAGCCTGGGGCACAGAAGCTGCCTCTTTGGGTATGGAAGTGATTGTTTCCCGTCAGAAGGTGCCAGTCCAGCTAGCTAACGCCTTGAGTCCTCAAAGATGGCAGCCAAGAATGACTCCGGAAGACAGAAGGCAGAAGTTGTCAAACAGAGGCAGGGAGACGCAGCAAGACCATATCCTTTATGCTATTATCTTTATGGCATAGAAAAACATGCTTGAAGCAATCAGCATGAAATTCTTAATTGCTTCGCTTACTTCTGCTCTCCTCATGGGACAGATTGTGCAAATGCAGGAGCTGCCAGGCCCCACATGTTAGCACACTGTCCCTGCTGCACACACTATTTTTAACTGGTGCTTTGTTTTGCAAAGATACACAAAGCTTTTTCTTTATTTCTTTGTGTTTTTCCCCTCGCTCTACGCAAGGGTGCTAAGAGGCAGCAGAAGCAGTGAAAAGTGGCTTTAGCCAGGCAGGCTGGTGCAGGACCTAAACTTCCTGAAACCTGGGCACCCAGCTTTGTCCACAGCACCACTTCTACCTCTTCTCTTTGGATTTTATCCTCTGCCCTCCAGCCTGAGTTTTTGTTTTGTTTCCAGCCTTTGAAGTTTTCCTCCAGACCAACCCATTTCCCTCTCTCCCTCTCCTCATCCTCCCAGAGTGCTTTGCATCTCTCATGCCCACCCTCTCTTCAGATGTGGATCTTCCTCTTGAAGATCTTGCAGTCCCCTCTCACGAGGTTGTAAAAAATCCGAGGACCAGATCTCTGAGATTTCAAAATAAAATAAAAGTAAACTCTGCTTAAAAAACACTTTAGCAGGAAAGCCAGGCTAATTGTAAATCAATGGGTCTTAAAATGCAGCATCGATCTCCAGTTAGAAGTTTGAAGGGGAAAAGCAGTAATTACTGCAGCAGAAGGTAGTTTTCCTTCTTAGTAAGTTCTGGGCAGAGAGGGGGCTCATTAGGGCAGCACTTCGGAATCTGAGTAATTAGTTTAAAAAGTACTTCTGTGGTGTTATTCCCTCAGCTGGAAATTATTGGAGGCTTCACAGATTTATGGCTCAATTCTGATAAGATTTGATTTATTATTGTGTTTGGTATGGTAGGGCCTTGATACAAACCAGCCGGGTGTAGATTTAGGAAAGCAGGGATTGGTCTCAGGAATGAAGTGGCCTTTTGGAATAGGCATATCTTGATTCTGTAATGATTTCTTCTGTTGATTGATAGTGTCAAAATGGAACTAACTGGGAGCCCTGGCATAAGCAGCCCCAAGGCCAATAGTGAGCTGAGATCCATGGAAAGCATGTCTGTTTGTTTGTTGTTACTGTTGTTGTTTTAATTTTTATTGCCCTCACACCTCCCAGCAGAGTGGTTGAATTTCACACAGCCATGTGATGTCGCCCATGGTGGATCTGCAGGAGGGTAGGTTCAGTGAGGATGGGAGTATATCATTCTTGCCCAGTTGCGACCACAAGAGCCGGAATCTAGTAGGCGTGAGCCGAGACACAGCAGTTATGATCAGGAGTGAACCGATAGGCAGACACACAGTCCCTGCTTTGGGTTTTTGTTTGTTTGTTTGTTTGTTTGTTTTGTTGTTGTTTTGTTTTTTTTTTAGATGTTTTTGAGAAACTCACCACGGAACCTTTCTGGTTAGGTTACCACAGCTGGGAAAGCAGCTACTCCAAGTATCCCCCATTGCAGGGACTTCATTTTGCTTATTTACTTTGGTCCATTTCTTTTCTTTTTTTTTTTTTTTTTTTGCCTGCTCCATGTAGGAGCCATAGCCAGGTACGTGCATTCAAGAGTGTTTGGTTGGCTTAGAGCCAGGAGGGTTGTTGTTAATATTTTAATTTAGATTCATTTTGAGAATATCACGCACGAGTACTGTGTGTGCATCGTTTCACCCCTCCTAACTCCTCCCCTGTGTTGCCCCCAGCACCCTCTCAAAGCCGTGGCCTCTTATTTATTGTTTTATTTATATATGCACACATATAAGTATGTATACACACACACAACTCAGTGAGTTCATTTACTGTTGCGTGCATGTCTGTGTCTTTAAGGTTGACTGGGATTGGATAACCTATCACGCCTCCTCACTGGAGAAGACTGAGTCCCCCTCTCTCAGCTGCTGTTTACTATTGCCTGTAGCTCTTCATTCCAGGGGTGGGAAGATTGTCCCCATCCATGTTGTGATGTCATCGTGCAAATCTTGTTCATACACGATTACTGAAATTTCCTGGGTGCTGCTTCCTCAGGTCCACCTTGCTAGCAGCAGGTATTCTGCTCTTCTGGGTCCTAAAATCCCCCTGCTGCTTCTTCCTCTGTGTTCCCTGAGCTGTGGGTGTGGGGTTGGTGAATGTGTCAGTTGAGGTTATGCACCTCACAGTCAACTCTCTGCGTTTTGGCCAGTTGTGGATTCCCCCCCCACACTTTTTTTTTTTTTTTAGAATTATTTTATGTGTATGAGTGGTTTGCCTGTGTACGTGTATCTGCAAGCCCGGTGTCTACACAGGTAAAAAGAGGATGTCAGATCCCCTGGAACTGGAGCTATGGATGGTTTGTGGCCATGTGGGTGCTGAGAACCAAACCCAGGTCCTCTTCAAGAGCGACAAGGACTGCTGAGCCATCTCTCCAGCCCCACAAGTGTGGATTTCTGTAATGGTCTCTGGGAGAATATTATTTTATCTCTTTTAAATTATCTTTTCTTTTAAATTATATTCTTATTATTTAAATCAATTTTTTAATTTAAATATATTTTGATCATATTCTACCCCCTCCCCCAAGTCCTCCCAGTTCATCTCCCACCCAACTTTAAGTTCTTTCTCAAAAACAAACAAAAAACAACAACAAAATCAAAAACTCCAAACCCCAAAGCCTAGAAAACAAAATAAAACAACATCCCCCCACCCGGGGGGGAAAAAAAACCCTGTAACCAAATAAAAGCACACTAAATAAATAAATAAATAGCTGTGTACGTTGGTCAGCTACTCCTGATTTTTCTTTTCCCCCTCTCCCAGCAGGTAAAAGGGACAGTTCCATTGTTAACTTTTACACTAGTAGCTAAGTATTCATTCATTCACTCATTTCTTAAAATATAACAAGATGAAACAAAGCTATCACACTGAATCTGGGAGGATTTTAAATTCCCAGCAGACACTTTTCACTGTGTGTGTGACCCCCTGCTGCAGCCTGCCAGCCTGGTGCATATAGCAGCAGGCGCGGTAGTGGTGTGTGGACTGTGGTAATTTAGAGTTCTTATTTCCGTTTTTAGGTGATGTATGTGTGTTTGTGCCCACAGAGCCCGGAAGAGGGAGTCAGGCTGGAGCTGGAATTATGTGCAGGCGGTTAGGAGACACTCTGTGCGGGGTGGGAGCTGGAAGAGCAGAAACCTTTCTTAATTCTGAGCCCCAGAGGGTAGAGTTAATTAAAAACAAAAATGGGAATTGGAGAGATGACTAAGAAATTAGAGGACCCTTGCTGCTCTTGCAGAGGACCTGGGTTGGATTCCCAGCACCCACATAGAAGCTGACGACCGTCCGTAAACTCCCGGCATGCGCACATGGTTCGCAGACATACATTTAGTCAGGACACCCATGTGCATAAGGTAATTTTTAATCATTTTAAAAGGCCAGTATGTAAACAGTGCTTTTGAAGATCTCTGTAACTATAGGAATTCATATTTTGTCACATCTGTTCCTGACGTCAGAGAGCGAGAGCAACGTAGAGGCACTCCACCGTGGTCTAAACGAAGGCTTACAGAAGTAGCTAAATCGCATGGAGAACACTTCTGTTTCCCTTGTGCACCAACCCTTGTTTCATTCTGTTACTATATGAATCCCATTCACACAGAAGCACTTCCAAACAGTAGTGGTTTTAAGTAACCTGATTCACAATCTCCAGAGAATTTTCAGTTAGGCCCAAGGGTCTCAAGCAAAACTCCTAACAAAACTAGTTACCTTGGCGCTTTGGCTAGTTAAATGACCTCCAGTGAGGTAGCATTTGGCCCACTCCTGCAGGCTTTATTGTTTCAGCATCTAAGATGACATCAATAAAAAATGCAAAATCCTGTAGTATTTTGAGGTTCCCGGAGAGCAGTTCAGACAACATTTATTCTTTGAAGTACATTGGGATTTTTGCTATTAGAAGGACTCATGACTACTTTTTTCTGGGAAAAAGACCATAGTGTAAGTGGCTGATGAAGGGCCTCTGTCTGGGTGGCTCCCAGTCACTCCCAGACCTCTGCGTGGAATGCAGCCTTCTCTTGTATAGAGAGGCACACTTGGCCTTTGCCTCCCCGTGTGGTCTCTTGCCTGCTTTTCTCTGGTGTCTGGGAGGGTGACTCTTGCCTGGGGCATTGCCCTGGCTCAGAGCTGGACTCTCCTCTGTCCTGAGACTCTGGAAGTGCTGATGTTCCACTTTGGGGGGGGGGGAGAATGTCACTTTCTATTTTTAAACGAGAGGAAACATTTCCACTGTTTATCCAAGGAGCCCTGAGCTATGCTTTCAAAGGCTAAAAATGATGTCCCTCATCATGGCCTTGGTGGGCTCCTGTGCTCTGTCACTGCTCTCCGTGACATCGTCTTGTCACTGGCTTTTGTCGCTTGTACAAACTCTTCCCTCAGCCTAATGCTCGTGTTCGCAAAGTTTACAAATAGCATTAGCACCATGGAGTGAAGTAGTCATCTCTTCCTTTTTTAATTTAGATTGTTTTCTAAAGCATGTTTAAATTTCAGAAACAGGCCTGGGCTAATATTTCAAGCACCCATTTTGGGAGTGAGTTCCAGTTCTTTGAAGAGCAAACCTTGAGTGCTAGGCAGTCTCCATGGTTTCTCTTAAAGCTGAAGGCTTGAGTACCCCCTCTGTTGTCATGGTAATTCCCTGGCATTCTTAGTTACCTGAAGTCAGTCAGGTCCAGATCTAACCCCTCACACCCCACATCTGTAGTTCCCCAACCCTTTTCTAAAGCAGGGCACCTAAACACACGCAGTGGTCTGAGCCATTCGCCGGACTGTGGCTGTGCAGTAGTGCAGGTGTGGTTGATCTGATTTAGTGTATGTGTTTTGAAACAGCACAGCTCTGCTTGTGCACATGGATTTACTGGTCACATGATACATGGGCAGTGGCTGCGCCTACCGTGGTAAGTCCTTTTCTGTACCAGAGCTCAGTTTGTAAGGTGTGTGTGTGTGTGTGTGTGATAATATTTTCGTCCAGGTCTGTTGTCACCAGAGATTAGTGCGTGGGGCCAGCAGGGATGACTGGCCTGCAGAGGCCAGCACCCTGGGACAGAACCCTGGATTGGCCAAGTACTTTCATGCTGGTTTCATGGTTGCCAGGTTCCAGCCTGGGAACCAAACATTCTGTTGGTTCCTTATCGAGACACATCTGACTTTTCTAGTCCTTCTGTTTGCTGTCGCTGTCCCTTTGCACCTTCCTTCTAGCTTATATCCCCTGACAGGACAAGACACATCTGTCATCCCTAGAATGTAGGAAGATGGTTTTCAAATGCAAGAGCAGGAAGGAAAAAAAAAACATTTGTTTTTTGTTAGGCAAACCCTGAATAGCACCCAGACCATCTGGCTTTTGGTAGACAGCTGGGAACCTCAAGTACAGGCATGCTGGACATGGTTCTGTCTCCTATCCCTGGACAAGTAGGAAACCGAATGGCAGCCGCTGGCCAGGAATTGATTGCATTAATTGATATGCCAATAATAGAGCTTGTTACATCCACCATTGGTTAGGAGGCCAGCTAAACAAGTCTGCTGATCAATGGCACCAATAAAGATTTCATCCATTAATGAGCAACATGGTAATTAATGTTATCCATAAACCAATTAGCCTGGCTAGCTAACACACGCAGATTAGCCCAGTGAGTGGCGTCATGGAACGTGGGCAGATGACTACCTGTGTGGCATGGTTTGGGTGCTCAGGAGCTTTGTGGAAGAGATCCTGGCACTCTGGAGCATGTTCTAGATGCAGATAGTAAGCATGGTACTCCGAGTACACTGGCAGCTTGCTGAGCACTGGAGCGCAGCAGAGCCCACACCTGTGGCGAGGGGACTGGGTCTGAGTTTCGCTTCTAGCCCTTCGGCTGAGCAGCCTTCCCACAAGAGTCTCCAAGGGGCTGTTAGGGGTGTAATGGAATGGCTGAGTCCCCAGGTCACTCTGGTCCCAGCTGGGCATGCTTTCCCTGGGGACACCCCGATCTGAAGCTCACAGGCATTACCCTGCACTTCTGGAGGGCAGGCCATGGCCTCTTCTGGGAACCATGAGCAAGGTTGGTAAAGTAATTAACCTCCCCAGCCCCCATGTTTCATTAGGAAGAACAATTTTGCTACAAGAAAGGAGAAACAGTCAATTTGAAGCTGGGCCCTTTCTTTCCCTTCCCTTGGCTTTCTGAGATGACATCAGTGGGGTGTCTGCCAAGCATAACCTGGCAGCCTGGCGGCTCTGCCTGACTGCCTGACATTTCTGGGGACTGTGCAGTTGGCCAGCCCCAGCTGTGGCAGCATGCCAAGGTGACGTTCCGTGACTAAGCAGAAACAAGGGAGAGGGAGAGAGGGAGGAAGAAGGTATGTGTGGTTGGGGAGCTGGGGGAGAGAGTGGTCTGGGCAGGGTGTGGCATGGGGAGCTGGGGATCTGAGGAGGCATGTCTGGGGGCATCAACTCAGGAGGGCTGATGTCAGGGGAGCGCACTGGCAGGCCAGGAAGGGTTCCTTTGTCTCTGGCTGGGGGTAGTAGTAGCACAGGGCAGCAGCCACGGATCCAGCCTGAGAGATGGCAGAGTGAAGGGGTCTGACTCAGGAGGGAACCAAATGAGCCAAGCAACAGCGACGGCTCAGAGGGGCCTGGCACTAGGAAGAGGTGGTTCAGGGAAGCTTCTAGCAGCATCAGGACTGATTCTCTGCAGCAGTTTCCTTTGCATTGTTAGGTATTGACCCTCAGAGACCCCTCGTGGATTCCCTAATTGAAAATTAATACTAGATCAATGCCATGAGCAATTTGCATATTGATCATAAACAACTTTGAAGGCACCGAGTGTGCAGTGGATCAATAGGGCTCCTGAATCGGCTGCGGAGGGAGCACCTCCCAGTACAATGCACTTGGAGAAAGGTTAATGATTTGGGAAGTTCCTAACTGCTCAGTGTGGGGATCAGCCCCCACACCGCATAGCGTCAGTAAGAGCAATTAAGGCCAGACCTAAGCAGTCGCCCCTTGGCCTCCTCTGCTCCCCAGCCCCGAAGCCCAAAGGGGAGGGTGACTGTGCCCGTGTGGCACAAGGGCTTGGACATCAGGGATTTTAGCAGTTGCCTTTTTTGGAGATGGATGAAGTCTTGGGGTAGTTTATTCTGGGAAATGTACTGTAAAAGGAAGCAGCCAAGTTAAGGCTCCAATAATTGTCCTGGCCCCTTCCCCAAACACAATTCTGATGAAATGAAATGGAGGGCGGAGCCTGACTCTGGCTTTTGCTCAAGGAGGAAACCCGCGTTAGCCCTTCCCTTATGCTGGGTTGGATTTGGCCCCATTTTGCTTCCTGTTCCTTTAGCTCACCCTCTCTGGTCTGGCCGCCCCCCCCCGCCCCATCACTTACCTCCCCCCGACCCCATTCTGTTCTGGCTTGCAGCCTTGTCTTTGTGCCCTTACTACAGCCCTGGCAGGCCTGGAAGGGGCTCCCAAAGGTGGTCACTTTTACCTGCCTCTCACTTGGCTCTGATCCAGTTCTGCTCCTGTCCTGGCTAGAGAAACAGTGAGTTGGCCAGCCCTGATCAGGGCCACGCACAGCTTGAAGGTAGGGAGAATGGAGGAGCCTTCTACCAAGCCTGGTAGTCCAGCCACAGCCCTAAGACATGGAAGGAGGGAGGCCTGTGGAACTAGCCACAGAGAGGTTTTGTGGGTCACCAGGGGAGGCACCGCTTCTCTGCGGTGCCCCAAGCAGAAATATAGTCACAACAGCCAATGTGAGGAAACATAGCCCCCCACCCCAACAACAAACTTAGGTTGTATGTTGCAGAGTTCACTATGGGCTAAATGTGAAGAGTCAGTGGAAGCTTGTATTAAGTCACAGGCAGTGTGGCTTTTGTATTAAGTCACAGGCAGTGTGGCTTTAGAAAAGGGATACACAAAGAAACCGTCACCGTAGCCGGCTTGTCTTTGTGCCATCACCGTCCTGGCTCCCCTGCTGCTGTCCTGAGCCCTTCCGTTCCTGGTGTCACCTCTGGGCTAGTCTGGTGCTTGCTTTGGAGCCTGGCGTTCACGTGACCACTTCTGGCTCTCTGCGTGTCAAGCTGCTGTCCAGTGGTCCAGCAGTGTCTGGCAAAGGGTGTGGTCTCCCCTCCCCATGCGTTTCTTCACCTCGGAGCCAGCTTTGTCATACACACATGTGTTTGTAGGCAGACGGTGGCCTTTCTGTGGGAACCCGCATCAGGACCACCAAGTGAGACATGCAGAATGCCCTCAACCACCACACCAGCAGTTCTCTGCTCTTCAGGCAAGAAAGGACCACAACCAAGGCAATGTGGTGCCGCTGCGGTACTTAGGCCCATATAGGTCTTATGTGCTCATAGGAAGAGGTCCTGGGGAGGAGGAGCATGCTGTGCCAAGCTTCTCAGTGCCTGGTGTGTTCAGAAGCCCACAAAACCTCGTAGGACCTGGCCTCCGGGACCTCTGTGTCTTCAGTCACTGCCCTTGTGTCTGGCTAGCCCTTCTAGGAACTCCATGCTTTTTGCATTACAGGCTAGCCTCTGCAGTTTACACCATCCCTCCACAGGTCTGACACACCTGCCACCCTCCCTGAGCCTCCTCCGGTTCCCTTTGTCCCTCACCCCTGCTCTGCCCTTTTCCCTTATCTTTTCCACTGTCCTTTGCTTAGCCGCCTTACTCTCCCATCCTCCACCCTTCCACTCCCCCACCTCCTCAGCACGGCATCTGTCCCTGGCGTGTGCTCTGTTCCCAGCTGTGTTTTCCATGCCCACAGTAGGTGCCTGAGGCACCTGGACAACCATTCGGGGTAGACAGCGGAAGGGACGCTTACAGGGGCAGCTGTTCAAATAACCGTTAGAAACTTGACCCTTGGCGTTAGCCCTGTCAGCCCCTAGCCTATGACCTTCACCAGTCATTTATCCTCTCTCAGCCTCAGTTTCCTCATCCGTGGAATGGGACTGCTGATTGTGTTACTTCAGCCAAATGGGTGTTGTGACGCTTCCACTGGGCAGGTACTTAGTAAAGTGTACTTCACCTTGCTGGGCATGGGGCTGTTCTTTGTTTGTTTGGGTTTGTTGTTGTTGTTGTTTGTTTGTTTTTTGAGACAAGGTTTCCCTGTGGCTTTGGAACCTGTTCTGGAACTCTCGCTGTAGACCAGGCTGGCCTCGAACTCACAGAGATTCCAGCTAGGACAGGTTTCCAGGGCAGTGGTAAAGGACTACACAGGCAGGAGAGGAGGAGAGCACCAGTCTTCCCATCGCCCGCGCTTGGCCAGTTGTCCATGCTCTCACTTTGCAATTAAAGCATTTGTGATCAGGTCAGAGAAAATGACCACTGGAGCCCAAGGCTCCATGGACGGGGGCGGGCAAGGTGGAGAGCCCAGGTAGCTTGGCTGGGCTGGGCGTGGCTGCAGCCCTGCCAGCCTAGCCCTGCCAGCCCAGCGGACATCCACGCGCATGTGATTACTTCATTGTGGAGCCTTTCATTGACTTGGCTGCACCATGCTGATGAACTGAGACTGGGGACAAGAGCTGGTAATTGACGGAAATGCATTCCCATCACAGGCCTGTCTGCAGCTGGGAGGGAGGGCGCACTGCAGGAGTTTTCGCATGGGTGGAGATGCAGGTGTTTTGTGGGTACAAAGACGGATCCTCTTTTCCCCTCTCCTTCCCTGCCTGCACAGATACTGGGTACAGCGGCCATAAGAAGGGTGCAGAGGTCCGCGGTCCTGCCTCTGTCTCCCGCCTCATGTTTCCCCAAGGAAGCCTTAGGTGTTTGCACACTGCCCTCCTCCCATGCCCTTGCAGGGCCGGCATCTGCCGTGGCCTCCCTCTTGGCTCTCCACACCTGTGTTCTCTGTCATTCTCTCCCTCTCTGTGTGCTCACCTCTGGCTCTGTGCTGCGAAAAGGGAAGAACCACTGCTTCCCTGCTTAATGGAAGCTGTGTTTTGAAACGAGGCAAGGAATGAGCAAGGATCGTACAGGGCGTTCATCCGCTTGCAGCTGATTCAGTGGGGGAGCTTAGCTTGGAACCAGTGACCACAGGAACACGTAAAGCGATCCTAAGAAAGGGAATTTAGAAACGGCTGGAGTGATGGCTCAGGGGGTTAACTGCTTTGCCGTGCAAGCCTGAGTTCCCATGTAAAAAAACGTGTGAAAGCAAGGCGCTGAGGCACGGTGCTGGGGAGGCAGAGGCAGAAGGATCTCTGGAGCTGCCTAGCCAGTCAGTCTAGCCTGAGTGCTAACTTCAGCAAGAGGCTATGTCTTGAAAAATATGATGGAAAAGCAATTGAGGAAGATAGCAAACGACTTTGACCTCCACATGTACACACGAAGATGCACACACACCCCCACACCACCACCACCACCACTACCACCCTGTCCCACAAAATCAGACAGAATTTAGAAGCAGAACTCATTTTCATAGACTTAAACCAAAAGTCCCACAAGCAGCCACCCACCTGAATGCACACAACTCTCTTGCTGTCATGCGTTTTCTAAAACCTGCAGCCTAGGTCACCGGCTGGTATCTGTGGTTGGTCGTAACCAATCAGTTGCTTAGTTTACTGCTAAGCGATCTCCCTTCAATGCAGCCTGGGCCGTAAGAGACATCTCCGGGAATGCGTAGCCGGCGTGCTGCCCACATAATGGCTGGCCCAGGGAGGAAGGTTGCCTCAGTTACAAAGAAGTATGGGTGGCGTGCAGGCAGAGGAGAGGAGGAGAGGAGAGCCCTCACTTGACACCCTCTGACCCCAGCCGGTGGAGCTGAATGCTGGAGAGGCAGGGCTGAAATTGCAGTCACTTTAGATTATTTGGAGTGAGGAGAGGCAGGGAAAAAAGGGTCTGTTGACTACAGGAAGCTGAATTCTTCCCCTGCTGAAAGCTTATTAGTGGAAGGGGAAAAGCAATTACGTGGCTTTTGCTAGCTCGCTGTGGCGGGAACTCGGGCCCGTGACAGCAGCCCTGTCACCAATGCCTTGGACTTAACCCGGATCTAGAATGTTCCTGGGCTCCACCCTTCCAGAAAGGAGCAAGAAGGAGACATGAACAAGAGAGGCGGGCAGGAAGAGAAAGGGCAAGCATTACCCTTTGTCCTGGCTTTAAGCCTGGTGGTTATATCTGGGGTGTCATTTTACCACTGAGCAGGGAGTGAGCAGCATACCATTTGCTAGAAACACGGCTATGTGGGATGTTAGGGGCCAGTGCAGGCTTTTGGTTCTGTTTCTGTCTTTTATGTCAAAATATTGAGAAGAGCTGGCTATGGCCTAGAACAGCTGCAGCACCAACTTGAGCCTTTGGGGAGGGAGCGAGGTGGCCAGCCCCCTTCCTTGGTCACATGACCTTTGCTTGACTTGAGCACTTTCCCCTTCCTCCCATTCATTCCCTCATCCTCCTGTGAGCTCCCTCATTGGCCCATCCATCCCTTAAGTCTATAAAGCCAAGGCTCTCAGGGTCACTCCCTCCAAACAAACTCCTTTGACCAAATGCAGAGCCCTTGGTTTCTACACACAGCCCTTTCTCCTCATAGACTCTTGCACTTGAACAACACGTGTTATCTCCTCGTTTGGACTACCCTGCTTATTTATCCTTTTTGAATTTCCTAAAATGTGAAAGAAACCTCTGATTATGCAGCACCTCTGATTATGGCTACCTAAATTTTACTTAGCTCTGTAGCTGAGCAACATTTTTCATCTTCTCGGCTGTCTACACCCTTCCCAAGCCTTTTTCCGAGGCCCAGCTTCTTCTCTTCGCTCAGGATATTTGCTGTTTCCGGCTTTTCACCAACGTTCTTTGGTGAGCTTTGTAGCTGAGTCAGTTCATGGATGACCACCTTTTGGAGAGAAAAGGGTGTTTTCGCTCTCATAGCATATACGTGATTGAAGAAAGAAAGATTTGTTTTTACTTTACATGTATGATTGTCTGCACGTGTATATGTGTACCTTGTGCAGAGAATGCCCATGGAGGCCAGAAGAAGGCATTGGATGCCTGGAACTGGAGTTACAGGCAGTTGTGAGCCACCATGTGGGCACTGGGCACCAAACCCCAGTCCTCCGTAAGAGCAGCACTAAGTCCCCACCCCCACGCCATCTCTCCAGACCCATGTTCTTAATTTTAACACACTCTGCAATATTTCCCCCTTACTGATTATTATCCAGATTACCCCCTCTTTGCATAGAAAGGTGGTGCTTGGTAAGGGGTGGGGCCTCGCTTCATTTGTCCACCACACTGGGTGCTGTCGTCACTGACATCCCATTGAACATTTGGCCATTTCCATTTCCCCATTTCCTACAAGTCCATGCCAGACAGCGAAACAAAACCTTCAGTGGTCTGCGGTCTCTTTCCCTTACTCTCTTTGTGCTAAGGATCCGTCTTTCACTTGGAAAACGTGTGGTGGATCCTGTTTGAAGGATTTCCCTGTTGGTAGAGTTCTAGGATGTTTACCCATTTCATTGCTTACAGAGAAGGATCTCTACACCCCAAAGTAAATGGAAATTTGTGCTACAGCCCTCCATAGATCAGTTATACCTGTGTCAAGTACTAGTTCTTTGTCATAAAACTATACTTTTCTACCCAAATCATCTGCATCTCATGGCTGTTTTGTCTTTGGTATCCAGTGTTCAGTCTTCCAATGTCCCCAACATTGTAGCGTATGGGTGTAAGCCTCGATTTTGGCTAACATTTATTGTAGTGTTTGCTGTGATTGGTGATTGCTTTTATAACTGTGCTTTGAGATGGAGTGCTGTGTGGACTGGGGGCAGGAAATGGAATCTGTTGCTTCTCAGTGATGCCTACCCTGCCGTTAGATCTCATAAACCATTCATAAGAGGAAAAGCTAAGTAGATGAACTAGAATCTTAGGGCTTGGTTTAAAACACAGTACCTCAGGGAGACGAGAGGAGGAGCTGCTGTGGGTAGCATTCTCTGAGAAAGGAATATGGGTTAGCATTTTGTAAAACCCCAGGAAATTACTATTTTGTTGCGTAGGATCCTAATCAACAAAGCAAAACAATGACAGGCTTTGGACGGAACTCTTAGCATGTCTTTCAGGGTTCCTCCATGGAGGAGCCAAGAGTTTTCTTTCTCCCATTGACACAGAAGAACTGCAGAAGGTGCCATGTGTTAGCCATCCCATCTGCTTGTTCCCACCGTTAGTGCAGGAGCACTCTTGAGCCAGAAAACACTTGACTTTTCCCCTGTGTCTCTGTTTCCTGTGCTTCCCCTTCAGTTTTCTTAGGAACGGTCAACCCAAACCTACTGTTCCCACCGCCTGTCTGTTTCAGATAGACTCTTGATGGTTTGGGAGAATGCCCTAGGTTTTTACTGTATACACGGCAGTGTGTCTTCAAATGTCATGACCATAAGATCTCCTCCCAGAGTTGGCCTCTTTGCTTGCAGCCAGGCAGTGTGTTGTGGTTATTTGAAGGTTCTCCAGGTGCTTGGAGATGAGGAGTCTGTTGTAGGTTACTGCCAGGGTCTGTCTGTGCATGTGTCTGGCATCACACTGTGATGTGTGGTACCTTGCAAATGCATCAACCTCCTTCGCACACACTCGGGTCTGCCCAAGTACGGGCAGTGAGTTTAGCCAGTGTTTTCTGAGTGAAATCCCACTTAACTTAAGTTGGCCCGATTTCTGTCCGGTCAGATTTGGTTTGGCAAGTGTAAGCCTTTGTTTGCGCTTTGTTTTTATGAATCAGCTTGTTTTACCAGCTGTGCATATAAGTAGCTTATGATCTGGGCAGAAGCAGCCCACTGACAGCCAGTCCCTCGCTGCTCTACCATCCGCTGGTAGAGGTAAACTAATGTTTATGTCTGAGTTCTGCACTTCATGGGCGGAAAGCTGCTTTCTGAGTGGCTATACTCCTCAGGCACGGTGGATTTAAGAATAAGGTGACAAGCAAGCAGGGAGTCGAATCGAGGTCTGTCATCTCTATGCCCTGTGACTCAGGCCTCTGCAGTCCAGGGTTCTCTTTTTCTCCATTTTGTACTATTTGTCTCAGTGATCAGAAACAAGATGTTCACCTGTTACTTTCTCCCTTAATTCACTTTTTTTAAAAAATGCCTTTTTAGAAGTCCATAATTCCCTTTGGCATTGTCAGATCATGCCTTCCCTGGTCTTGTAAACACTCTGAGTCTGCAGGGCAGCTACACCTCCTTCCCTTCCCATGCTCTGCTTCCTGTATGTGTTGTATCCATCATTGCTGCTGTTCCCGTCATGAGAGCCATCCCTCAAGGTTTTTGCGTATGCCCATTAGGTTCTAATCACCTGCCTGTAATATCATTTCTGGTACATCCTGTTCATTTCCCATACCCCTTCATTTGCTCGTAGATGCCTGGGTATGCTTACAGCCTTCCCTACCCCCGCGCCTCTCTGCATTAAGTACAAGATCTCTCTCCAGTAAGTCAGTTTTAACTCTGAAGGCCATACCAGTCTTCTGTAATGGAAAATGTTAGGCTGTGTGTGTGTGTGTGTGTGTGTGTGTGTGTGTGTGTGTGTGTGTGTGTGTGTGTGTGTTTGCGCGCGCGCGCATGCCTTAATTTACTCTATCACTCATGTGTGTTTATCTATCTTGTCTTCTCCCCTTCAACCATGGAGGCTTGGCAGTGTTTATTTGAAGCAGGGTGTTATTGAAAGACAGATGCTATGGGGACTGCTCGGGCCTCACACCTGGAATGTTAAAAAGCTTTCAGGCAAATCTTTTCTGTTGGTTGAAAAATGTCCCTTTCTGCAGAGGGGCCAGGCAGGAAGGAACTGGTACCCATCCAAGAGGCTCCCCATCTGCACCCATAATTCTGACCTAACCTCCCCATACTTTAGTTAATATGTTCAATTCCGTGAAGTGATTGGTCTGATGAATGAGTGTGCAAAGTCCTTTTCATCCCCTCTTCCATCTAGACCTTCATCTCTTCCTCAGCTCCAGGGACCTTTCCTCCTTAAATGCTATGTCCTGCAGACTTGCAACCCCTGCCTCTGTCCTCTCTTCCCAAGTAGCATGCTGAGCTGGAATCAGTGTTTTCTCCCAGCGACTTTGTGTTCAACTGCCTGGAGAGGGGCACCTCTCTTGGTATCAAGGCATGCCTCTACTTTCCAGAATATTCCAGTTTGGTGTGAGGTTAAACTGTGCAAAAATGACATTTAAAAGAAAGGAGAGCAAGAGAAAGATATGTGTCAAAATGCATTTGTTAGATCACGTTTTAAACGAAGTACGATTGAAGGTAGGTACGTCGAGCTCTTCCCCCCTCAAAGAAAGGAGAAAAGAAAAACAAAAACAAAACCCCGTAAATCCACTAAGCGCCCAGAGAGCTCACCTCCTTTGTCACGGGGCTGACGTTGAAGTGTAATTTTTCCTGGTTATTTGGACTGGAAAATGTGGGGGGGCGGCGGGGGGGGGGAGATGGGTCTGCGATTATTTCCCATAAATGACAGCACAATCACATCACGCTCCGCCACAAACATTCTCAGGGAATTTGCCTTTTTTTACACTTCATGTGTGAAAGCAACAGCCGCAGTCGGAGCTCCGTAGAAACCCAGGGAACTCGTCTCTGCTGAACTCAGTTTCCTCTGGAGTTCTGGGCCAGAGCTGAGCTTCTTGTTTACTGTGTGTGCTGAGGCCATTTCAGAGTTGGGTTTGTATTTTACAAACTGGAGCTCACACCTCTCCCTTATTTTCTTTGCTTTCTCTTTTTTTTTTTTTTTTTTTTGAAACCTTCCCTGTGAATCGCCACCAGGCGAGTCGGAGGCACATTCGTTCCTGTGCTTTGTCGCTGCTCATTCCCTTTCATCCTTTCTGGGATTCTGCAGGGGGCTGCCCAGGTGCTTTCACTGAAGCACACAGATAAATGGGACCCGGTGCAGTGCAGGCTCTCGGCATTTCCTCCCTTTTTCTCCTCTCTTGACCCCCACCCACCCCCTTAATTCTAGTGTGGTTTTGACAAACTGTTCAAATGACCAAGTGGCCTTGCCTGGGAGAGGAAAAATGGCAGGGCCCGTCCTGGCCACACAATGGCAGCATTCTTAACTCCTGTTCAGTGTTGCTCCCACAGGAGGGACCCCTCGGAGAGGGGAATTTTCTCTGCAAGGCCACGGGCTCCGGACCCACAAGAACTCTGCCCCGTGGCTGCAGCAGTCTGAAGTGAAGTCAGTGCAGGAGAGGAGCCTTCCCAGGCTGCTGCGTGCTGCATAGCCCCCATTTTTCTTGCTTCTGTAAACAGTGGCAGGATCTTCAGATATACAAAAGCATAATGGTCTCTCACCCCCAATTAGTCATGTTTAATAACACCCAGAGTTGCCTTCTGAGTGGTGATTCTTCCAGCCCAATGCCAGAAGGCAGGTGGGTAGGGTTGGGGGTGAGAAAGGAGGTCAGGGCGGTGGCGAGGAGGCTGGATTCCTCCATTGTCCACCTTCCACGGAGCTTTTCCCAGAGGCCTCTGGGAGGGTGGTAGCCCCATACCTAGACCTTTCGAGTGGCCTCCAGAATCCCCAGGTGTGGCCCCCAGGTGTCTTGGCTGAATGAGCACAGCACAGAGCAGAGAATTCCTAAGTCAAACAATCACTTCAAAGACCCGGAGGAGAAGCCGCCTCTCCCCGGAGAGTGGCACAGGGCTGATCCCCTCCACGTCCTCCCAGGCCCTTTCCTGTCCACGTCCTCCCAGCTTCTGGTGGGCTGGAATGTGTTTATAAACGTCGTCTCCGAGAAGGTGGTTTTATATAAACAGCGTGTCATGACTTTGACTAGTTTCTTTCTTCTTTGCTTTTTTCACCCACGAAGGTGAGAAAACGACACGTAAGAACACTGGCCTGGGCCCCCACAGCTCTCCTGACTGGTAGACCCCAGTCCTTGGCAAACCTGTAGAGCTTACCTGGGTAAACCCGTCAAGGCAATGGTGGCCTGGAGAGGGAGCCCCCTTGTGCCTCTGCTGTTAAGCTTTCCTGCCTGGACTATGGTAGATACTCCCCTTCCACCCACCCTCCCCCGTTGCTGTTTTCCTGGATGAATCTATAGGAAGTATAAAATGAAATGCACAAAGTTGTTCAGCTGTTTAAAAATTTAAAACCTCAGGTCACTACTGCCAGGGAGATGTGCGGATGCCCTGTTCTCCGTGTGTCGGTGAGGATGTGCACCCTTCACCGAGAAGCTGAGGACCAGAGATGCGAAGACAAGGATCTGTGTTTGTGGTGGGCAGGCACCCTGTTACCCTGTTTTCAGGGAATGTTCCCGGAGCTGAGGAGTTGTTACCCTGAATACTTCAGTGCTCCGAGTTGCCCCTCAGGCAGCTTCCAGACAGATTGTGGGGGATGGGAGGAAGTCTGTGAGTAACTGGGTAAGAGGCCTTGTTTGGGATGCCGCCATAGTTTCTTTCAGGACTAGAGTGTGACTACAGTACAGACACAGCCCAGGGGCTCGGAGAGTCACCTACTGGTAATGCCTTGGGTCACCTTTCAGGGAAGGTGCCAGAATGTCCAGGAGGGAGAATGGTGTAGTTTTCTGCTCCACCCTTGTGGTTGTCGCTTACTGCGTCATCACCATTAGATTGGAGGGAGAAGACAAGGATGAGAATTAACAAACTGACAATGCAGCAACCATCTGTCCATCAGCATTGACCCGTTATAACCCGTTACAAGTTTCTGTTGTGTGTCAGAATTTTAACACGGGGGGTGGGTGTAAAGTGGGGGTGGATTTTATTTGAAGCAAATGGCCCGGGCCTTAGCAGTTATCTTTTATGCTGTGGGATTTGACCTCTTTTGCAAAATGAAGCCTGTACACTTTGCATAATATCTGTACCTAGTAGAGGTCTCCCGTTGATAAGAAAAGGCCAAGAGCACTGAATACATGAGGCTGTTCCTCGCCTTGCTCTCGTGCCAACCGAGGCTGAAAGAGCACAAGCGATTGGCTGGGGCAGATAGCACGTGAGTCTAGGGCTCCCACCCAAGGAAGAGGGACAAGAGGGCAAAGCATAGCTCAAGTCCCTCCTGCTACCCACCGCCAACCAACGTAACTTCCACCCTTGGCATGCGTGTCACTTCCGCTGGTCAGAGTGCACGGTGCTTCCCACCTGCCTAGGTGGCCATTCCTTTGGTTAATTTAGGTTGCAGACGAGAGAAGGGCAGCAAGGCAAAAGCCTTAACCCTGTCTTCAAAGTAAGCAGATTGGTTATTTTGTTTTTCAAAGAAGAGGTCCCATATACAATTAAAACTTGTTTCTGGTAAACCTCATTCCAGGAAGGACGGGCTTTTAACAAAAGGCTTTTGACAGCTGCAGGCTATTTCATTTTTTTTAATGCTGAATGAAAAATCAATACATTTTTCTGGGTTATACATATTCAGAACTGGCCTGGTATTTCCATTATAATGGAGAGCGGGCGTCTGCACACCTCGCCTGTCAGCGCCGCACCAGCGCATTTTCCGAGCCACTGCTAAATATTTCAAACCTGATTTGATTGTGGCTCATGACAGCTAATGTTTCTCAGCTCTTGAGCCTGCCGACAGGCAAACTCACTTTATTCCCCTCCGCCCCCCAAGCACCCCCCCCCGTAAAAGGGAATGAACAATTTCATTCTTCGGGGATCACAGATTGGTGTGTTATTTAAGTAACATGTTCGTGTGAGAGCCTTGGGTACAGACACCCTGATTCTTAGGAGAATTTCCAAATTTCTATCATATCAAGGCACTGTGGGGGCTTTGTCAGGTTTGAATTAATCTACATTATCCTGTTAAGAGGTAGGAACAGAGGGATTAGTTATAATCATTGATTGGCTCCCCTTTCCTTCAAGCCTGTAAGCGATGTGTAAAATACCCCCAGTGGACACGTCACTAGACCCATTCTTTGGGGGGAACTGCAATTTTTTTTTAACTGGAATGCTCTCGTGGGTGAACTATCTAGGAAGCGTGTGCTGTGGTGGAATGCTGACCTCATGATGACGCTGTTTTCTGGGTTTGGCTTCTGGCTCACACTCCTTGCATGCACCAGCTTCCAGGTTGCTCCCCAAACTCTTCCAGATCCCCAGGGGTTGTCAGTTGACACGGGTGCCTCCCTCTGGAGAAGTCACAGGAGGAGAATCTCGGGTCACCTTGGTCAGGAGGCCGATGGTCAGGAGCTAGAGAGAGCATTTGTGGGAGATTTTTCTAGGTCCGTGCCTCTTTTAGCGTCGGTCTATTTGCTGGGATTTTTGTGCCAGGAGGGCTGTGCTGCTCACGGGGAGGTGAGAGTGATTGGAGCAGGCTGGCCCGGTGCCGCCCTGAGAAGGACGGCCTGGGAGTTATCAGAAAGAGGCAGTCAGGTCATAGGTTTCTCATGGGTAATGGTGGCGCACGGGATGCAGAGGCAGGCGGAGCTGTTCTCTGTGAGTTCGAGGCCAGCCTCGCCTATAGAGCTGGTTCCAGGACCGCAAGGGCTACACAGAGAAACCCTGTCTAGGAAACAAAAACAAAAACCAACAAAGCAAATAGGTTTCTAGTTTGCTCCAAAGCCTTGGGCCACATTTTATGTGGCAATGAAAGAAAGGCAGAGGGTGCCACTGGAAGATTGTGTTAGTTTTCAGGATTTCCTTCCCTTCTGGGCCACAGTGGAGCTCCCGCTGGTCCAGTGCTTGCCAAGCAGTCATGGAACCCTTGGCTCCATCTTGTTCACGATGGCAGCCCTTGGGAAGTGGAGGCAGGAGACTGTATGGTCAGCATTAACCTCCGCTGCACAGCAAGTCTGGGGACAACCTGAGATTCAAGTCAAAAACAAAGTTTCCCCTTCTCGGTTTTACACTGACAATGGAGGCAGACAGGAGGGAGCACTCTAATTTGAGGGCCCAGGTGGGCACAACCACAAAGCCGGGCTCTCCTGCAGGGTTGGAGCGGCCCCACCTCTGGTATCTTTTCAAACCAGAGTTGTCTGGACGCCTTGGACCTGCAGCCTCTTTCTGAGAACTGCGGCTGGGGTGGGGAGTGGCCTCCTTGCCCAGGTCTTGCCACACCCTTGAGAAAGCATTCCTGCTCTGCTGCAGTCAGGATGTGAGGTGTCATTTCCTTAATGCTCCGAGGGAAAGCCAATTGTGTTGTGTCTGCTTGAGCCTCGTGGTGGCTGTTGTGAGTGTTGGTCGGAGGAGAGCAACTTATTCCTCGGAGCGAAGGAGAGAATTTTCCAGATAAAACCCATCGCCAGCCCACGCCTTCAGTTGTTCCCGCCATCTCTCTGTAGCTGATACTACAGAAGGAAAACCAGAAACGTGGCCTCTGCAATGACCCCGGCCAGTTGGCACCGTACAGGGTCGGAATGATCTGTGGGAAAACTGCCCCTCTGTTCCACACTCTGTCAGCACACGAGGAACAAGCAGCCCCAGCTCAGCGGGCAGGCTCCGGTCCAGACCCAGAGGCTCCTGCACCCTTGCCCAACACTCATGTCCAAGGGCCAGGAGACCAACCAGCCCTTCCCTGTGGGTGCCCAAGCCAGGCCTTTGATGAGAAAACTTGCATAAAAAAACACTCCTGGGACCAGTAAAGACACACCCTGTCTGCAAAGCATCAGGAGCCTGAGCTGTCCAGACGGATTTGCAGTTTGTATCCCTGTTTTTTAATCATTTCTCTACCTTTATTGGTATTCAGCTCTCACAGGTTTCCGGTCAGTGTCAGCCTGGGCTTTCATCCATGTTAAAGAGCCTTTACCCTCTCGCTGTTGATGACGATGGTATAAAGACAGATGGTGTAACTGTTTATGAATGTTCTATTCTATTTCCCCAGGACTAGGCCATTCGCTTAGAGCCCTATATTACTTCCACATGCTCAGGTTAGGCAGCCCAGACTTGTCTGTCTCCTAGCCAGCTGCCCTCCTGGGCCTTGCCATGCAGAGGGCGACACCTGTAGGTCACAGGTGGAACTGCAGAGACTCCTGTGACTAAAGGAGATCTGTTTTTTTATCTGTTGTTGTTGTTATTTTTTTATACTGGGGTGAGGACACTAGTCCCCTGTAAGAGAATCTGGCTTGTTCATAAGTTCCTTAATCACTCTTCCTAAAGCACACATACAGCATTCTCTTAGTGTGTAAGTACAGATGATAAAATTAAGCCTAGAAACGCAAGTGGATTTACATCTTGAACAAAAATCAATAATAATAATAATAACAACAATAATCACCTCCTGAAGTAAAGGTACATGGTTTATCACTGTATGGGGAGCTGTGCATTGTGAGAGCCGGCCTGTTTTCATCTAAGGTGATCATGGATGTGTGTGCCAGAGAAACGATGTGCCCATTGAGCCAGCTCTGCCCAATCCCATGTAGTTACTTTTTTGATCCTCCGAATGGTTTGTGCCACAGAACATATTTAAGATGCCTAGCTAGTGTGGATATGCCCAATTTAGTCCTGATTAACTTATTGCTGGTGTTGCCATTAAAGATGAATTTTATAACCATCTTATCAAAAGCATCAATGTGCAGAGAACATTTTACCTGGACACAAAATGGCACGTGTATCTTTTGGTACAACTTGTTTTGCCCTTCTCATATTTAAGCTTTTTTTCATTTTGTTTTTTCTCTACAAGACTGTGTGGTGTTGATGTTGAGTGGTATATCTACTGAATGTCAAGCCATGAATGCCCGATTTTTGTCTATTTGAACTAAAGGTAAGGTCAGGAGACTCCGTTAACTTTTCTGTGCAATGAGCCAACAAAGACCACAGGAAAAATAGAGAGAGCCCTGAGGTCATGTTGGATAAGCAGTACACGTGGCGTTGTCTCTGTGGCTCTCTGCTGTGGGTAAGGAAGAAAGGCCATTCTTCTTCAGAGTTCATTTTTCTAGCCATCGATACGCTGTCATCTTTCTAGAAGACTTAGGAAAACACAGTTCTAGAATACTCATGGCCTTGACTATTTTAGAAACCCACAAAGACCAGTTGCGGTGACTGTTCCCTCCTCCTGTGGGATAGAACTTAGAGGCTAGTTCTGGGGAGGTCGGGAGGTATAACACCTGAATTATTTAAAGGTGGGTCTGAGGCCAGCCTGGGCCACAGTGGGAGACCTTTGACAACCAACAAAACAGGCTTGTGGTTGGAGAATCTGATGGTGCCACTGGCTAGAACCCCAGTCCCGGGTTCTTGATTGTATCCTGGTCTTGGTTCTGGCTGAGTCTGGTCTGAGCTTCTTGTGTTGGGGTCGGAGTGTGTGTTCTCATGCTTCTAAACCCAGACAGGTGCATGGCAGTTTCTTCATCACTTCAGGAGATTTTCGCCTTGACTGTTTGCTTTAGTCTTTAAAAAAAATGAGGTGTGTGTGTGTGTGTGTGTGTGTGTGTAATGTACCTGTGTGGGCACCTGCGCCAGAGCACATGTATTGAGGTTAGGGATCAATTCTATGGGCTTGGTTCTCTCCTCCTATCTTTATGGAGAATCTGGGGCTCACACTCAATCCACCAGGTTTGCAGAGTGCTGAGCCATCCTTCAGCCCTGAGTCTTCCTCTCAACTCACTCTCATTAAGAGCCTGCTTTGGTTGGTGATCCAGCAGTCAGGAGACCAGAGAGACCAAATCCCATCACTACAGCGTCTTCCCTTCTCAACTTGGGCAGAAGCGTTGGGCTTCACAGCCAGCTGACCTTAGGCAGTGGCCATTCCACTGTGCATTCTCCGTCTCTGCCTCTCCCATCAGGCTTCTAGAGTCTCTTATGCCAATGAAACATATCACTGATGTTCTGTAACTCTGCAGAACGTAAGTCACTGCAGGAGCTCCCGTCACCATCTGGTACATGTATAGACACTGCCGGGCCAGGCAGGACTCAGCCACCAGGTCTGATCTCGTCTCCAGCCAGAGTTAAGTAAGTGACCGCTTCACTTAGAGAGAGCTCAGGTGTGGCACTCAGGGCCTATCTGGAAGTTACTGTCACACATCTAGCACAATTCAGGCCTCACCGCTGCTCTGTCCCTGGACACACCCTCAGCCCCATTGAGCCACAGGGGAGACAGGAAGGGCAGAGTCACCAACATCTGTGCTTTGTGGGGCTAGGACTCCTTCATCACCTTCCCAGCTTTTAGTCTTGACATCTCTGCTTTCCCATATTTCAGAAGAAGCCGTTGAAGATGCCGAAGGACCCAGTGAAGCACCCGCTGACCCAGAGGAGCTGGCCAAAGACCAGGGGAGCGGCGGCGAGGAGGGACAGAACAAGCGGGCAGGTAGTATGCATGGCCGTCCTTGGCCCCAGGCCTTCTCCCTGGGAGAAACGAAGCTGCATTAGGAAACAGACTCCCCCCTCAGCTCATCTTCCAAAACATGCCAGAGAGGGAGTTTTGTTAGGTTCCCCCCTTTTGTTCTTTCTTCTTTGAGTCAGGATCTCACTCGCTTTAAAGACCAGGCTAGGCTTGAACTTGCAGAGATCCCCCTGCCTTTTCCAGGGTTAAAGGTAAACATCATAACTCCCTGTTTTTCTTTCTCTTTTCCATATTCTTTTCTAAGCACCCTTTTTATTGAACACCAGGCATCTGCCGTTTCTTGGGCAGCTGCTCAGTGTCACCTTGTGCTTCTTGTCCTCCTCCTTCTGTTGAAGGCCCATCAAAGACATTTGTCACGCGGATCTTGGTTGAGGTCACCCCTGATTCTCAGCCTCAAGCTTACCAGAGGCAGCAAAGGGTGGGCACCGTTCTGCATCTGGGGACCTAAGAAGGGCCTGCACACACTTCCCAGAATTCCCTTCCACAGAGGGACAGCAGTGTAGTCTGGCAGGGGAACATTTTAGCAAAAGCAGAACAAATTGAAGAAGCCAGGGCAGGAAGTGCTATTTCTAGAAAAGCCAGTGCCAAGAGAGGAGAACAGCCATTTCTCAAGATGACAGGATCTCTATCCTGAGGAGAGAAGAATTGAGACAAAAGAAAAGCTCAGGGGTTCGGAGGAGGTGCTGAGTCATTTCTGAGAGGATTTACTGGGCAGATAAGTCTCGCAGACACCGTCACAACGCTAACAGGAAATGCTGTGACAAGCAACAGAAATTATTCTGTTTGGTCAACCTAATTCTTACCACCATGCTCAGTATTATAATTCTTTTATTTTTTTTTTTTAAAGAAAATATTTACCTTCTCGAGTCTGTATTGGTTAGGCCTTTGTTACTTTTCTAGGCAAGACTGTTCTTAAATCATATTGAGGGTTGGGGGTTGGCCTTCATTATTTAAACAAGATACAGAATCTTGGAGAGAGGCCAGAGGAGAGTAATGAAAATGACTGACGGCGGAGAAGTCCTGCCTCTGTGACGAGCCTGCGGAAATCAGGGCTGTGTGGCCTAGGAAAGTAAAGTTTGGGAGGCTTCCAGACAGCAGGGACAGGCATAGGGAGGGGAAGCTCCCTGAGAGAGCAGAGGACAGGGGCACAGGCTGCGCCAGGTGGATTTCACTCACCTGTGGCTCAGAGTCCTCTTTTTAAGTAGGCTCTGTGGCGTTTCAAGCTTGATCTTGCCATATCACTGAGGGTCAGGGTCAGATTCCCTGGGAGGGTTTGAGGGAGAGCCAGGGAGGAAGGGGCGGTCATCAGCGAGCAAGGTCCCTTTGGATGAAGGGAGAGGTATTTCTACCTGTGTTAAGTTGACCGTAACAAGTCCCTGGTTTTTACTAAACTGTTGAGGTGAGACATATAAATAGGCAGTATGGACAGTCACCAGGCTTGGTGTGCCCCAAGGGGAGCACACTCTAAAGGCTCCAGTGACCTTCAAGGTCACCTGTGTGTTTGCATGATCTGGGTGCTTGGTTCTGGTCACAACCCTGCAAATGGCAGGGTGACAGTGCTTAGTCTCTTAACCTTTTTGTGCCTTCATATTTAAATGAGAGAGGTTAAGAGTAGTTTCCAGTGTTGTGTTGTCCTAATACAGGAAGCTCAGAAGGAAGCCAGGAACATGGTCAGCTTTATGTCTGGGAGTTTGTTTACTAGTCAGTCAAACCTGAGGCCAACCAGTAGCCATCTCTCTTAGCTTTCTCCATTTGAATATGAAACCAACCACCCACGGTTGGTGGCTTCTAAGACTTTTTGAAAAGTTAGCAGAAGCAGCATACAGGGGTTTAGCCAGGTCTAGTCACTGATACTTGGTGTGTGTTTCTTGCATCCCTTGTGGGTGCTGAACACATTATAAAAGAATGGTTTCTTGCAAAGCTCCTACTATGTGCAACACCCTGCACTGCTGGCTTTGCAAGTGCTTTTCACATCCATGTAACCTATATAGGGCAGGCTTTGCTGAGTTCAGTTCAATTAAACTGGTCTGGTGTATATGATTCAGAGTGAATACCATCTTCCATCTTAGCGCCAGTGGACATGCTCAGCAACCAGGAAGCCACTAAAAGGTGTAAAATGAGAATCATAGAGTTCATGTCCCTAACAAGGCTCTCCTGTCCGCATTCATCCATGCAACAGGCCCACCTCTCTCGCTCTTTGCCTCCAGAAGACACAGAGGAACAGTGACGCAGGGCACCCCTTGCCAGACGCACAGAGGTAAAGGAAGAATGCGGGCTTCCTTGCTGACCCCTTCAAATGATCCTCTTCTGACCCGAAGCATAGTTCTGTCCATGGCATCTGAGTTTGTAATGGCAGGCTTTCTTGAAGCACTTGGAGCTAATTTGATCTTGGAATAGATACAGGTACCAGCAACTGAAACCATCATTTTGGATGCTTAGTATTTTGTAAAAAACAAAACAAAACAAAAATTGTAGTTAAAAAAAAAAAAGTCCGCATGTCTTTCATTTGTTTCCTAAATCGAGCTGTTGCAATCTGATTAAGCATGGTGGGGCTGCTTCCTCCCCGCAAACAAGTAAACAATGATTTCCCAGTTTGCTGTGATGACCAGTGACTGCTGCTGATGCAAATTAATGCTTCAGAGGGGTCTGGATAATTGGCATTTTCCCCTATCTATTGGTTTTGTGTAGGAATGGATAATCTTGAAGATTTTTGTTGTCTTCTGTTGCTTTTTATGGGATCCAGACTGGTGATTTCCTTTGTGGGTGTCCCTTTTTGGGGTTCTCAGAGAGACAGAGTGAAGTTGTTACCTTGGATGGCTCTGAGACGACAGTCTACATGTGATCAGTCAGACGGGGACCTGGTTTAGTCCCTGAACTCCTGTGAGGCACTGAGCAGAGTTCCAAGGACCACAGGTGTAGGGGAGGCTTTTGTTATCAGGGTACATGACACTGTCCTGGGGCTTTCAGGATGCCTGTTGTCAAAATAACATTACAGGAACTTATGTGATGACCAGAATGTCCAATGTCTATATTGAGCTTGTACTCAGAGGCAGTAAAATTTAAAGTTTTGTTTTATTTTAATGAATATAAAGTAGCCACATGTGGCTCCAAAGGAACAAGATTAGCCCCAAAAGGATTCATCACGGGCACTCTGACTCTGAAACTGGCTAAATCTGGAGGCTTCCCATCTGACCTTCCTGGCACAGACGGGTGCCCAGGTACTTCTTCCCAGCTAGGTGGGCGGAGCTTCTGTGGCCAGCGCCAGTCACAGCTCTTGATGATGCTCCATCCCAGTTGCTATCGTTTTCCCTGTGTGCCAAGACCACTTTCCCGACAGAAGCATGCCCGATTCTCACTCTCACTCTGAAAGCGAGAACACAGCTATCCTCCCATTTCTGTTCTGCAGGCTCGGATGCTTAGGCTGAATAAGCTCAGGCAGGGTGCAGACTGAAGACTGCATCCTGCTTTCCTAAACCTAGGACAGGACCTACTCTTAGCAACATGCTCTGCCACCTCCCTGGGAATGGGTTTCTCCATGTGTGTCCTGGCTCTCCAGGCCCTCACTCTGTAGGCCAGGTGGGTCTCGAACTCACTGAGAGCCGCCTGCCTCTGCTTCCCAAGTGCTGAGATTAATGGCATGTGCCGCCACCACCCGGCCAGGAATGGACTTCTTAGCCTAAGCACTTGATCTGGTTTACTTCACTGACCCAAGCATAAGGAGTAGGTCCCAAAATTGTACAGTGAAAATGGCAACACAGCTCGGACCAGCATGTTCAGAATGACCTGGATTGTCTGCAGGGAGCGTGCCGTGTAGTGGGCCAGCAATGCTGGGAGTGTGCCGTGTCGCAGGCCAGCGAAATGACTCAGCCGCTAAAACACTTGCCCAGCCAGCCTGCTGACCTGAGTTCCATCCCTGAACCCCTCCCTCCCCCAAAGGAAGGAGAAAACCAACTCGGACCTCCACATGTGCACCTTGACACGTTTGTGTACTCAGTGTGCACACATTCGATAAAACGAACTTCAGCAAAAGCAGGTTGTGGACATGGAAAGGGAGGGCTCTGGGTGTGAAGTTGGGAAGGCCATTAGCTACTGAGTAACGATTGGTTGTGGGACTTAGTTATGGAGGCCTGAGGTTCTGTCTGTGAAACATGGTCAAGTACCACCAGTCCTAGCCACCTGTGGGCTCCACCGGGCTGAGCAGTGGCGTGTGTGTGTGTGTGTGTGTGTGTGTGTGTGTGTGTGTGTGAGCGCGCGAGCCGTTGAAAAGCAGGGTCATGTTTAGTCAATGCGCGGGCTGGTGTGGGTGGGGCAGGGCAGCATGGGAAGGCTCTTCGAAGCCAAGTGTCCGCTAATGGACTGCCATTTCCACTGTCCAACTCTGTGGTTTTCTCCTTTGAAACTTGAACATAACCTCTTGTTGTCATCTGATGGAGTGGATTTGAGTGTTGAGCGTTTGAGATTGAAGAGCCCCCAGTGTCCCCCACTAAACAGTGATTAATGCTGTGATTAGCCAAGTCAATCATTAATTGCTATAAATTAATTATACAATTAATGTGGTGCTTTATCACCAATAATTAGGGGACAAGATTGAGCTGTTGGCAAAGAACCACAGTGAGATGGTTATTGAAAGGCTATAGCCACCATGGTCTCTAGCCACAGAGCTCCAGAGTCTGGCTAAGGGGACTTGAGACAGGATGACCAGGGGAGGGGATGCTAGGGTGTTATAAAGGGGCAGGGCAGGGGGTGGTCAGAGCTCCAGCTCAGCTCAAAACAGAGGCATGGTGCTGCTCTAAACAAAACCTCTTAACTGGTGCTCCTTTGTATATTTTTGTTAAATTTTCTGTTAGAACTCCGGTGGAATGCTTTCTCTTTTCTGGAGAAAGGGCCCAAAGGGACTTTACTCTTATTTTTTTAAATCCACGATGCTCACCTAACTCGGAGCAATTAGTGCAGTGGAGCATCCATGATTTGAATCTATGGGAGATGGCTATTAGAGGAGGTATTAATGGGCGGCCGTGAGGGGAGAGCGTGTTTATGGGCGATGGCGCTGGCAGGCATGATTTCAATCGGGTTTGACATGTTTAACATAAATGTATAGTGCACGGCTCTTGCTGTGTATGAATAATTCCTACGGAGCCACTGCCCTTCTAATTACTCAGTCTGAAAAAAAAGAAGCAGGGCAGGCACATCGTGGTGGAAATCTATTATCAGCCCTCCCTGTTCTCTGTTGTTTACAGCACTGTATAGAGATGCCACAGTATAGGGGACTTAATGCCCAAAACGGATTCCGTCACGGCCTAGAAGGGGCTGCTATGTTCTCCCCATCTACCCCCACCACCACCTTCCCTCCCTCCCTTCTTTCCCCTCCTCCTTTTTTAATTCCGTCAGCTACACAGAGGTAAAACAAGGTACATGCTAGGAGGAAACACAGGTTGAGGAAAGGTCTGGGCTGGCAGGTGTCAGCAGCCATAGGTTCGTTTCCATGCATGACCTTAGGTCTTTGACCTTCGGTTGCCCAACCCATAAAATAGTGGGTTGAACCAAATTCCAGAACTTAAAATTCTGGCATCATAGATGTTTAACCAGAAGAAGCATTGTTGAAGGGTAGTATAACCTCCAAGAATATTAGTTGCTAAAGTCAGAGCACTAATAACGTTTCCCAAAGGTCTTACTAATGTGTGGGTCTGTAACACGGCACAGGCCTGGGTAAAGGGTTCGAACAGGCTTCCTCCGTGGGGTCAGACAGCAGCAAGCCCACACTTCCTGGTGGGATGTCAGAGATGCAGACCCTCTTCTAGTCCCACTGTAAACGGTTACGCTGTCATCACAGCCCAGCGTGGGTATGACTAACAGTGGAAGTGTCACGTGAGCAAATGGCCGGCCAGCCCTGTGTGGCTGGAAACCATCTCATTCCCCGGCACTGTATACCCCTCTGCAGAGGTAGCCTGGTTCCGTGTCATTCTGGCTCTTGCTTCCTCCTCTACCTCACCCCAAAGTCGGTTTGCCCCTGCAGTCTGGTAGGAGTGAGGGAATGCTGGGAGCCGTGTTGGCGTGGCCTGGCTCGTGTCCTTGCGGGCGACACAGGTTTTCATTTTCACACGGCTAGAAATTGTGTCGCTGTCAGCCTTTCCAGGGTCCACTTGTACCCCCACCCCCTTTCCCTTTTTCAGACCGCTTTTGGCAAAACTTGGCTGCTTACAGTCACTGCAGGCAGAATTCAGTCTCACAACTGACAACAAACAGCAACTATTTTTATGGTGGTAAGCAAAAATAGATATAGGGTGTGGTATGTAGCTAGAGTTGCCTGCATTCCAGTAATTCAAAGCTTGGCTCTGAGAATTATATTGTTAAGTCATCAGTGATAGGACCTATCAGTTGAGAGTGTGTGTGTGTGTGTGTGTACATGCAAAAAAATGTAAGCAACTTTGTAACAGTGTCGTGTGTAATCAGATAATCATGTACAATGTAATGAGAATCACTCTTAAGGTATAGATTAGGGGCATGGCATATAAATGAAGGCATAAACCATTGTTCGTCGCTATGGAAAACACTTTATAGTGGGTCAGGAAGGTAGCTCTGCCAGCAGGGTACAAGGAACCCCAGTTGGAACCTCAGAGCCGCTGTTTTAAAATTGCTGGGTGTGGGGCATGTAGCTATATAGTTCAGCGCCAGGGAGCTGGAGGCAGGTGGATCCCTGGGACTTACTGGCCAGCTCCCTAGCCCATTCGGTGCCTTGTGGGCCTCAGAAAGACGGCACCTGAGAAATGACAGCTCCGATTATCTTCTGGCCTCCACCCACGTGCACACACAAGGAAATGACGAGCTTGTGATTCTCGTTCTGCAGCCCTGTCGATCTTCCCTGCCTTGTTTGAGCTTCAGATTTCATGAAGGGCTTCTGTGAGAGTCATAGCAGGTTTTTGTTTTTTGTTTTTTTTTTTTAAAAAACATACCCCAGTGCCTCATGGGACATCACTTTTCTTAGGTACAGCCATTCTTCTTGGGTCCCCTGTTATCTTGATTTTTGCAGCTAGAGAGCTGTGTGCCATAGATTAGGACCTCCTGGGTGTCAGAGCTCTGATTAGCTTTCTCCATGACGCACCAGCGGGTCCTTTAACCTTCTAGGTCAGACATCCACTCCCTACCTTACAAACTGAAAACTGTAAAACACAGCTACTTTCTTTTATTATATGAAAAATGGAGAAGACCTTACAAATCCTGTGCTTTTTAAGATACCATCTAATTGTCAGCTGTGTATATGATGGGTAGCGACTTACATAGCTTCTACTGAGTTTGGTGTGTGCTGCTTAACTCTGCTCAGAAATGGCCCCAATGTCTGTTAATTAAATAGCATGGCATGAGGACTTTGAAATATAAATGACTCTACTTTCTGCTTAGGACATCCAGCCCTTGGGGTAGCAGAAGTGTTTCACATTGCTGTACATAAAAAAAATAAATTTAGGATGCTTTCACTTGTCCTAAAACCGGGGACTCTTTCATATGGTTTCACCGCCCCGCATGGGCTCCTACTCCCAGACACTTATAAAAATGAAACCCGTGCAACAAGTGTCTGAGACTCTCCAGCACCCTTGGCCCTGTGGTCAACCTCCCCTTCGGTCGGTTCCTCGAAGCCTCGTGCATGGAGGTAACAGCAAGTTCAGTGCCCTCCGTAAGGTGCGCGTAGCCTCCCAGCCGGGATCCGATCCAGGTGTCAGCAGCTGCGGTGACCACCGTGCCTTATTCCCTGCCGATGAGGACTAGTAACTTCCTATCAAGGGGACTCGGCCCAGGAAAAAAACAGGCACGTGGAAAAGGAGCAGGTTCGAACCCTCCCCTAAAGGGACATGGGAACCACCTCCCCTGTGCACACATCCCGTAGCTTTGGGAGTGCCATGAGCAAGCCAGACAGGGAGACTGTGTGAAAACTCAGGCAGCCGTACACACCTTGCTTTCCATGCTGACAGATGACTGACAGGGCTTGTTTCCAGTCTCCCCCAAATGCTAGAAAAGGGGACAGTGATTTCCGTTTGCTGACAAGGCTACAGCAGGGTCAAGGAGAAAGCTGCTTTGTCAGGGGAGGTTTCGTTTGGTGGTCCTGTCGTCATGGGCACATTCCCAAGCTGCTGTGGTTTTGTGAATGAACTTAGTCAAAACCCAAGGACGTTAGGTTTGAACTAGGAAAGCACTGGGAGAGTGTGATTATATTTGCATCTTTGGGATCTACGCTTGGAACCTACAGAGATTGACCCTTGCTGACCTAAAGGATGTTTGAGCCTACGAAGACTGAAGGACTTCCGTTAATTAATTACCTTTGGCCTGGTCCCATGAATTGTGTCTCCATTGAGTTTTTGCTGTTTTGTTGTAGGTTTTGGAATCAGTGTCTTATTATGTAGCCCAGAATAACTATGACCTTGAGATTCCCCTGCCTCGGCCTACTGAGTGCTGAGGTGACTAGCACGTCCCACTGATGTATACCCTGCATGATTCCACCTCTGGTTGCTCCGTGGTCATTATATAGTCATGTCATGAAGCCCAAGGGGAACACAGTGAATACCGACCCAACTGCATCCTCTGCCGGTGGCCACAGCAGCAAGCAGCATGGATAAAGCCAGGGGCTGACAGGATGCTTTTTAGGAACTGACACAAGGCCAGAGGCAGGCAGAGTTGGCTGACTACTTCCAGGTTAGGACTCAGGAACACTTCTCAGGTCCCTGACGCCTGGCACGAGCCGGGCTCACGGTGGTAACCAGTGCCTAGAAGTTTTTCAATAGTCAAGACAGCCTGGCTGGTCTAAATGAGGTGGTGGCTGTTGTGACTGGTGCTTCATTCACAAGCCTGACACAGAGGGAGCAAGGTGTCTCGCAAGCGGAAATACAAGATGTCCTTCTGGGAGCTCAAATCAGCGTAGTTAAGCAGCCTTATGCATATTTCAACAAGGAATTAGGGCAGCAGATTGATGCCTCTGATGTAGAATATAGTACTGTTTTCTCCCCAAAGATACAAAGCAGCAGCTGCCGTGGCATCCACCAGTTAACACAGGCGTGCCGTTCCACCACGAGGCTTCCAGTGTACTCCAGAGACAGCTTACTGGGAAGACAGTGACCCCACAGCACAGGATCTCCACTCTCGGAGACAAACTCGTGCAAACAGAAGTTAATGTAGATCTGTACATCCTCCCGGGGTTGAAGTTTAAGGGACTTGGGCCAGGACGGCTTGCAGGTGCATAGGCAGGGAGGCTGGCCCTGCCCCTTTGGGCAAAGTGAGAAGAACCTACAGGCTTTTGCCCGGTTTTCCAGGATCTGTGGGAAGAGATCTCTCGAAACAAGGCACCATGACATTCTGGATTACAGAGCAAACAGAGCAAATGCATGGAGGTGATGCTCTCTAGATTTCTGACTTTGAAAATGTGTCTGTATTTGCTTTTTGAGTCAGTAAGTGTCCTTGAGGGACAACTGCATGTAATCCTTCCCCTTTGGCCAGAGACACTTGGCATTGAGACCAGGCCTGCTCCTTCTCCCCAAACTAAGCCAAAAGTCTCAAGTCGCCAGAGTCGTGGAGAGTGGACTGGCAGGTTTGCCATTCTTGTCAGACTTTTGAACTTAATTCAAGTTAGAGCAGAATCCGTTATGACTCCTACCAGTGACAAGCGCTGATCTGGATAGCTGTTTTCCAGGTGTGGTCCCTGGAACACCTGCCTTACCAGGGAACTTACTGGACAGGCATTCTCTGGCTCAGCCCTACAGAATCAGAGCCTCTGCAGGTAGGGCCTGGAGTCAGTATTCATTGAGCCTTGCAAGGAATTTGGACCCTCTCTGGAGTTCCAGGAGTGCTGCAATCCCAGAGACAAAAGCTAGAGTCGTTTATTTGTCCGCCAAGTCCTGAGTTTCTCCTAGACCAGAGAGAACTGAGCTTGACTAAAGACGGGGTGCAGGTGCTGAGTCTGGGCAGCTGACACCATCAATTGCAGCATTAGAGGTGGGGGGACGGAAGGGTGCTGTCACAGTGACAAGAGACTAAAGCCTGGGAAATCTTCAACGAGCACAGCTCATAAGTGGCATTGGGTCCACAGCCTATGCCTGCTCTGTCCTTGAAGCTTCTTGTGAACCAGTGCTTGTTTCGGAGGGAAAGGGGAAACAGTGGTGTCTGAGATGGTTTGCAGGCGCTGCCCTGTCTTGTTTGTAGCTGAGTTGATGGAGAGAAAATAATCTCAAGTTACAGTTGTATCCATCCGTACCGAACTCACAGACTTCTTTGAAAAGGTCTTTCTAGACACACAAAGTCTTCATTGGTGAAACCTGTATGGCCTACTGAACCAGTGCGGGCACTGTCTTTCACTCTGGGGCCGATGACCCTTGAACCTGCTTCCTAGAGTCCTGCTTTCTATAGAGGAACACAACTTGGGGTGCCGTTCCCAAGGAGATACCTCAGTAGGCTGTTCTCAGGCATGGAGGAGAAGCTCCAGTTCTTAGCAGGAGCGCGTCGCCCCTCCCCTGTTGTGTCTTCAGAAGCGTGCTTCTGTTCACTGGAGCTCTCTCCCAACCCTCTCCAAAGCATCTTGAAGTGTCTGGCTGGAGGCAGAAGGAGACCGTGCACGCCTAAAGACAGCTGGCAGCAAGGCAGACTCTTCAGAGGAATGTTGCTCTCTGAATTAGCGGAGGAAGAGAGTTTAGCCAGATCTCTGGCCACTTAGCAAGCTCAGTAGCTCTCCAGCACAGAATCAGGAAGCCCAGCTTGTCCCCCAGGGAACAAGGAACGGCAGCAAGCGCCAAGATCAGCTCCCCTCACATTGACAGCATGAAGATCACAAAGTCCTTCTGGAGACATGGCACTTGTGCTGCTGAGAGGGAGTTGGAGGTCTGCAAGAAGCCTAGGGAGAAGGGCTGAGGGGAAGAATGCACCTCGCCTTTCCTTTAACGAGAGCCTTAAGCTGCATGGCCACTTTCAGATCTAGGGAAACATCTGTGTGTAGTGTGCCAGGGTAGTTGTCCCAACTCTAACACTTTAATGAGAAGTTGTGTGAGGGGGGAAAAAAAAAGTTCCCACTTAGTCAATGGAGATAGATAAAAGATTGCTGTAAATTTCTGGGGCAGGTGGCAAGCTGGTTTACGGAATGCAAGGCGATGAGAAACTCTGGCTTACGGAAAGTAACATGAATTAATAATCATTTAATTGGCTCCTCCATTATGTTGCTGGTTTGGGAGATGGAAGTTTAGATGGAGGGGCTGACAGCGATGCTTCAGCCGTGAGTCGGATGCTGCGAAGTGGGGGTGGTGGCAGTCTCTGGGCTCACGACTGTCCGGTGGTATCCCAAGCACTCAGTGGGCTCACCCCAGGGCCCCACAAACGAAGAAACTCAGCACATTGGTAAATGGCATCTTCAGGTGACTGAGAGGGGCAATGGAGAAGGAACTTCCAAGTCATGTGGACAGCTTGGTCCCTACTCAGGATCTCCCCAGGGTAATAAGTAACTCTGGCCAAAGGGAAGCTGGCCTGTCACAGCATGCTGTCCACCATGCCAGCAGCCCCTATGCCAGTTAAACTGGTGGGAGGATGAATTTTGCATGGAAACACAGAAGGTAGCTCTGCCCGTACCTCGGTCGTCTCAGATTTCAAGCGGTTATCCTGCCTAACATTTTGAGGAAACCAGAAACTGGGATCTTATGGTTCCTTTTACTCTCCTCCATGTTTCTCACAAAGCGCTTGCCTTACCTGGTTTCAGTGTCACACGGCCATTGGCCCTAGATGAGAAAGAAACACGTACTGTGTGGAGTCCACAGGAGCCATACCTACAACTCTTTCTTTTCTTTTGAATTTCAGTGACTCAGGTTCAGAATTTGTGAGAGGAGACTGAGTTTGGGGAAGCATTTGTTCTAGGAAGACTCTTTCCTCCAGAGTTACAGAGACTGACACTTAGATACCATCTTCCCATGCGCTCCACACATCAGAAGCCTGCCAATGGACGCTGTTCTTAAAACAGATGGGTTCAAACATCATAAAACCTTTCGTCAAAAGCTTCTAGCAAGGGCTGAGCATGGTGGCGTGCACCTTTAATCCCAGCACTTGGGGAGCAGAGGCAGGCTGATCTCTGTGAGTTCAAGGCCAACCTGGTCTACATAAAGAGCTCCAAGACAGCCAGGGCTACATAGAGAGACCCTGTCTCAAAAAAGGAAAGAGAGAAAGAGAGAAAGAAAACTACAAGCAAACTTTTATGAATTCAAATGAGCCTTCTTCCTCCTCTTCCTTCTCATGAATGGAAGAGGAATAACTTACTACTAATTATTAATAATTGATAAAATGCACTGATAATTATTTTTAGAAGTTAAATAAATACTTGCCAGACAAATGTGATAAGGTCAAAGTATATATAGAGGTGGATGTCTAGGTGGATGTCTCCATTCACAAATGCCCCCCCCCCAGAGAAGTCATGTGCAATGCCGTGTTTCCCCCTTGAATGTAGAGGACTCTCATGGCCTCTGACAGAGAAGCAGGAATCAGGCCACCTCCTTTCGGTATCTGTCCTTGTCAGGTTTAGTTACCCACCCATCACGATTTAGGAAGCTATGACAGGAAGCTGAACTCTAGAAACACTTCTGAAGCTGTGACAGCAGCATACTGAGCATACTGGTGTTTGCTGGGTAAGCTGGGCAGGGCGACCCTGACTCCCAGCTCCTGAGTCTGTACATGTGACCTGTTAGGGTTAGTAGGGGATCTGCCCAGCTCTCCACTGTCCCAGAATCTCATCTGCCTTGCCTTAGGTAGTGCGCCATGCACCATGCGTGCCATGCACCATGCGTGCCGTCCTTTGACTCCATACCACATTCTGGTCCCTTTGCATTACTGAGAGCCCAGCATGTTTCCTGTGAGGATTCATGGAGATTTAAAGTATTTTCATATGACATAACTGCCAGAAGGGGAAAAAAAAACAAACCTGCCTTAAACAGCAAAGTAAAAAAAAAAAAAAAAAAACCCCTGCTGTTCTACACAGCATGGATCCAAATACCCACTTTTCATGGATAGCTGAATTTAAGTGCTAAGTCATTTAATTATAATACTTAAAATAATGTAGCTACACAATAAACTTAGAAAATTAACCTAATGCTGCTACCTAAATACGATAATCACTATTTTTTCCCTCCAATTTTTATGGTTTATCTATAACAGTATAATGTACATTTCATCTTCTCTGACTTGGACTTCTGATTTTTTTCATAACAATCTTTTAATATCTGTAATACACACAGGAATAGCAGTGTAGTCACTTACTAGATCATGTCCTATTGTATGATGCCTGGTTTTTGCTCATTTGCTTCCTCATCCCTAGCCCAGGTATTAGGAATTGAGAGTCTGGCGCATGCTAGGCAAGCCTTCCACCCTGAGCTACATCCCCTGGGCTTCATTTCTGACAGAGTCTCGCCAAGTTGCTCAGGCTGGCCTGAGACCTACAAATCCTACTGCTTCCGCCCTTCAGGTGGCTGTGCCTCTGTGCCTGGCTTGATCATTTCCCCTTTGTTTAGTTTAGTAGGGCGTCAGGTAGTTTCTGTTGTTGCTGCCAGTTAGCTGCAAAGATCCCCTGCACTGATAGCGGAAGCCTTGTTTCTGAGGTCCATCTGTTTCCTCCTCGCTGCCATGACATCAGAGAAGACTAAGAGTGACCAGCCATTGATTTTTTTTAAATAGTGTTTTCTATATTGTAACATCCTTTTCAAGAGTTTAAGATAAAATTTAGAGATGTCTTCAGAGCAGAGAACCAGAGTCCTTTCTCTCCTGGTGGTCATACCACCTCCTCTCCTCATGTTGATGGAGAGCTGTTAGCTACATGCAGAAATTATACAAAGAGTTCTAACCCAGACTTGCTAGGGATTGGATTTTATGTCTGAGGTCAAATGAGGGACGGGCTAGTGGCCTGACTCTGAGGAGCAAGTCTCCCCACACCTTCCAGGTACATGCAGGAGAATGAGTACATGCTTGTCCTCCCTCCCTCCTTCCTTCTCCCTCTCCCTCCTCTCTAACCTCTCTCTCCCTCCCTCCCTCTTTTCTTTTCTTTTCTTTTAAATAAAGGACTTGGTAAGCTGTGGGGGTCTAATGTCCACTTCTGGGTAGATTTTATTTAGTAATAATGTTAAGTTGTCCTGGGTAGAAAGAAGATAAGCTGGAAGTTTGTGTACCTGTGGGTATACTATTTCATACATAGCCAGGCTATTGTGTTTCTAGGAAGAAAAAGGAATGAGGGAGCCCATGTGCCGATTTGATTTGATTTTTCAAACCCTTTGTAACAGCTCTGTAGTTCAAGGTGGCAAAAGAAGCTTCAGGATCCCAGAGCAGTTGGGGTTCTGTGGGGGGGAGAAGGGCAGCAAAGATCCCCCACCACCACGCCAAGGGAAAGAATAGTAGCTTCAGATACCAGAGTTCTCACCTCTGCCACCTCACCACACTTCCTGTGTTCCAGTTGAAGGAAGAGGATGGACTCTTTGATCCTTCAGGGAAGCTGAGGCTGCCCTGGTGTTTGCTCTTCAGCTCCGAGAGACTGAGATGGGTTGGGCGGTCTCAGTCGCGTTGCCTGTTCATTCACACTGCCGAGCAGCCAGGCAGTCGCCTCTTCTCGTAGCGGGGGTGGCAAGTGATGGAGGCCTTAGTGGGTCGTACCATTGTCCCATAACAAACCCACGACTGGGCAGCGATGGGCAGCAGGAGCAGCACATGTGTCTTGATGGCCTGTGCAGGAAGGAGGCTCTCTTCTTCTCTAGCATAAGTTCTGAGCCTAATCTAGTGCCTTACCACTCAGGGATGGAAATGAGGGCGCAAAGAGGATGACTTGAAACAACTAAGCTTTAAAAATATTTTTAGGAATTCTTTGAGAATTTCATACAATGTATTTGGATAATATTTACCCTCAACTCCTTCCCTTAGCCCCTCTAAGATCCAACTCCATCTCCCCACCAACTTCATGTCCTATGTTATTATTTCACCATCATCATCGTCCCCATTCCCTTTGACTCCAATTTGTGCTGTTTGTGTACTTCTGGGTATGAGGCCAAAGCAAAACAGTATCTTCTGGACATGATGGATCCACTGCAGCCATGAACACAAAGCAGGTGTGGTTGCCTCCACAACGCCTGCTCAAGATCCAGCCAGTCAACATTCTAGTATGGAATGGGAAGAAGCTCATGAGCTCCCATCTCCAACTGAGAAACTACAGGCCATCAGTTTTCTCTAACAGGTGGGGGTCTGGAGTCAGCTACACAGCAGTGGATGGACAGCAATGAGCTTGTGAAGAGCATATCATTGGTGGCTTCCGCTCACCGTCTGTAGCGTGCACTTGAAGAATAGTGTGGGGGGAATGAGGAACCTGCTCGTGGCAGAAGGAACTCTTGCAGCTGGGGAAGTGTTCATGCCGGGGCTGTCACATGCCAGGGCCTGCTGGGGGCCAGGAGATGGGAAATGGGCCATGGGGGAACCATGTTACAGCACCTAGTTAATCAGCAGCCAGTCCATCACATTAAATATCCAGCCATCATGTATCACCTTTCAACTGAAAACGAATAACTCCCATTAAGAGCAGAATGGGTTTGAAGTCGATCCGAGACAGATTAAAATACTGTTATGAATCTGTGCTGGGAGGAGGAGGGGTCTGTGTGTAATATGCCTGCCCTTGTACTTTTTAAATAATAAATGCCCTGCAAACTTAAGGAGACCAGGTTACCAAGATACCAGGGTTAAAGGTCACAAAATATACATTCTGGGAAGAGCCTCAACTTCCTGGAATATTTCTTGTATTTGGCAATTCAAAAAAAATTTTATGGCCTTATGATTTCAATGAATAAAATTTATTTTTAAGAATAATTTATTATTAAAGTACGCAGTTCAGTGGGCGAAGGCACTTGCCACCAAGCCTCACAACCCGAGTTCAAAATCCGGGTCCCCCATGTTGGAAAATGAGAACCAGCTCCAGCAAACTGCCCCTCTGGTCTTCACGTACACGTGTGCTCATGAGTGCAAGCATATGCTGCACACACACACGCATGATAAGTAAAGAAAGTTTAATACAATACAGATTTTTAAGAAAGCACACCTCTATAATGACAGTACCTTCAGGCCCACAGCAGAAGCGGTTTCAAGGTTGAATATAAAGTGAAAATACATGTCAGATAACAGACAGAGTGAGACAGAAATCTGTTTTACCATGGAGTACAACTTGGGCTTTCTAAAACAGTGACTTAATGCTGAGCCATAACGTTTGTAATAGCAATGATGCACATTTTCAGTTTTTTTTTTATATAAAATGATTTCAAAGAGCTTGCAGGTGGAAAACATCAGCAGCCACAAGGAAGCCACCCACACAAGCTCTTGCCCAGACCCAGTCCATACATGTCTGTCAACGTCACAGTTGGAACAGCCGTTCTGAAGCTGTGTGCGTGTGTGTGCGTGGGGCGGCGGGGGGGGGGCCTTCACTTCCTATTTTCACTATCAATTGCATTTTATGCTCTTCGCCACTACAGAAGGATGAAAAATCCGCAACAGAGTTGGAAATAGAAAGACGAGTAGCTTTATACCCTCCATGACAATGAATGTGTCCTTTATCTGCTTCCTGCCCTTCATTATCTAATGTCTACCTTTCTTATTCTCCTTCCCACCTTACTCTGTACCTGCATGTACATCTGTTAACCTTTATTCACACACACACACACACATTATAGGCTCGGATCTGCATGTGAGAGAGAATGCATGTATAGCTTTGGTTTTGAGATTGGATGACTTTGCTTAATATTATACGGTCTAAATCCATCTATTTTCTTGTGAATTTTGTGAGTTCATTTTTCTTTAGAGACGAATTACATTCCATTTTATATATGTACCCTGTTTCCATTATCCATCTACCTGCTGATGGACAGCTAGGCTGGTTCCATTCCCTTGCTGTAGTGAATAGAGCAGCCAGAAGCACCAGGGTGCACACATCTCGGTGGTCAGGTATGGACTTCTCCGGGTGTGTGCCCAGGAACAACTAGCTGGGGCATACGGTAGTTCTGCTTTTAATTCTTTGCGGAACCTCAAATTGATTTCTCTTTGAGGAACCTAATTTCTATAATGAATATATTAATTTACAACCCCACCACTGATAAATACGGATCCCCATTTTCTGTTTTGTTTGGGGTTCGGTTTGGGTTTTGTTTTGTTTTTTTCCATACTGCTTTAAGCAACATTCTGGAAAAAGTGGAATTTCACATCTAAATGAAAATGCCAGTCCTTTGTTGGCAAGGAGGACTGGGATGAGCAAAGCCACATAGGAATCTCTGTTCGCTCTAGAGGAGCCCTTCTTCTCCCCATTAGACCTTCAGCCCATTTATGTCTTCACCAAGATCTCCTAGGTCCCTCTCTCTGCTTCCTGCAAATCCTTCTGTCCCTACTATGTGATATTCAAGCCTCATGTGCCCCTCTCCATGTATTGTCTGGGGGTCTTGTTTTGGCTATCAGCAGTGCAGGCAAGGGCAATACGACTTGTAATGGTTTGTGAGTGGGAAGGGCACTGGCCTCTTTCCAGCCATTCCATTCTGAAGCCCTTGAGCATCTGCAGCACTGCCTCAGTCGTACCTGGGGCCACGCCCTCTCTCACTGCAGTCCTCAGTTATCCCCGCCCCCCCCCCCAGCAAACCGCTGAACTTGGATTTAAGTTTCAACATGTTAATATGCAGCTGTCCGCTAAGCCTGTGGCACTGTCGTGATCCCAAAAAGTGCAACCATGTAGTTGGGAGCACATAGTTCTGCGGTGTGTCTGGTACTCAGGCTGGTGAAGCATTTGGGGAGACTTTGCCACCTGTCCCTTTCTTCCCAACCTCATATAACGCGGCCAGCTGTGTTTAGATAGCGGGATGTTAGAAGAGACTGGATTTAGACCAGCCTGACGCCAGGGCCCTTCACTGAAGTTCTTTCCTTCTCTGTCCAGCGTTCAGTTGTTAAGGGAGTAACGGGAGTTGACGGGCGGGGAGGAGCACACACATGGCTTTCCAGCCATACATGGTGAGCCGCTCTTCCTGTGCCACCCCAGAGTGTGGCTCCTCGTGCGGCACAAAGCCCCCCCCCCCCAGACAACCTGCTCTGGCTACGGTATTGCATCTTCTGCTTTTTCTTTTAGCATCGTCCAGTCAGGCAGAGAAGGAGTTGACAGAGTCTCCTGCAACCTCCAAGCGCATCTCCTTCCCAGGTAGCTCCGAGACTCCGCCCTCTTCGAAGAGGCCCAAAACATCAGAAGAGGTCAAACCAGAGCAGGTGAGGCCAGAGGGGTCTGCCGTCATGGTGGAGGGTTTTAGATGCTGGTGTGTGTGTGGGGGGGGGGTGCCGTAGATGTTGATGAGAGTGAATGCTGTTTAGGTGTGGTTATTTTAGATGTTGGTGGGAATGAATTTCAGGTGCTTGGGGAAGGGCCAGACACCGTTTTGGGAGGGAACAGGGGATTCAGTCTGGGTGGCGGGTGTGTCCCCACAGATGTACCAGTGTCCCTACTGCAAGTACAGCAACGCTGATGTGAACCGGCTGCGGGTGCATGCCATGACGCAGCACTCGGTGCAGCCCATGCTCCGCTGTCCCCTGTGCCAAGACATGCTCAACAACAAGATCCACCTCCAGCTGCACCTCACCCACCTCCACAGTGTGGCCCCCGACTGCGTGGAGAAGCTCATTATGACGGTAAGGCGGCCTGTGCCTCTTCTTCCTTCAGAGGTCAAAAGTCAGGCAGTCACATGAGCAAGATCTGCTTGTTGACCAAGAACTCCAGGGTGAGGAAATTGTTCCAGTTCTGTGACCAAGGTTTTGCTGTTCTCATCTTGCACTTGGTGTCAGTGTGGCTGGGTTGTGGCCCCGATTCAAGAAGTCTCTAGGTCTTTATTGCACAGTCTGGTGTCTGTCTGGCTCCCCCATTCATTATGGCTTTTTTTCACCCTCATAGCCAACTCTATTTGAAGAATTTTGACACATCCCCATGAACAGATGGGGAAACTGAGTCTTAACAAAGTCACTTAACCCCGTGTATCACTTGTCAGCTAAGATTCAAACCCACATTTTTCACTTTCTGGGTATAACCCTGGAATGTGAGACTTTCTCAAATTGTTCTCAGAGGAGGAAAGTCATCCATTTGGGTATGACATGACATGCTGGTTCATGAATGCAGGCTTTATGTCTGAACATGGTACTGTCGTGCCCGCATGCATTGAAAGGCTAACTTTTAAGCGCCCTCATAGACATGGCCGAAAGATCAGTACTAACCATAGTGTGAAAACTTCGAAACACCATACCTGGTTAGCAATGTCATACTTTCAGCTACGCTAGGACAGCTAGGCGAGTCCTTTCTGGTCACTGTGGGAGAAACAGCAAAGCTTACCCTCACCTCTGAACGAGCATTGGTCCAGCAGTGGGATAACAAGCCGACACCATTGATGGTTCGTGTGGAAATTCCCAGAGAAGTAGTCCATTCTGAGTCCCATGTTGAACGTGCAGGTTGCAGGCCCATCACTTTGAGGGCATTTCCAGTTCCATTTGGTTATGTAAAGTTAATGAGTCGTGTTGTGTAAGGATGTTTAGTCGTGATGATTGGCATACCAAGAGAACGTGAAACAGCCAATGGAAAACTCTGAAGTAGCATAGGCTGAGCTTCCATCCAGAGAGCTTTCAAGCCTGAATTCACTTTCCATGGGTGTTTCCAGATAGGCTGGCAAATTCCAGGGAAAGGGTCTCTGTAAGTGGATTGGGTCTTCCTCCTGGGTAGGGGAGGGTTTCTGCATGGCAGGTTTCCCAGGCAATTCCCACCAGCTGTGGAAATAAGAAGGGTTTTTCCTGGGCCTCATCTCACTTTCTGCGTGCCTAGAACCCTGGAAACTGAAGGAACAAGAAGAGGCATGGGAAATAATCATTCTCTTTACTTAGCTACATTTTTCTTCTGCTTGGACGGTTGTTTTTGTTGTTTGATATGAATCTAGTATAGCAACTGTGGACCTGAAGTAATCTCCATGCCTCGTATACATTAGAAAGTACAATATAGTTTTACCTCCCTCTACTAGCATGTAAGTTGTATTCCAGATATCCAGTGTTGGTCATGTTTGTGTTTTATTTATTTATTTTGGTGTTTCAAGGCAGGGTTTCTCTGTGTACACCTGGGTGTCCTGGAACTCACTTTGTAGAGCAGGCTGGCCTCGAGCTCACAGAGATCCTTCTGCCTCTGCCTCTGAAGTACTGGGATTAAAGTTGTGCATCATCACCGGCCAGCCTAGGTGGTCCTGTTTTATAACAGAACCAGAAAGGCAAATTTTAAGTGGTAATTTTCATGATCGCTATGAATCTTTGCCAGTCGAATCTTCAAGGGCAGTTATTACTGCGGTGTTGCTTGGGTCCCAATCCCTCAGGTAGTTCTAGAAGGTACCCACTGAATAGCACTTTTGTCGAGAAGTGATTTTCAGCCTTTTAAAGACCAATGGAAACAAGCCCACAGCCACCCCAGCCTGCTCTGTGCACACTGAAACTTAATAAACCCTGTTACGGGCCCTCCTGGTCCCAGTGAGCGGATACAAAAGCATGCATGACAGTGCCAGGGAACACACGATACGCCGGGAGAACTAGTTGATTTGCTTGTTCTCAAACCCTCGTTGGTGAGATCATGTAGGAGAAACCACTGCCTCAAACCCTATGCTTTGCGCAGAAACCCCATGTGCCTCATCTTTCCCAAGACAATAGAGATGTTTTCTAGACGTTTCTGAGAAGTGTGCAAATTATGGGAAACGTGCTGGTTCCAGGAAATGAGTTTGCTGGTATCGGTGGGTAATAGATTGTGAAGGGAAGTTGAAAGTCGTAGGACAAGTGAGAGGTGTGAGTGTCTAAGTGCCTCCCTCCACTTCAAAGCACGTGTGGGGGTGCTTTAATGTGCAGCTGTCTGCCTGGAAAGCTGGAGTTGTGACGTGGCTGTCCCAGGGACCGGTTCTTCCAATCGTGATGGTTTCACAAGTGATGTGTTTCCTTCTCCATCCTGAGCAGATGAGCCTCAAGGGTTAGAGGGAGTCTGTAGCCATTCTCTAGGGTGAACCCAGAATCCTCATTCATGACTAGGCTACGAGTCTTGGCCTGATGCCAGAGCTGTTCTTCTGAAAAGTTTGGTGTTAAAACAGAATTTGCAGTCATTCCACAACTAAGTGATGCTAATGAACCTGTGGCTGCAAATCCTGTCCCTGAAGGGTATTTTACAGTAATTTTATTAGAAAATTGGCCCTGGGAAAGTATTGGTTAGGCTTCCTGACAGTTTATCTGTTTGTGCGTAGCCAAGTGGAGCAGGCACTCAGAAAGCAATGTGATGAGGGTACCTCTACACCAAGTCTGCCTCCTGTGTTTCCCCAAGAAGGGGTAGCCAGTGTGTCTGCTCACTCGTGCCGTGTCTCTTGGGTCCTGGATGGCAAGGCAAATGGCAGTGAGCAGAGCAGCTCAGCAGGCAGCTTTGGCTGCAGAATAGGCAAAGCTGGCAAAGGCTCCCAGATACACCATCTCCCGGTGGATACGGGACACAACCAGGGTATCTAAAGCTAGAAGTTCTGAAGAATTTTTATTCAGTGCCTTGGTCTAAAGTCTCAGGAAGTGGCTTGTATTGGGTTTCAGTCCACCTGAAAGTAAATTCTGCCCTGATAAATGGAAATAGATGACTTTTTGCGCAGTGTCTTTCCGTTCTGTTGTAAATGGAGAGCGTTTTGAGGAGGCTTCATTTAATAATACCTTATCAGACAGCTTTCAGGAACCTGCAGTGTCTAATATGTCTGTTGCTATGGTAACAGCTGCTTGCTTATGCTCTGCATCTCATATCTATGTCTTCCATGGGTCCCCTTCTTTTTACTGACGAGGGGGCTTGAAACATGCTCTCCACTGGCAACATTTGCAGCCCTGGTCCTCTGCAGTGGAAGCCGCACCCAGCCCTCTCTTCTGTGCGGCCTGTTGGAAACAGCCCAAACAGGATCTCTTTACTGAGGAGAGGAGGGGATCTCTCCAGCTGTAGGGCGATGAGACAAGGGCCCCTCTGCATCTGGCTGGGCAATCCCCACCTCCATGTTGATTTCAAGAAACCAGGTCTTATTCCCAGACCCACCAAAGCTTCCGGTTGAGGGAAACCTTGGCACTTCTACCCTGTCCCTGTATTTTCCTTCTTTGGGGGTGGGGGAGCATGAGCACCTAGGGACATATGTTTCTTGGTCCTAAATAAGAATGGGAAAGACCACCCACCATGCATTTCAGTACTCTTAAATCATTCTAATTGATCAGTGTCTTCTAAGTGATAGGACATAGCACTGGGATCCTAGATCATTAATATGGGGACATTTTCTTTGTTCCTTAGTCACTTAACAAAATAGGACCTCACAGCTGCAGTGAGGCTGAGCCAGGAACACCTTTTCCTGTAGCCCTCCCTCTTCCTCCTCTTTCCTGGTCCACGGTTATTCCATGTTTTATACACGCCCAGATGTCCCTCCTGTGTTTGGCCCTGCCTTGCCTGGGGTTTTCTCTCAGCCTCTCTTCTGGGGACAATAGTTTTGTCTCCTGTGATCTTTAAACAGCATCTCTGACTCTCTCCACTCCATGCATGTGGGGATCTCAGGGGCAGGCTTCCCCCTCCCCCACAAGGGGGTTCTTCTGCTCCCCCTGGCCCCGGGGCTCTCACACTCACCAGCGTATCAGCTCTTTCACTTTGTCTCCATCTCAGAGGAAGGTAATGAAAATAATCGGGCTTCATTAATTCCAAGCCCTGTGAGATGATAGCCGTTTGGAGCCTGTTTGCCAATTAGATGGTCTAAATTAGAAGTGACCTTGGTACATTGCCACTGCCTGCCTCTCGGGGTCTAATGAAGCTGTGCTCTCCAGTTCTTTCTTCCCCAGCCCTCTCGTCTGTGTGTACACACATGCACGTGTATAACTGTTTGTGTTTCTTGTCTCTCTTCCCCTGTCTTAGCAGGCTTTCTCATTCTCAGTTTTTAAACTCTGGTTCTGGTCTATGTTTTTATTCTGGCCTGCATAAATGTTAGTGTAGCCTACAGTTTTGTTGGTGTGTGTGTGTGTGTGTGTGTGTAGGTTTTAGGCATTATAAATAACTATAAACAGCCATGTAGGAGCCATTTTGGAAAGAAAACAGGTGGGGAGGAGGTGGAGGGGCTCGCCAGTGAATTCAGAGGTACAGGTGGACAGAAGAGTGCGCCCCAGTGTCCTCTGGCACAGTAGGCCAGCTACCATCCACAGCAGTAGATATTTCGAATAGAAGCCTTTCAATGCGTCCTGAAGAAATGATAAATATTTGAGGAGATGACTATGCCAAGACCCTCATTTGATCAGTACATTGTATATGTGTTTTGAAACTTCATGTTGAGCCCCATACATTTGTACAGTTATATATGTCAAACTCTTTTGAAAGTAGGCCAAGTGGTACACATCATTATCATGCCAGCACTCAGGCAGGAGGATTATGAGCTGGAGGCTTGCCTTGAACTATATATGACATTTTGTGTCTTAAAACAATAAAATTTAAAAAGTATGCTTTTAATATTATTTTTAAGATGACCCATAGACAGAGACAAGGTCTCGTAGAGACTGTGCTGCCGTGTCTCACCTGCCATGAGAAGGAAGTAAGGAAGGGGGTGCTCTCAGGCTCTGCTGTGAGTGGGGCCCAGAGTTGCTGGCTGCAAATGGCTGGTAGGCCCGGTGGAGTCTATGCAGGGAAGAAGACAGTCGGTACCTGCCTCCTCTCACCAGGCAGCAACTCCATTCAGCGCTAACTGGAGTCCGACACTGAAAGCAGTGAAGTTTTAAGCTCATGCCTAGAGTTTTGAGACAGAACCTGTGCTTCATTGACCAGGACGTAGAAAGTGACTCAGTCCAAGCCTCAGGAGATCTATCCTAAGAGGCTCTTCTGCCCTCTATTGTGTTGATTTCCACTGAAAAGTGATGGCTTTGAGACTTCCCTGGAAATCTAGGTCTTGGAAAATCTACCTTTCACCTGGGTAGTTAGCCTTTCAGAGGATGCTCCCTCAGTGAAGACTGATGCCAGGTTCCTCAGGGTTTCTGAGAAGATAGCTCAGTGTTGGTTGTATTGATCTAACCTAGGCCGCCTTATCTTGAGGTAGTCTTTGTTGTGAAGAGGCCGCATGTTTGTTTCCTGGCCACCTGGCAGCTCAGACCCAAAATAATCACACAGAAACTATATTATTTAAAACACTGTGTGGCCTATTAGCTCTAGCTTCTTATTAGCTAGCTCTTACTTATTAATTTAACCCATTTCTATTAATCTGTGTATCTCCACGAGGCTGTGGCTGACCAGGCAAAGTTCGGGCATCTGTCTCTGGCGGAGCTACATGGCTTCTCTCTGACTTCACCTCCTTTCTCCCAGCATTCAGTTTAGTTTTCCCCGCCTACCGCTATTCTGCTCTGTGCAAGCCCAAGACAGTTTCTTTATTAACCAGTGGTATTCACAGTATACAGAGGGGAATCTCACACCAAGCCTTAACAGATTGAAGGATTTCTTACTACCATGGGGAGTTAGTAGAGTATAACCTGAGCTAAACATGGTGTTGAACGGAGACCTTCAACACCCATGACCTGCAGGCTGGTGAATCTGTCTGACTGCATTTTTCCCTAAGAAATGACAAACAGCAGCAATCTCTTCAAACTATGGTGGGGACCAGAACTACTAAGACCCTGGGTATACAGGATGCATCCTTGGTTCTTTGGGGTCCACTCACCACAAAGAATCTTGAAAGGGATGAATTTACAATCCAAAATACTTAACTAGGAAGAGGTTAGATGTAGGTATATTCATGAACCCATGTCATCATTTCTGGTTGGCCAAGGGAGATTCACTTGAGTCCATAGATTTTTCCCATTAGGGAACCTTTGATTCCTTGAAATTGTGTGTTCTGCGTTCACAAATGTTTTTCCTGGAGGCTGCAATTTTCACTGGACTTCCTGAGAGGTTGAGGTTTCCCAGTCGACTCTGGGTGGTGAGCTGCTCGGGAGCAGGGACCCTGTCTTGTCACTGCATCTCACCGGCATAAGCAGAGATTCTGCCTGGTGGCTGGTAAGTGGAAGGCAAATGAATAACCAGAGTCACCCAAGGCCCCTCTTTCTCCACAAGGGTAGAGACAGCCTTGGAATTACTTCTTGGCTTGATGTGACACCCTTTGGGTTCTGTTGTTACATATGAGGGAGGATTGAATTTTAGCCTTGGAGTTGGACACCCCATTTCTCTTTCCAGCCATAGTGCCTGTTCACTTGTTAGGAAGATTTTAAAGCCTCTGCTTCCAGATTTTCAGTACCTACTTCTCAGCCAGTGGTTTCTCCCAGCATTCCCTTCACCTCAGCATATTCTAGAATATACTTAATTTGGCTCAGAAGAGATGGGAAGAAAGCAGAGGGTCATGGCCCAAGCCAATCTTTTGGGGAGTAATGGCTCAACTGATTATTTTTTTCCTAACCAGAAGAACTCTATCTTAATGTTGAGTCTATTTAAATATTCCTGGCCAAGAGGTGTGACTTAACATGTTTGGTATTTCTACACAGGCAGGTATCATAGTTCCTGGTGCTGTGCTACACCACCATGACCAAGAGCAGCGAATGGAAGAGAGAGTTTACTCCATCATGGCAGAGAGGCATGGCAGCAGGCACGGGAAGCTGAGGGGTCACATCTCAACCACAAACATGAGGGGGGGGGGAGGAATAAGAGAGGGAGGGAAGAAGAGAGAGAGAACAGGATGTGGGGTAAAGCAATAAATCCTCTAAGCCCACCCCTAGTGATGCACTTCTCCCAGCAAGGCTGCACCTTCTCAGCCTCCAAACAGCACCAGTAACTAGAGACCAAGAGTTCAAACTTGTCTGCCTATAGGAGACTTTTCTCATTCAAACCACTGCAAATGGTCATCAGAAAAAAAAAAAAATCAGTCCTGTGTGCCTAGATATCAGAGCTGATTATTGGACTGGCCGTATTTGGAGGTGTGGATGGGTCTGGGGGGCAGGCTCTTGAGGAGAAGAAGGGGTGGCAGAGAGCAAGACGAGAGGTATTTATGTGTTGCCTGCAGAAAAGTGGGTGGTGGGGTCCAGTTATTGGAGGGCTCAGATCTGGCCATATGTTGAATGGCTGCGATTGGGCCATGGCCAGGTTTGACCTGCTGTACACCCGATGCTTTGGTGTACCCGCTGAGAGAGAAAGCCCTCCCAGATCTTCACTCAGCATAGTTGAGGGACTGAGGTACTAGGCCCACAGAGACTGTGGCTGTGACCTTCTGAACCTTCCGTGCGGTCCAGGAGCCAAATATGATTGGAAAACATTGGAGGCCAAGGTGACCACTGAGGGATGCAAAGCTCTGGAAACTGAGAGGAGGAGGAAGAGACACAGGCCTTTTGGGAACTGATGGGTAGTCTACACAGTGCGGCAGCTTCCTCATCAACCTTGGTTCAGATGCACACACACACAGACCCTTAGTTCCCTTCAGGGATCTTCCTCTTTGCCTCCTGGGGATTCCTTGCCTATTAAATTTTATATGCCGCCTTTCCAGGACAGGTCAGGCATAGTGCAGATGAGATAAGGCGGGAGATAAAAGTCACTCCTTAAACACACATGGGGCAGGAGTTCCAGGTTTGGAGGCCAGATTAAGATGCGGAGGAGCACGTGAGGTTGATGATTATATTTCGGGGAGAGTTAATTGATGGAAGGTGAAGGCAGACAAAGAACCGCTGCTTACTGCCTTCTTGAATCCCAATCAGGAATTATGATTAAAGTCGCAGCGAGACAACAGAGGGCTGATGAATTGGTGTCTTTTTTTTTCCCCCTTTTTTTGCCGTCATTCACACTTGATTGACTTCAACCTTTCAAGTGCAAAAGTCTCTCTTTTCCATTATTATTCATAGCCATCTGAGTTTTTCTAATTAAAGTGTATGAAAACAATTACTGATCCGTCGTACTGAGTCTGTGAGAGGGGTTGTCTGCCTTACTGTAATGCCTATAAAAAGCCCACGGTTTTCTATAATGATGTGCAGCTGAGGTGTTAGATAATTTTATTCTTTTTTACTCTGTAGGGCTTTTTTTTATTTCTCATGATTCATTTTTCATAATTCCTAAAGATCCCCAAAAAGGACTGACCCTGCAGCTACAACTGAGAAAAAAGGTGGTGGGGGGCTTTTTTTCCCCCTTCCCTTTCTCCCCCTCTTACCCCCAACCTCGTGCTCTCCCTTGGCAGAAGACTATAAATTAATCGGTGACCTTTCACTCCTTGGATTCCCGCTGGACTCCCCGACCACACTGGTCAGAAATGCTTTCTATTAAAAAGAAAATAGATGGAACGAGTTTGGCAGTCTCCACTCCACCCTGGACCACGCAGCAGCAGCTCGCTCTAAGCAGGTGCCGCAGGCTGTGTGCAGCGCAGCTGTCTGGGAGTGGGCCCATGCCCCTCCCATTCACCTGCCATACACCTGCTCTTCTCGGGACCCTTCCTTCTCTGGTTCACCTGTTGCTTAAGGGGCTGAAGAAAACTGTCACACACCTAAATGTGACCTCTCTTTGGTTAATGGTCACAGTTGTTTGGGCTTCCTCTACTTGTTGAGCCTTGTTGACACTAGAGAACATGCCAGCCGCTATTTGAGAAAGGCTGGGATCTTACAGTTATTAAAATATCTTTTAAGTATTAATTTTAATCAAAACTCTAAGTGGAATTATTCTTGCAGCAAAGCTCTGTCTGATTGGTACAGCAGGGCCTCCAGGTGGGGCCCGTTACCATGTTACTTCTCCACGAGCTGTCAAGTTAAAGACAGTTTCTAATTCATTTGGAATTGTTATTACTGCTGGATTTTCCTGCCTCGTGGCAGGCAAAGAGAGAATTCTGTTATTTCCCCCTCTTTCACTTTTGAGAATGTCACACATGTATACAATGAGATATGATCATATCTACTCCCCCTTTTGGTCCTCCAACACACCATCCATGTCCTCACTTCGCACGTCCCCTCCCCAATGAGGTAGGTGATCTATAGGTCCCACCTCAGGCTGAGCTACGGGTGTGGGTCGTTACTGGGAAAGGGAGAATCATTTGTTTTTTGTTTTTTGGTTTTTTTTTTTTTTTTTTTTTTGAGGACATGGCCTCTGGTGGGTTGTGCATGCAACTTAGCGAGGTTGTTGCTTTTTAGATGGAGAGCCCTTATTCCTTTCGTTGGGTACTGAAGGCCTGTGATAAGTTGTTGGGACTGGCTTCTGGCCACACAGCGGGGAGGCAGAGAAAAAAGTCTGAGGATCTGACCTAAAATGTAGCTACTTAGATCAGGGCTAATTATGGAAATGCTCCATTAGGGGCTAACAGCCCAGTCTCAAGGTCAGGGAGGGTGCCCTGTTGTAGAGCGCTATGCAGAATTAGCTGGATGGCTGGGATCCCTCTGATGCTGCGGACCTCAGGCACAAAGGCTCTGGATGAAATTCTGACTTCAGTGAGTTACAGAAAGTGCTTGTTTGCGCGTGCTCTTGGCTTGTAAAGGGTTCGGTGTTTCCTGGAAGATCTGCCAGTGTGTCTGCATGTCCTAGCTTTCCCCCTTTGTTCCCCTCTCTCCTTACCCTTTCCTTCACTCTGACTCCCCTCCTCTCCTTGCCTGAATACATTTGAAAACAGTGCTACAATGCTCCCTGCTTCAAGATTACCATGTACTTTACTAGGTATGATTTAATTAGGGCCCTTATTATGTTTTCAGCAGCTTAAGGTGGGCCTTTCAACTTATCTACCTAATTGGTTGCACAAGAAGTTTCACAGCCCATGACAAAACATTGTCAGTGATCAAAGTCAAAATTCTGCATAAAAGAAAAATATTAATAATAAGATTATTCTTCAAGTGTGCACTGCTAATTATGTCCAGAATGTAACCGTAGAAACACTTTTGACTGATGGGAGCTCTGTCTAATAAACATGCATCTTCACTGAGCTATGAAAAGTGACACCTCCAGCTTTAACACTGGTGAAGGCTAATTTTGCTTATTAAATATTTTTTAAACCTTTCGTATTTTGTGTCCGTTCCTTCCACGATCTGACTCCTCTTGTTTCTCTGCTTCTCCCTCCTCAGGTGACCACTCCTGAGATGGTGATGCCCAGCAGCATGTTCCTCCCTGCAGCTGTTCCAGACCGAGACGGGAATTCCAGTTTAGAAGAGGCAGGAAAGCCACCTGGTTAGCGTCATTCATCTTCACTCCTGCAGACTGAAGCAAGATGAATTCTTGAGCCAAAGTTTTTATGGAGCAAGGGCCTAGGGATTCTTTAGAATAGATTCTGGGTGAACGGGGCTTCTATTTGGGGGCTTCATCACCAAAAACTGTACACTTTAGGTCTTAGCGTGTATCCTGTAGACAGTTTGTTCACATGGTTTAATGATAAAGGACTGCCTGAGATCTCGTGGGATATTGATATGGGACGTATGACGTCGCCCCCCCCCCCCGGGGAGGGTGCTCAGTTAAGGACCAAGTCTCTAGAGACCTGCCGTTCAAAGATCTTAAGGTCCCTTTGTTGTCTTTCTTGCTACCTTTGCATAACATTCTTGTAGTCTTCTGGAACTGCCTTTTTGTAAACATAGCATTTGGAAGGACCATGGCCACGGACATGTCTCCTGCAGTTGTCATGGCCACAGAGTGGTTCTTAGGTCTCTGCGAAGCTCTCCTAAGTCTTGAACACACTCTCAAGGACATCTAAGGCCAACATTGCAGATGCCTGGCCTTCTTCCTTGTGATGTGTCCATATTAGAAGTGGACAGGTGACCTGGGAAGAGCCAGAACACTTATGGATATGATGATCTCATTTTTTAAGGGGGAGAAAGGTAATGCATTGTAGTCATTGGGAATCCTTACTGCTTACTGAATAGAGCTGACATTCTAAAGCCACACTAATACTTTCCTGCTAGCATTAGCAAGGACCTGGGTTCAAGAAACAGTGATGCAAAAAAAAAAACCAAAAAACAAAAGATGAAACTAAATGCCCTTAAGAGACCCCAAAATGTGTTAGCTTCCTCACAACTTAGGATAGCACTACTGCAGGTGACAACAGATCTAATGTGCTAAATTTTTATAACACAAAACAGTAACCATAAAGGGTGGCGTTAAGATCACAGTAACCTTCAAACTGCCTTTTGGGAAACTGAGGCTTCTGGGTCAATTAAATACTACTCAGAAGGTCTGTGATATAACTCAGGCATGGTATGAACTGAGCCTATTTATATCCTTCTGTTCACCTCTGTTCGTGCACGCCTTGTTTATGTGTGCATTCTAGAATCTGGCCCTGTGGAGAGATGCTGGCACCCGGTCAGGTGTTTCCTGTATTCATAAAGCCTGGCTAGATGAACGGCCCTGAGTGCCACCCTGGGAACAAAGCCTTCTTTCTCTCTGGGCGTGACGTGTCTGGTCTTTTTACAGAAACCTCAGAGGATCTGGGAAAGAACATCTTGCCGTCTGCAAGCACAGAACACAGTGGAGATCTGAAACCCTCCTCTGCCGACCCGGGTGGTATGAGAGAAGACACCGGCTTCCTCTGCTGGAAGAAGGGGTGCAACCAGGTCTTCAAGACCTCTGCTGCCCTCCAGACCCACTTCAACGAGGTGCACGCCAAGAGGCCTCAGCTGCCTGTGTCGGATCGCCACGTGTACAAGTACCGCTGCAATCAGTGCAGCCTGGCTTTCAAGACCATCGAGAAGCTGCAGCTCCACTCTCAGTACCACGTGATCAGGGCTGCCACCATGTGCTGCCTTTGTCAGCGCAGCTTCCGGACTTTCCAGGCCCTGAAGAAACACCTCGAGACAAGTCACCTGGAGCTGAGTGAGGCTGACATCCAGCAGCTGTATGGCGGGCTTCTAGCCAACGGGGACCTCTTGGCAATGGGAGACCCCACCCTGGCTGAAGACCACACCATTATTGTGGAAGAAGACAAGGAGGAAGAAAGTGACCTGGAGGATAAGCAGAGTCCAACAGGCAGCGATTCCGGGTCAGTACAGGAAGACTCAGGTTCAGAGCCAAAGAGAGCTTTACCTTTCCGAAAAGGCCCCAACTTTACCATGGAGAAGTTCCTAGACCCTTCCCGCCCTTATAAGTGTACTGTCTGTAAGGAGTCTTTCACTCAAAAGAATATCCTGCTGGTGCACTACAATTCCGTCTCCCACCTGCATAAGTTAAAGAGGGCCCTTCAAGAATCGGCAACTGGCCAGCCGGAGCCCACCAGCAGCCCGGACAACAAACCATTTAAGTGTAACACTTGCAATGTGGCGTATAGCCAGAGTTCCACGCTGGAGATCCACATGAGGTCTGTGCTGCACCAAACCAAGGCCCGAGCAGCCAAGCTGGAAGCGGCAAGTGGCAGCAGCAGCAACGGGACTGGGAACAGTGGCAGCGTGTCCCTTAGCTCCTCCACGCCAAGTCCTGTGAGCACCAGCGGTGCTAACACCTTTACCACCACCAATCCAAGCAGTGCTGGCATGACTCCAAGCTCCAACCTGCTGAGCCAGGTGCCCAGTGAGAGTGTGGCGCTGCCGCCTCTGGGGAATCCCATCAGTGCCAACATCACTTCCCCTGCAGAGCCCAAGGAGGCCAACCGGAAGAAGTTAGCAGATATGATTGCTTCTCGGCAGCAGCAGCAACAGCAGCAGCAGCAACAGCAGCAAGCACAGACACTGGCCCAGGCCCAGGCTCAAGTCCAGGCGCACTTGCAGCAGGAGTTGCAGCAGCAGGCTGCCCTGATTCAGTCTCAGCTTTTTAACCCCACTCTGCTTCCTCACTTTCCCATGACCACAGAGACGCTGCTCCAGCTGCAGCAGCAGCAGCATCTGCTCTTCCCTTTCTATATCCCAAGCGCAGAGTTCCAGCTCAATCCGGACGTGAGCCTGCCTGTGACCAGCGGGGCTCTGACACTGACCGGGTCAGGCCCAGGCCTATTGGAAGATCTGAAGGCTCAGGTCCAGATCCCACAGCAGAGCCACCAACAGATTCTGCAACAACAGCAGCAGCAGCAGCAACAGCAGAATCAAGTCTCTCTTTCCCAGAGTCATTCAGCCCTCCTTCAGCCGAGCCAGCACCCCGAAAAGAAAAACAAACTGGCCATCAAAGAAAAGGAAAAAGAAAGCCAGCGAGAGAGGGAGGGGCCGGAGGGGGTAGAGGGTAACACAGGACCAAAGGAATCACTGCCAGATGCCTTGAAGGCCAAAGAGAAGAAAGAGTTGGCACCAGGGGGTGGTTCTGAGGCATCTATGCTTCCTCCGCGCATCGCTTCGGATGCCAGAGGGAATGCTACCAAGGCATTGCTGGAGAACTTTGGCTTTGAGCTGGTCATTCAGTACAATGAGAACAAGCAGAAGGTACAGAAGAAGAATGGAAAGACGGAGCAGGGCGAGAACGTGGAGAAGCTTGAGTGTGACTCCTGTGGCAAGCTCTTTTCCAACATCTTGATTCTAAAGAGCCATCAGGAACATGTGCACCAGAACTATTTTCCCTTCAAACAGCTGGAGAGGTTTGCCAAACAATACAGAGAGCACTATGATAAGCTGTACCCGCTGAGGCCGCAGACCCCAGAGCCGCCGCCACCTCCCCCTCCCCCTCCTCCGCCCCCACTTCCTGTGGCGCCCCCCCAGCCAGCTTCTACGCCAGCCATCCCCGCATCTGCGCCACCCATCACTTCACCTACCATCGCCCCGGCCCAGCCCTCCGTGCCCCTCACCCAGCTCTCCATGCCAATGGAGCTGCCCATCTTCTCGCCACTGATGATGCAGACCGTGCCGCTGCAGACTCTGCCAGCCCAGCTGCCCCCTCAGCTTGGCCCTGTGGAGCCTTTGCCCGCCGACCTGGCCCAGCTGTACCAACATCAACTCAATCCAACCCTGCTCCCACAACAGAGCAAGAGGCCTCGCACCAGGATCACCGATGACCAGCTCCGAGTGCTGCGGCAGTATTTCGATATTAACAACTCCCCCAGTGAGGAACAGATAAAAGAGATGGCCGACAAGTCCGGCTTGCCCCAGAAGGTGATCAAGCACTGGTTCAGAAATACTCTGTTTAAGGAGCGGCAGCGCAACAAGGACTCCCCGTACAACTTCAGCAACCCACCCATCACCAGTCTGGAAGAGCTCAAGATTGACTCCCGGCCCCCATCGCCAGAACCCCAGAAGCAGGAGTACTGGGGAAGCAAGCGCTCCTCAAGAACAAGGTTTACCGACTATCAGCTCAGAGTGCTTCAGGACTTCTTTGATGCCAACGCTTACCCAAAGGACGATGAGTTTGAGCAGCTTTCGAATCTGTTGAACCTTCCAACCCGTGTCATAGTGGTGTGGTTTCAGAACGCCCGGCAGAAAGCCAGGAAAAATTATGAGAATCAGGGAGAGGGCAAAGATGGAGAGCGGCGCGAGCTTACAAACGATAGATACATTCGAACAAGCAACTTGAATTACCAGTGCAAAAAGTGTAGCCTCGTGTTTCAGCGCATCTTTGATCTCATCAAGCACCAAAAGAAGCTGTGTTACAAGGATGAGGATGAAGAGGGGCAGGATGACAGCCAAAATGAGGACTCCATGGACGCCATGGAGATCCTCACCCCTACCAGCTCCTCTTGCAGCACCCCTATGCCCTCCCAGGCATATAGCACCCCAGCACCATCAGCCGGTACAGCTCCCTCTGCATTCTTACAGCTCACCGCGGAGACGGATGAACTGACCACCTTCAATTCGAAAGTAGAGGCGAGCGACGAGAAGCCAAAGCAGGCCGACCCTCCCAGCGCACAGCCAAACCAAACCCAAGAGAAGCAAGGACAGCCAAAGCCAGAGGTGCAGCAGCAAGAGCAGCCAGAGCAAAAGACTAACGCACCTCAGCCCAAGCTCCCACAGCTGGCTGCCCCCTCCTTACCACAACCTCCTCCACAAGCACCCCCTCCGCAGTGCCCCCTCCCCCAGTCAAGTCCCAGCCCTTCTCAGCTCTCCCATCTGCCCCTCAAGCCCCTCCACACATCAACTCCTCAGCAGCTGGCAAACCTACCTCCTCAGCTCATCCCCTACCAGTGTGACCAGTGCAAGCTGGCATTCCCATCCTTCGAGCACTGGCAAGAGCATCAACAGCTCCACTTTCTGAGCGCACAGAACCAGTTCATCCACCCCCAGTTTTTGGACAGGTCGTTGGATATGCCTTTCATGCTGTTTGATCCCAGTAACCCTCTCTTGGCCAGCCAGCTGCTCTCGGGGGCCATACCTCAGATCCCTGCAAGCTCAGCCACTTCTCCTTCCACTCCGACCTCCACGATGAACACTCTCAAGAGGAAGCTGGAGGAGAAGGCCAGCGCGAGCCCTGGTGAAAACGACAGTGGGACGGGCGGAGAAGAGCCTCAGAGAGACAAGCGTCTGAGGACAACCATTACACCAGAACAGCTGGAGATTCTCTACCAGAAGTATCTGCTGGACTCCAACCCAACTCGGAAGATGCTGGATCACATCGCGCACGAGGTGGGCTTGAAGAAGCGCGTGGTCCAAGTGTGGTTTCAGAACACCCGAGCTCGGGAAAGGAAAGGTCAGTTCCGGGCTGTGGGCCCAGCACAGGCCCACAGGAGATGCCCCTTTTGCAGAGCACTCTTCAAGGCCAAGACTGCCCTCGAGGCTCATATCCGGTCTCGGCACTGGCATGAAGCCAAGAGAGCTGGCTACAACCTGACTCTGTCCGCCATGCTTTTAGACTGTGACGGGGGACTCCAGATGAAGGGAGATATTTTTGACGGAACTAGCTTTTCCCACCTCCCCCCAAGCAGTAGTGATGGTCAGGGTGTGCCACTCTCACCTGTGAGCAAAACCATGGAGCTGTCCCCTAGGACTCTCCTCAGTCCTTCCTCCATCAAGGTGGAAGGGATTGAAGACTTTGAAAGCCCCTCCATGGCCTCAGTTAATCTGAACTTCGACCAAACGAAGCTGGACAATGACGACTGTTCCTCTGTCAACACTGCAATCACAGATACCACGACGGGGGACGAGGGCAACGCCGATAATGACAGCGCGTCGGGAATAGCAACCGAAACCAAATCTTCTGCACCCAACGAGGGCTTGACCAAAGCGGCCATGATGGCAATGTCCGAGTATGAAGACCGATTGTCATCTGGTCTGGTCAGCCCAGCCCCAAGCTTTTATAGCAAGGAGTATGACAATGAAGGTACAGTGGACTATAGTGAGACCTCAAGCCTCGCGGACCCCTGCTCCCCAAGCCCCGGGGCAAGTGGGTCTGCGGGTAAATCTGGTGACAGTGGGGATCGCCCCGGGCAGAAACGTTTTCGCACTCAGATGACCAATCTGCAGCTGAAGGTCCTCAAGTCATGCTTTAATGACTACAGGACACCCACCATGCTAGAGTGTGAGGTCCTCGGCAATGACATTGGACTGCCAAAGAGAGTTGTTCAGGTCTGGTTCCAGAATGCCCGGGCGAAAGAGAAGAAGTCCAAGTTAAGCATGGCCAAGCATTTTGGTATAAACCAAACGAGTTACGAGGGACCCAAAACAGAGTGCACTTTGTGTGGCATCAAGTACAGCGCGAGGCTGTCTGTACGTGACCATATCTTTTCCCAACAGCATATCTCCAAAGTTAAGGACACCATTGGAAGCCAGCTGGACAAGGAGAAAGAATATTTTGACCCAGCCACTGTACGTCAGTTGATGGCTCAGCAAGAGCTGGACCGGATTAAAAAGGCTAATGAAGTCCTTGGGCTGGCAGCTCAGCAGCAAGGGATGTTTGACAACGCCCCTCTCCAGGCTCTTAACCTTCCTACCACGTATCCAGCGCTGCAGGGCATTCCTCCTGTGTTGCTCCCCGGCCTCAACAGCCCCTCTTTGCCAGGCTTTACTCCATCCAACACAGGTGGGTCCTGCTCCAGGTGATTGTTTTCAGAGTTCGGTAGGCAGACTCGGTATTATAATGAGGTTACCAACACTCTGAGTGGTGGGCAGGTAGGAGGCTTGCCTCTTTAGTCCCCTAAAGGCAACACAGTGGCAGACCCTGTTGCAGTTCCCATCCAACCATGGATTCCCCCAGTGCCAGTGGGTACTTGAATTCCTTGGCCTCTGGGCTCCCAGTGCTAGGTGCTCTTCCACAGCACCCAATACGAGTCCATCGGTCAGTAGCTGTATGCGCTGCTTAGGTTCTGACCACTCAGAGTGAACTGGAGAAACAAAGCTGTGCTCCTCCTCATCAGGGCAGCCAGATGTCCCCCAGCTACTAGCACCTCAGCTAGTACAGCTCACACAACATTGGACCTGGCATGGGAGGGAAGGAGCTTGGGTTCACCAAGCAGTTACCGCATGCCAGGCCTGATGCTAATGTCTTTCCATGTGGCCATTCATGCAGCCCCTGCCATCTTCTACAATAGAAGGCTGAGGTTCTAAGAAATCTCCTAGGGAACCAAAGGTCGCACATCTGATGTGTGTCAGCTGCCATCCACACAAGGTCAGTCCGACTCCACAGTGACTGAGCTTCAGGGGGATGAAGTACCTGGCCCAGTTCTGATCTTACAGATCAGAAAACCAGCGTTAACGGCAGTAGAGTGTGAGTCCAGCCAGTGCAGAGCCTTGTAAATAGCAGGGCTTCAGTAAGTGCTCCTTAAAGTGTGGATCTCTTCGTAATTTATCAGTTGAACACACGTGAGGCCTTCTGACCTGAACCTTTCTTTCTCTTGAAAGCAGGGAGCCATGGCTGTGGGCCAATCCACAGACATTCCTATTGGCTCTGGTCCCAGACCTCAAACCTGGAGCAGGCCCACTCCTACTGGCACACAGAAAGCCATGCCCTAAGCTTGGAGTTTATAACCCCCACTCTGCCTCACTTGTACCAGCTCAGCCAACAAGCCTTGAACTTTTCTCAGTCGCTAGTCGCATCTTCTCACCCAGTTTCCATCCCTAGTGTACATTGAGGAAATCGGAGTTGCCCTCAGTGATTGTACTGAGGGAAGCTTTGGCTCTCTTGGGATTAGCAACAAGAAGCAACCTTGTTATTCACTCCTGTAATATGGAGGTTTTGATGCACTGTATCATTCAAGTTGGAAATGAACACAGTCTTAATCCAAGTCCGGGCTTCAGAGTTCCCCCCCCCAGCCATGAAGACAGTGTTCCATTTTGCAACCTCTGCCTCAGCATTCTGGGAGAAGGTAGTCCTGCTCCAATCCTGAGGAGCGGCGATGTGTTCCTTGATACACCGTCTAGTTTTTCAGCTGTGGTAAATGTGGAGGCGTTCCGAGGTCTGTTGTCTGTGTTCTCTAACGCCTGCCTTTTCTCAGCATTATACATTGTCCAGTGAACCCTGCCTCTTTCGGGCACATGCTCTCTCATCACCACTGATGCTTACGGCCATACTCTGTCCCAACACTCTGGGATGCAGTCTTCATGCAGGGGACAGCTGCGAAGCCCATAGGCTCTTAGGCCCTGGCATGGGTAATGTTTCTGTGCGTAGTGATAGGTTGGGGTTGAGCAAGATCAAAGATAGAAAGGACCATGCTTTGGATGGCCCCAGTGTTACAGTTCCATGATCACGAGTAAGCAAAAACTGAGCACCGGGTAGCATGGGCTGGTATCCCTTGGGAACTGAGAGTATCACTCCGAGTGTCTGCAACCCTGCTGGCCCTGTTATATACTGTTTACACAGAGGCAAGAGCAAGTGGTAATGTCTTGCTCCACAGACATACTGAACCAAGGCGCTGGAACGATTTTTCATTTTTTCTCTGTCCTCCTAAGGCATCCACTCAACTGCCATGGTGCAGGATGATGAGGACATGTGCAGAAAGTGTGGTGTTTGTTCATGTGGCCTTGGGGCCCTGCTAGGAGTCCTGCTTTGGCTTTTTCTCTGTGGCACTTTGATGATGGCTTTTGGTTTACATGAGTCCCCAGTTGCTAGAAGCAAGTTTGGGGGCCTCCAGGCTAATTTGTACTGGACAAATTGAATGGTATCTGGAAGTTCATGGCAAGGAAAAGGTGAGCTAGTATGTGTTGATATTGGGAGTGGAAAAGTTCAGAAGCTGACCCCAGGTCTGTGTCTTCATTAAAATGCTTGGTCACCTGACCCTGAGCATGGCAGGGTACACCTGTTGACAGCACTGGCTTTGAGAGGACCCTTCAGGTTTGAACACCGGTGACCGTGCCAAAGGCACAAGTGCAGCACCTTGAATGTCTGACTTACCACTCCTGACTGATCCCTGACTTTTATTTCTGTCTCCATTCGTTTTAGCTTTAACGTCTCCTAAACCGAACTTGATGGGTCTGCCCAGCACAACAGTTCCTTCCCCTGGCCTCCCCACATCTGGATTACCAAATAAACCGTCCTCAGCTTCACTGAGCTCCCCAACCCCAGCACAAGCCACCATGGCAATGGCCCCTCAGCAACCCCCACAACCCCAGCAGCCGCAGCCACAGGTGCAGCAACCTCCTCCGCCGCCAGCAGCCCAGCCGATACCCACGCCACAGCTTCCCCTGCAACAGCAACGCAAGGACAAAGACGGTGAGAAAGGAAAGGAAAAGGAAAAGGCACACAAAGGGAAGGGGGAGCCCCTACCTGTCCCCAAGAAGGAGAAAGGAGAGGCCCCTACAGCAGCTACAGCTACCATCTCAGCCCCACTGCCCGCCATGGAGTATGCAGTGGACCCTGCCCAGCTGCAGGCCCTGCAGGCGGCCTTGACTTCAGACCCCACAGCATTGCTTACGAGCCAGTTCCTTCCTTACTTCGTACCAGGCTTTTCTCCTTATTATGCCCCCCAGATCCCTGGCGCCCTGCAGAGCGGGTACCTGCAACCTATGTATGGCATGGAAGGCCTGTTCCCCTACAGCCCTGCCCTGTCGCAGGCCCTGATGGGGTTGTCTCCAGGCTCACTACTGCAGCAGTACCAGCAATACCAGCAGAGTCTGCAGGAGGCAATTCAGCAGCAGCAGCAGCAGCAGCAGCAGCGTCAACTACAGCAGCAGCAACAGCAGCAGCAGCAACAACAACAAAAAGTGCAGCAGCAGCAGCAGCAGCAGCCCAAAGCAAGCCAAACCCCAGTCCCCCAGGGGGCTGCTTCCCCAGACAAAGACCCTGCCAAAGAATCCCCCAAACCAGAAGAGCAGAAAAACGTCTCCCATGAGGTGTCCCCCCTCCTACCGAAACCCCCCGAAGAGCCAGAAGCAGAAAGCAAAAGTGCGGACTCCCTCTGTGACCCCTTCATTGTTCCAAAGGTGCAGTACAAGTTGGTCTGCCGCAAGTGCCAGGCGGGCTTCGGCGACGAGGAGGCGGCTAGGAGCCACCTGAAGTCCCTCTGCTTCTTCGGCCAGTCTGTGGTGAACCTGCAAGAGATGGTGCTTCATGTCCCCACCAGCAGTGGTGGCGGTGGCGGTGGCGGCGGCTCATACCACTGCCTGGCGTGCGAGAGCGCGCTCTGCGGGGAGGAAGCGCTGAGTCAGCATCTCGAGTCGGCCTTGCACAAACACAGAACAATCACGAGAGCAGCAAGAAACGCCAAAGAGCACCCTAGTTTATTACCTCACTCTGCCTGCTTCCCCGATCCTAGCACCGCATCTACCTCGCAGTCTGCCGCTCACTCAAACGACAGCCCCCCTCCCCCGTCGGCCGCCCAGTCCTTGTCCGCTTCCCCCCACGCCTCCAGGAAGTCTTGGCCGCCAGTGGGCTCCCGGGCTTCGGCCGCAAAGCCCCCTTCTTTTCCTCCTCTCTCCTCATCTTCAACGGTTACCTCAAGTTCATGCAGCACCTCAGGGGTTCAGCCCTCGATGCCAACAGACGACTATTCGGAGGAGTCTGACACGGATCTCAGCCAAAAGTCCGACGGACCGGCGAGCCCGGTGGAGGGTCCCAAAGACCCCAGCTGCCCCAAGGACAGTGGTCTGACCAGTGTAGGAACGGACACCTTCAGATTGTAAGCTTTGAAGATGAACAATTACAAATGAATTTAAATAAAAAAAATTAATAACAAACCAATTTCAAAAATAGACTAACTGCAATTCCAAAGCTTCTAACCAAAAAAACAAAAAAACAAAAAACAAAAAAAAAAGGAAAAAAAAAAGAAAAAGCGTGGGTTGTTTTCCCATATACCTATCTATGCCGGTGATTTTACATCCTTGTCTTTTTTTTTTCTTTTAATATTAAAAAAAAAAAACACACACACACACACACAAATCCTACCCCTGTTACATTGTGTCCTTTTAAAGGTACTATTGGTCTGGGAAACTGAAGTCCGCAGGGCCTGCCTATTGTCGTTGGAGCTTAAACCCCTTGTATATTTGCCCCTTTTGAGAACTGCCCCACCTTGATAGCACAGAGGAGGCCGGCACGCGCTGTATGGGAAAGCACTCCGCCTTGTTACAGTTTTAAATGTCTTGCTAGCTTAGCACTCAGATACCAATGGCTTGCTAAAAGAAAAAAAAAAAAGAAATGTAATGTCTTTTTATTCTCAGGTCAATCGCTCACACTTTGTTCTGTTTTCAGAATCATTGTTTTATGTTTTTTTTTCTTTTGTTCCAGAAAAGATTTTTTTTTTGATTTGTTAATTTAAAAATGGGCAGAAAGTATTCAAGAAAAACAATGTGAACTGCTTTAGCTTTCTGGGGATTTTAAAGAATAGCTTTTCTGCTGAAGCCAATTTCAAGGGGAAAAGCTAAGCACTCCCACCTTCAGAGAAAAAAAAACCCACACACAAAGAGTGTTGAGGACTTGTAGCTTAAAAAAAAAAATGAGTTTTAAAAACTGACTTTCTGTATTTATGGTAGGTATGACCATTTTTGGTGTTGAGTAGATTGCTGCATTGGAAATGAGCTGAAGCAGTATGGTAGACTTAAACCCTTTGTGCGTTTAGCTTTCGTGTGGTCCAGCGACAGCTCCTCATTTGATGTCTTGTTCCATCCCTAGTGGATAGATTGCAATCTGTTGCTTCACCTGGGCTTCTCCCCCTTCCCCCCAACCCCCATCCTCTCATCTCCCTCTTAAAGTGGCTGCCTTCGTTTCTCAGAGGGTGGCTGCAGAATTATTTTATAAATCTAGAGAAAGCATTTCGGAGGATTCCAGGGGTCACCAGGGTCCTCACAGATTATTTTTGGTTGGGGAGCTGAGACTTTGGAAAGGCAGTTAATTCTAGTTACCTGTGTCTGGTAGCCCTGAGCATTTATCTTTTTATTTATCCTTCCTTTGCTTTTTTCTTTGTACCCCTCCTCCTCTTTCTCTCTCTCTCTCTCCTCGATCTGTGGACACTTCAGATATTCTTTTCTTGAACTAAAACATTCATTTCAATTTGTGTAATTGGGGCTGTGTGCTTTTCTTTCTAAGAAGTTTTTGGCTAGAGATTTGGTTTGGGTTTTTGTGTTTGTGTCTTTTCTTTCCTCTCTCAGAAAAAGAAATTTCATGCTTTAAAAAAAAAAATCAATCCAAAGACACACCCTTTCGCTGCTGATGCAGAAAAGGGGAAAGGGTTCTTGTTACTTGAGAATTTGTTTCTGATTTAAACAAACAAGACTTAGTGTAATAAAAGAAAGAGTAAACAAAAGAGTTCCCAGGTCTTGTGCGCTTCTTCTGCAAGCAGAGAGGCAGCTGTTAATGACAATTCCAGATACCAAAAGACACATTTTTTTTTTTTTACTTCAAAGTTTTGTCCTTGTATTAGGCAGTCTGAGCGGCAAGTGATCCGTGATCCGGAGTGCAGCCAACAAAGAACAGATAGCAGTGTACAGTGAGCAAAAAAGGAACCACATGCATCAGGCACTTGTGTTTCTGTTACTATCCATATCCCTGTAACAAAACACACCCATTTTCATCTTAAAACGGTCTGAACTTTGAAAGGAGAACTTTGTGCTGCTAAAACATAAGTTTTGAAGACAAATAGATGCTTTTGCTGTTTCAGTGTCATAGCCAAACACCAACAGACATAATCTCCCTCGCCCCCAAAGTGCGAACTCCTCCCTCAGTCCCTTCCTTATGTTTCAAAGGGAACTTTGAAGACTGTGAATCCAGGTTCCGTTGGCCACCGTCTGGGCTTCTTCCCCAGTGCTGAAGCCACTCATTGACTTTGCAAAAGACTGGAGCATTCCAAGATCTGAAATCTTTTCATTTTTCTTTTTTCTTTCTTTTCTTTCTTTCTTAGCCGGGACTATTTTTATGAATTTGTTTTTAGTTAAAGAAAGAGTAGATCCTGAACTGTTGTACATATTTCTAACTAGGCTGATGCACAGTGCAAATTCCTTTTTAATTTTTTAAAAGTAGAAATACTAAAAGAAAACCATCATAACTCTTTATCAGTATCCAGTTGTAGCATAAGGTGTCAAAAACAAATACGCAAAACACTTACTGTTTTAAATAGCTATTTCCTTTTAACAAGAATTCTTGTATTTCTCCCTGTGTTTTGAGATGAACACTTTTAAATTTTAAAGCTGTACAGTTTTTTGTTTTCCATTATTTTATCTTGTTTGTAACTCTATGAAATATATATATATATTTTTTGCCATTTAACTGTTGTATGTTACTGTGTCTGTATCTATAGAAAAATGTTTGTTTTGGTTCTCTGTGTGATGCCAATTAACAATTTAACACTAGCTTTACCTGCCATTCTGCTAGGTCTTCTCAAAAACTGTTTTTTAAAACGATATTGCTTGGTAATAGTGCAATTTCTATCCTCCCCACCCCCAACCTCAAGTTTTTTTGTAACTCTGCCAGCCCTTCCCCAATGGTTTTGTTTGTTCTATTTTGAGCTACTACCATCCTCCCTCTGTGAGGCAGAGTGACTGTCAGTGTTTCACTGTGCCATGCCTTGACCTGTGGGTGTGTTTGTCACCAATAAGGTGGTTGGGTAGAATGGCTACTACCCACCAGTGCCCCTCAAAGGAGATCTGTGAGGGTTTCTTCCTGGAGTGGCTTGCATACTGAACGCTTTCCTCTATGGCTGCGCCACCCACACGTATGTTCATCAAAGAAGAAATCCTCAGTACTAACCCAGAAATAGCAAAGCAGTCAGTGATGGTGAAAATCAGAAGGCAAACAAGAGCTGGTCACGGAGTTGTGGACTAGCAGCCACAGAGGCTGTGTCTGTAGCGTGACAAAGCATGCATTTCCTACAGTGCTCAGCCGTTTAGATGCTCTCTCTCGGGGAGTCTACTCCTGTCTGCTGCTGGAGCAGGTAGCTGAGGAGACTATCTCAACTCACTTTTAAAACTAGTTCGTTTTAGTTGTTGGCGTGAATATCTCCCCACCCCCACCGCTCAGTTCCTTCATAGTGTGACTTGGTGCTAGACACTATTTGGCGTGAGGCACCCGGATACCTGTCAGAATCGGAAGTTATTTCATCCATCTTTTCTCTATCCCTCCCATAAGGTTAAAAAAGGAAACACATACACACTGCATCTAGGAAGTTGGGTTTTTCTTAGTTTGCTTTTTTAGTTAAAAGCTATTTTAAAAAGATGAATGTGGCCAAAGTTTTACACAATTGAAAATAAAATAAAGGAGGCGGCACATGATGAAACCTGAGTTATCGGGCATGGCAGGAAGTTGCAGGAGAGAGGCAGTGACCCAAGCCAGTGCACTTGATGTTCATGGACATATATTTTTTTTAAATAATAAATTAAATTAAAACATTTTAAATAGAAGCATAAAATTGAGTTGGTTGTTTGTTGGCGCTGAGATACTGCCCACTGTGAAACAAAGCTTTGACTAGTTTGTTTTGTTTGTTTACTTTCTTCAGGGGGGAGGGGGCAAGTTTGGGTAGGAAAGAAAGCATAACTGAACGTGACCCTGAGGTAAAGAGGTATATGAACAGCCTTTGCAATGTACAAAAAAAAAAAACCCAACAACAAAAAAAAAACAAAAAAACAAACAAAAACAACAAAAACAAAAAAAAAATAGAGCAAGTGAAACCAAAAATGATGTTCTTGGTGTTTTTCTATAATGTAGTCTTGTTAGCTTTTTTGTTACTGTAACAATGCTGATCTCGAACTGTACCAAAATACATGGAGACTAACAGAACCACAAGGAACTCTCAAACTGAAAAAGAAATTTGTCACAAAAACTTTGTTGTCATAGTTAAGTTGATTGTAGATGGTAATTGAATATACTCCTTTGAAAATATTTCATCAAGTATGTTTCCTGCTCATTGTGATACATTAAAAAATATGAGCAAAAGTTCTTGTCTGTTACCAGATTTGTGTGCATGGACGGGAGCATACATGGAAAAGATGCCCACAGCTGGGGAAGTGTAAATTTTATCAATGTCTTAAGGCTATATGTGCCAAGTGTCCTTATCCCAAGGTGCATGAGAAGGTACACAAATCACAGTTACCCTTTGGTGTCTTTGTACTGGTATGTGGTGTGTGTCTGGGCCAGAGTAAGCCTTGGAGAGTCCCTGATCCAGAGAGCCCCAGTAGTTAGCTAATTTTTTAATGCATACTTTCCTATGAAAATCTGAGGTACCTAGTACAACAACAAGCAACATTTTGCTAATGGTCAGGAGAGAGGTAGGTTTAACTTGTCTGAAGTGGGAATTGGATCTAGTGGGCATGGCAGAAGGAAGGAGGTGGTAAGCTGAATTAAGTGGCTGGCAGTTTCCTTGTCCTATGAAAGGGCTTGCTCAGCCTCTGGTAGGAGGATCTGAGGCAGCATAGACAAGCGCAGCGGCCTCAATGATTGCTCCATGCGAGCCACTAAGACATGGCAGAAGCTCCTGATGGAAGCCTTCATTCTGCAGTATAACACTTAAAATTCATTAATGAGGAACAAATCTATGACTGGGCCCAAAGAGCTTTAATTCTTCTCTAACTTATTAGGCACAGCTAATAATTTAGAGAACTCTAGCAGCCGGGCTTGGGTGCCACTGCCAGCTACTTATGTCCTTGCAAGGGGTGCAGTATCAGCCACTGGCCAACAGGAACCTTGTCTTCTAAGGTGTTAAGCTAAGGAACCCCCTTCTGTTGGCCCAGACATCTACTGCCAAGCAAGTCTTCCCCAGCCCCTTTGGCTGGTGCAGCAGCCTTCAAGGGGCAGGCAGCAGTGATCCTATTAACTTAAGATCTACAGGTGTCACAAGCATTGCTTGCACTCAGAAGGAAGCTGCCTCTATGGCCAGTGCTCGAAGTTCTGTGCCAAACAAGGACTGCCCCTGTCCCAAATGAAGTCCAGCTATTTCCCCAAGCATGAGACTTTTCTTTCTGATGTTGCTGACAAAGCATATGGCTGTACAGCTGTGTCCCTCATCTCTTCCCAGCCCATGAAACCATGCAGTACAATCAGAGTGGTTAAGAGCCAAAGCCGTCTCTGCCTTCCAAAGTACAGCTGGGAGATCACATTGTTTTCAATGGGATCTATTTTGCATAGGCTACAAATTCTTTCACAGGTAAAATTTTACCTGGAGAATTGGGTTAGAGGCCAGAAGCACATGCGTGTTTTCGTTCTCTCGCTCTCTCTCACTCTTGCTCTTTGGCTCCCCTAACCCCCCACCCAAAGGCAGTAAGGCTTCAGGATCAACCTCAAGTGGATATTAATTTCCTTGGAACCAATAGCCTCCTCACCCACAGAACATGAGAAATGCAGTAATTTAAAATGAGCAACGTGCATTGGATAGCTGTTTCTAATTTGCTTTAAAGAAAGTCTGGTACCTAGCCCCCCCTGTAGACTAACGACTTTCTCACTTTGAGCAAGTTTAGAATTTAAGTTACCAGAGTCAAACTGAGGGATGTTTGTTCCTGCTGCTCTACAGCCTTAATTCTACCAAGACACGTCCTCGCTCAGCCTCCACATTGGTGCTGGGTGGACCAGACAAAGCTTGCACAGAAACTAATGGTCCCCAGGCTGTCAAGGCAGAGGGCAAGTTCTGTCGCTCTCTATTTCATGCTAAGGGTGGGTCTTTTCTTTCTCACATACATACATATATACATGCATACACAGATAGATGGATGGATAGATATAGTGTGTGGGTTTGTATGTAAATATTTTCTTTCAATTCTTTAAACTAGCAAGCATCATATTTGGTTGAATTTCTGAGATGGGGGAGGATCTTGCTATATAGCTCTGCCTGTTCTGGAGCTCACTATATAAACCAGGCTAGCCTTGAACGTACAGATCTGCTTGCCCCTGCCTCCCAAATGCTGGGATTAAAGCAGCACATTTTGAAAATGTTTTAGCCAGTTAGGTTGGTTTCCTCTGTTTCTAGTTACAGACAACAAAAGTAAATGAGGAGTTAGCCCTCCCTGATACGGCCATTTAACCCAACTCTTGACCCCTATATTCATCTGAGAATGAAAGCTTTCAGATGAATCATGTTACTCTTGGGTCAAGATCCTTCAGCCTGAGAAGGAACGAAGAAAAGCAGCAAGTGAGATCCCTGCCTTGGCCATTCTCCAGCTCTCTTGAGCTCATTGCTTTAGAATACTTGTTCTTCCCAGACTCCTGCCCCTCGGTCAACCGCTCTCCTTTTATCCTTCACCTCTTACCCCCCCCCTTGCCTTCTTATTTGTACGGCATTGAAAAATACTCTGTAAAATTACAACTTTTGTTTTCTTGTATTTAGGGGTTAAACTCAGGGCCTCAAACATAAACAGGCAAGTACTCTATACCAAACTATATAACCATCCTCAGATTACATGCTTCTTTGCTTATTCCTCAGATGACCTGTGAGTGAGTGACATTTATCCCAAGAATCCAGGCTAGGTAAGGAGTGAGGGACAGCTAGCTGTGCGCTTAATCGTTGGTGTGCCTTTTTGCTATTGCACAAGGGAGGGGAGTGCAAGTCAGGTCCTTTGGGTCAAATTCTGGCTCCACCAAATTGACCCTACTGTAAAATGGGGATAAAAGTACCCGATTCACAGAGCTGTTATGACAATACTGCCTGGCACATTCTAGATGTTCAACATGAATTTGCTTCAACTATTAATACTACCAACCCTCCATTTCTTTTTGTGGTCCACGTGGGACCGTGGTTTTCTTACTTTTCTTACTTCACTTCCCAATGGCAAGTGAATAGTAGGTCCCATCAAACCTGCTCCCTATGTGTAGTTCTGATTTCTTGCCTGCCTGTACCTATATTAGATGGTGTCTAGAGTGTCTAGCAGGTTTCAGTTCATGAGTTCAACAGCAGCTTTTAGGTTTCACCATTTTACTCACCAACCTCTAGTGATGAATTTGGTCATGAAGAAAGCATGACTTTGGTGTGCCGGATTAGGGGTATGTTTGCTTCGTGATGCCTTGAAGGGTTGATCAGCCTAGTAAAGGATTAAAGAATAGAGGAAAATGAGTATATCACTTGCCTGTTGCCTATTTAGAAGTGGGTCTGATGTCCAAGTCCAGAGCTCTAGAACCTGAAATGAGGCTTCAAGAATAAGTAGGTTCCCAGTGAAACAACGTTGAAAAGAGAGTACAAAAAGAGGTATTCAAGATCTCATTTCCTCTAGACATAGGGAGAAAGTACTATGGTTCTAGCAAGCCCCAACATAAACATAGAAGATGCATTGGAAAGAGGGCGTGGAGAAAAGGTTTGAGTAGAGTTTCTAGGCTAGCATTTGCATCTCATTGATGCAGGCTTTGGGAGCATGTGGTCTTATCAATGACTATAGATAATTGTGTCTAATAGAGACAATGCTGAACTTGGCAATAGAATTGTTAGTACTGGTATCAGATGGCTAGTAAAGGGTATGCAGAATGGCTGCTGGGTGATTTTCATTTTCTCTGATAACAAGCCTCAGATACAGTCAGGAGCTAGGATCCTTCATGCCGTGTCTTGTTTCAAGCTCTAAAGCTTGAAAGTGCGAAGCTAGGGAAGTGTAATTTGTTCTCAGCCTAGTTTTGTTTTCTTTCAAACATTTAAGACTTCTACTCTTACATGGCCTTTCAATAGCCGACTTGATGTCACCCACATTTGCTATGTCGTTTTACTTGTGTAGAATTGCCCCACTTATCGCTAGTTTCATCACGTCTTAGTTTCATTATGATGTACCTTCATACAGTTTGAGTCATGGTTTCTTGACCTCTTAGATTTGTAGAATTTGGCTTTTTTAAAAAAATCAAAATTGGCAAAATTTTATCAATGGTTTTTCTCTCGCTCACCCCATCCCAGGGACTCCTAATTATTTCAGAATCAGTGCACTGAGGTTACCTCATAGCTTACTGCTAGTCTAGGTCTTCCGATCTGTTTAGCTGGTTTTGTGCTTTTGTTTGTTTGTCTATTCTTTGCTGGGTGCAGTATTTTTGAAGAGCTTATTACGCTATGTCTTTTTTCTAATCGGGAATTCTAACCAGCATGTTTTTGTTTGTTTTTGTTTTCATCTCAGACACTAAATTCTTCACTTCTGGCAGCTCCGTTTATATTTCATTTGACCTTTGAATGTGAACATACCAAAACCCATATTAAGGTGTGTTTTCACCAGGCATGATTGTTCTTGCGTGTGATTTCAGCTGAGGCAGGAAGATCAATGTAAGTCTGAGGATAGACTGGATTACTGTGTGAGACTCTAGCTCAGGAAGACGTTTACAAAAACAGAAAGTATTTGCTTTACTGTTACCCTCTGCTAAGCTATCTGTGTAAATTCTGGTTTGATTACTGTTATTAATTAGGAGCTCTGTCTTCCTGACTCTTCGCATGCTCACTAGTCGTTGGCAGATGCCAGACATTGTCTATTTTCCTTTGTTGGAAACTGGGTATTCTGTAGTCTTGTGAACTTACTTCAGCTTCTTCTGGGATGCACTATGTGACTTGGATGCCTAAAGGTTAAGTCCTGCAGAGTATGACCAGTAGTCTGTTCCCCACGACTGAAGAATACTTCTTCTGAGAACAATTGCTGAAACCATTAGCTACCATAGCCTCTTATCCTCAGACTTTCAACTGCTTACTCCCCATAAAATAAATAAAGCACACAACAAAGAATAAAACAAAGAAAACACCTAGCTAAACAGATGGGAAAAGCTAGACTATCGGGAACCAAGGAGCTTACCTCAGCACACCAATTTCTTTCTGGGCCTCCAGTAGTTTTTCTCTGACACTTGTTTGTATCCTGAGACTTTCAGATGCTTAGGTCCCCAAGACATCTTTATCTCCTTAACGGAGAGGTCTGTCTACTGGGCTTTACTTAGGTCTCTTATGACACGAAGACTCCCAATACAGTAGAGTATGATCATCCAAGAGCTCACGGCTTCTGCCTGTCAGGGGCCATGTCCTTTCTCATGTGATACTCAGGGCTCTTGAACACCAGTTTGTCATATGTTTTCCTGTGCAACTTTAGTTTTCTCAGAAGATCTTTATTATTCTATCCCAGCTGGAGGCAGAAGTCAAACGTATTGTTGACGTATATGTCAAGAGTCCTGTGGACCTTTCAAAGTGCTGCCATGGCTTGTGAAGGTTCTGATTAGCACAGGGGCTGACTCAGCACTTCTCTGGGTGTGGTGTGCTCTAATTGTCTGTGTGAGGCTGCAGCTAACCCATCTCTGTGCTTGCAGAGATCAGAAGTGGGAAAAAGTAGGTAAATGAATTAATTATTGCAGGCTCCTTCCCGCCTTGCCACACAGAATGGCGAGGCCATTTCTTAGGTTTATGAGTTTGCGGCAGCCTGTGGAAGGCTGTGGGACAGTTTGAGTTCATCTCCCTCAACAACAAGAGTTTTCTCTCTTCATAACGCCATTCTAGCTTTTTCATCAACGTGATTTCATTTCAGTGTCTTTCTTTACAAAGATGATCTTTCAAACTAAGCTCAGCTTAATGAAAATCCATTGATTCTAAAGTGTGACTGTTGGAGGTGAATCCTCTACACCAGGTAATAAAGGGGCATAACAAAGCAGGCCTAGAAACATTAGCCATTGTTTGCTAAACCTAAATTATAGTTTTTGCTTGTCTTTATTTTAGTAAAACTTAGTTCCTACCTACACTGGGTAAGGGCAGATAGATCTGAAAACAGGGGTCCTGTCAAATAGCCCACTAGCACTGGTGCGAGCTGAGGCAGCTCTCGCGAGATGGCTAAATACAGGTGCAGTCTCGTGGGAAACGCTGGACCTGAAGTTACCTTTCTAGGATAAAACTCCTTAAGAAGAAATTTCAGGCACAATAATCCACAATTGATCAAGACGGGAATAATAAGGAGCCAAGGAAGAAGACAGAAAGATGTGTTATCTCAGATAATACAGGAGGAGAGAACAAACCAAGAAATCTCAGTGGACTGTATTTTTTAGTATCATGCAAGCAACATGAAGCCAGTGGGATCTCTGGAGCCATGAAACTTAGAAAGTTGCCCAACTCATCCATTTTTCCTAAAAGTTTAGGGGTGCTATTTTTATAAGAAAAGTATTCGCAAGAAAGAACTGTGGTCAAAATCCACTGAAAAATATAGTTTGAAATTAAAATTTCAGGCTGGTGAGTAGGCTCAGTGGCTAAAGGTGCTTGTTGCCAAACTGGACTACCTGAGTTCAATCCCTGAAATACCCTGCTGTAGTAGAGAACCAACTTCTAAAACTTGTCCTCTGGCCTCCATCTGTGCACATGGCATGCGCACACACGAATAGATAAACTACTACAACAGATGAGTGAAAAGATATAAGGTGGATGCATGGTTTATAGAGCCTAATAGTTCAAAACGAGCCAAAAGAAAAAAAAACTTAAAGAATGTAAGAGAGCAGCGCTAGAAAAATCTACAAAATAATAAGTGTCTTAAGTCTGCTCAGAGTTGAAATTAGCTGTATTTTTAAAAAGGAACAAGCCTTTCAAAAGAGAAAGGACTTGGAGGGTCTCCCTTTTGGGAGACCACAGAAGAAAGAGATAGCGCCCATGAAAGCCTGTGAGAGGAGATAAACGGAGGTCGTGGGGACAGCTCAGCTGTTAAAGTGCTTGCCTTCCTCCCAGGCAATCATAGTCTGATCTTCAGAGTCCATGTGGGGAAAGCCGGGCTTGGTGGTATACCCTTCTAATCTCAACACTGAGCCACTGGAAACAGGCAGATCCTCAGAGCTCTCTGGCCAGCTACCCTAGCCTAATTGGCAAGCTCCGGGCCAGGGAGAGACCCTGTCTTAACAAAACGGACAGGCTTTTTTCTCTCTTAAAAACACACATGACCAGTTGCTCCTGGTTCATTTGTGGAAAAGATAAATCCTTCAAAGCATTGCCTTAGCATCTTTGGCAAAAATCAACTCTGTGTGATATTACATATGTGTACCTGATCCCTGTATCTGCACAGGCTGACATAGTACTGGCTTATTACCAGAATATTCTAGTAAGTCCTCTCTGCTCATATTCAAAACCCTCAACTCCCTCCAATTTGATGTATAATTTTCAACATCATACCAACTAAAATCTCAATAAACTAATTCTAGTGGATGTTCTGAAACAAAAAGATTAAGAAGAACCATAGTGTTCTCGGAGGAGAAATGAGGCAGAGGCAGATTTTCTGTATGATGGGTGTGGAGGTCTAATAAAAGCACGTGAGTAAGCCCGTGCATGGACAAGAGAACAAAGAGACGCCTTAGACAGCCCCAATTGGTCCCACACATAAATGGACATTTAATTTATGACAGAGGTTACAGTTCAAAGCAGCAGGGGGGGAATGGCCATTTCATTAAAATGTACTGAAAACTGAGTACCCATGTGTTTGAAAAGATGTAAAACAGAACTCTTATGCACCATTGGTTACAGGTGGTTCATAAACCTAAGATACCCTCTAACAAAATAGTAGTCTTTAGAAGATGTAGAAAACCCTTTTTGTGACTCTGAAGTAAGATAGTTTTCAAAGATCTTTCGTGAGAAAGGGAATAGCTAGCAATGTGGACCATACTAAGAACGTCCATATATGCAAAGACAGAACAGGTTCTGTAGATTGACGCACAAATCCAAGTGTTTGGAGCTAGAGCCCATATATAAGAGAGCACATGCTGTGCTTGTGTCTCTTGAACCTAGGTTACTTTGTTTATTGTAAGTTTTTCTAGTTCATGGATTTACATTCAAATTTTATTTTTCTCTACAGCTGAGCAACATCCCAGTGTACATATGCCTTATTTCCATTGTCCTTTGTAAGCTGATGGACAGCTAGCCTGATCTTACTTCTTGGCTATTGTGCGTAGAGCAGCAATGAGCATGGTTGAGCAAGTCTCTCTGCCGTATGAGGTAGAGGCCTTTCAGTCCCTGTCCAGGATGGTATAGCCGGGTCAGGCGCTAGTTCTGTTTCCAGCTTTTTGAGGAGCCTCTACGGTGATTTCCAGAACGGCTACAGCAGTTGCACACTAAGGACAAACAGAGGCTCTTTCTCCACATCTCACCAGCATGGTTGCCATTTGAGTTCTTGCAGCAGCCATTCTGACTGGGGTGAAATGTAAGGAATTTTAAAGTAGCTTTAATCCATGTTTCTTAATCCATGGCTAAAGATGTGAATGCTATCTAAAGAGTTTATTAGCCATTTGTGTTTCTTTTGAGAATTCTCAGTTCTGATCACTGGCCCATTTTTAAAAATTAGGCTTTGTGTTTATTTGATGTTTACTTGGGGTTTGTGTGTGTGTTTTCTTTGTGTCTTTGAATATTAATCCTCTGTCAGAAGTACAGATGGTAAAGATATTTTTCCCCTGCTCTGTGGGCTTCCTCTTCATTTGAATGATGTTTCCCTTTGCTCAGCAAACGTTTTTTAGCTTTATAAGATTCCATTTGGGTCAAATTTCCTTTATTACCAAAGCACCTACTCAGTATTCCTGACTGCCTATTAGTTCAAGTGTACTCTGAGCCTTTTCCTTGGTCAGTTTCACTATCCATGCTGTTTTGAAGTAAAGGGCTTTTTGGTGGGATGTTTTAAGGGAGGGAGACAGCAACCTAGGTGAGAGAAAACAGGGGGGCATTTTGAGGATGCAGTGTTTAAGCAAGAATAGATAGGGAGGGGTTGGGGTAAGAATGGGGAGAGAGGAAAATTAATCCAAACTAAGACTATATGAAAAAACAATTTGAAAATTTACTACTTTGAAATACAATTAAAGATATGTTAAACAAGAGAGAGACAGAAACAGAAGATTGAAACCCTGTCTGTAGAATACTGCTTTGGAAAGCCAAGGGTTATTAAACAAAACCCTACAGCTGTATATTAGACACCATCTTATGAATATTGGTCAGGAATACCTCAGAGGACCCCAAGACAGCATAAAATCTTGCCACTCTTCTTGGTTGTCTACCAGTTGATAAGATCCTATCTATCTGACACCCATACACCTCATATATGTAGAGAAATCAAGCTAGAACTGAGCTGGAAGCATCCTCCCTGCTGAAAAGCTTTCATACTACCAGAGAGTACCACATAGACTGCTGGGAGAGGAAGTCTTCCCTTCTGTGATCTGTAGACAGAAGTTTCTGTCCCACCTGGTCCCGCAGCTGTTCAGTCCCAAATAAACACACACAGACTTATATTAATTATAAACTGTTTGACCTATTAGCTCAGGCTTATTATTAACTGGCTCTTACAACTTAAATTAACCCATGATTCTTGTCTATGTTTAGCCACATGGCTTAGTTTCTTTTCTCAGTGAGGCATTCTCATCTTGCTTCCTCTGTATCTGGCTGGTAACTCACTCTCTGCCTTTCCTCTTCCCAGAATTCTCTTAGTCTTGTTGCCCTGCCTATACTTCCTGCCTGTCTACTGGTCAATCAGCATTTTATTAAACCAAGATGAGTGACAAATCTTTACAGTGTACAAGAACATTATCTCACAGCAGTGATCAACAATTCTTCCCCCTCTGTGAAGGCTGTGAACTACAACACCAACCTGCCAGGCAAGGTGTGCTCATTGGTGCAATAGTGGCATAACTATTATGGGAATAATCAACTGCCCTCTGGTTGGATTTACAGTCTGCTTCATGCCTGGTACTGTAAACCTAGTCCCCAACTCACGGCTAAGAGGGTCTTAGTCCCTAGGGTGAACTTACTACTCTTGTTTTGCTAAACTGTCATGGTATCAAGCTGACTTTTAAACATTTTTGTTTATACTTGTGATGCTACTTTCAACCTTTATCAGAGATGCTTCTGAACTCTGCATTGAACAGTGGTGAATGCAGAGATCCACAGCTTTCCAAGGTCCTGAGAATAAGTGATGATTGAGTGCTCAGCCTTAAGCAGGACATTCATAGCACTCCTTCTTAGGCTTGGGGACTGTCACATAAGAGGGGGCAAAATAAACATTAAGAGCCAAAAGATAAGGAGAAAGGATACAATATGCTATGGATATGGCACAACCAACATCATCTTGACTTCACAGGGACTATGGCTGCTTGCATGAGACCTGCACACAGCACTGGGCCTATCAGCAATCAATCAGGGACGGGGAGGAACTCACTGGATGCTACCCCTTCCTGCTGAAGTATTGGCCGCTAATGGATTCTGAGGGATGTGATAGTCATTGTCTTTAGATGTGTACCCTCTAAGGAGAATTCAAGCTCTACAGACATTTCCAAACCCATAGTCATGATGATGATTCCAGTTAAAACCCAGTGGATTTCAAGCAAACAAAGCAAAAGTGCACCTACATGTGGGGAAAAGTGACTTCTAGTGAGAAGGCTGAGGGATGGGGGTGTGCCTAGAGGGGGCGGGGGGTGGTGGTGAAAGTAATCAGAATATACTTTATAAATGGATGAAATGCTCAAAGAACAAATTCATTAGATATGAAATGCAATTAATAGGAAAGTGCCTGTTCTATGTAAAACTAGTCATAGCACTAATATTGAGGACAAACAATAACAAGAAAACCCTAAGAGTCATTAAAGAATCTGGAGGTGGAGTTTAGTGGTGGGCTGTGTGCTGAGCATGTATGGAGATCTGGGATGTATTCATCCCCTCACATACAGATACATGTAGAGGACAAGCATAAAAGTTGGCTAAAAACCCTGAGAAAATATCTTAGGAAAGACAAGTTTAAAAGGACAACAAACACCTCAGTAATCACATCAGTAAGCGGGTAAATGTAGATTCCAAGCACACTGGGACAGTACTACACAGCCAGAGAGGAGCCAAGAATCCAAGGCCACCAAGACAGCTTGGTAATGATAGGGATTTGCTTTGTATCATTCGGTTAAACACTGTCTTTAAGTTTAAACCCCTTTTCTGGGGCTGGAGAGATAGCTCCACGGTTAAGAGCACTTGTTCCTTCAGAAGACCCAAGATCAGTTCCTAGCTCAGAACTACCTGTGATTTCAGCTCCAGGGAATCTACCCTTTTCCAGCCTCTGGTAGACTTGCAGGTCACAGTGAATGCTTTTGAGGTACTGAGCATCAGGAATGGCACAAAGACTCAATTTTCATGTGGCCTCCTGAAGCCAAAGGTAATTCCTTAGGTTAAGTTTTGAGGCAGGTCACTTCTTAGGTTGTGACTATTTGCTACAGTGTCACCTCGGTGAACTTGTAGGCGTTGATGGTAAAAAGTCACTTTGGCTCTAGAAACAGCCAAGATGAGTAAGACTTCGGAGCACATCACTGACCGACTCTGGGATTCCTAGAGAGAGACAGTAGTCTCCCACAGACCTGGAGATTCACTTCTGCTCACTCGCGTAAAACTAACTCTCTGGCAAATTCGCTTGAGCACACGTTTAGAATCACAAGGTGGCTGACTCACTGGGACAGCTTATGGAGCCTTAAGATTTTTCTTTTAAAAGTTTTTCTTGTTAATACTGTAAGTGAATTGCTCTAGGGGTCTTTAAGCACTCACGGCATCCTTTTGGATGGCTATTTATGGGAAGAAATGAGATAGAAAAGGTTCCTGTTTAGTTAGGTCTTTGGTGATTTGGTAAAGTCTTAATAATATTTTGATGCTGGAGGCTCTAAGGCGGCAGCTACAAGAGACTCATCTGAGTCTGCCCTGCCCCCTCTGCTGAAGCCCCGTCGTGTACAGCCTACAGCATTTGTCCCGCCACTCTCTCGCTGTGTTCTCTTGCTTCCCCCTTGGCTGGAGTGACTGCCCATGTGCCCCCTTTAGGTTGCTGGCTTCCCTTCTATCTGTTTCCCTTTCTCCCTTGTGCATGTGTCGCTACTGGTGACTGATTATAAATGGCCTTCCTTACAATACACTGAGAATAACTAGATGATTTTTCCTCTTCTTGATTTTTCCTGGTTAAAGTTCAAGTAGGCTCACCTTGCAGCGTGAGTGCCTGTTTTAGAAGTTTACCTTGCTGAACTGCTCCTTGGGTAGAATACACCGCAGCATGGTGCACTAAGTAAAAGAATGTATCTGAAGAAAAGGAACGATTTCCTGGAGCCTCGCTTGGTTTTTATTTTTAAAGAAAGATGTTAGATTTTTATCTCAATTTAAAAGTCCAACAGATACAAAGACTGGCAACATTTTAACATGTTAGACATCATAGAAAATGTGATTTACTAGCAAGAATTTATAAATTATTTCCTAAAGCTTGTCACCTAACTAAAGTCACTACATAGAATATTTATGTAGGTAAGCCTCCCAGATCAAAGCATCCCAGTGGGTTCATCTTAGGTTGGGACTCAGTACTTTTTTCTTCTTTCTTTCTTTTTTAAATTTTTTAAAACAATCTTTTCTCATTTTACATACCAATCCCATTTTCCTCTCCCTTCCCTCTTCCCACTCCCCTCACCTTCCACCCACCTTAACTCCCATCCACTCCTCAGAGAAGGTAAGGCTTACCATGGGGAGTAAACAAAATCTGTCGCATCACTTGAGGCAGGACAAAGGACCTCCCCCCTGTATCTAGGCTGAGCAAGGTATCCCTCCAAAGATAATGGGTTCCAAAAAGCCAGTTCAAGCACTAGGGATAAATCCTGGTCCCACTGCCAGTGACCCCACATATTCCCTAGCCACACAGCTGTCACCCACATTCAGAGGGCCTAGTTTGGGCCACTGTCAGTTTGGAGTCAGTGAGCTCCCACTGGCTCAGATCAGCTGTTTCTGTGGGTATCCCCATCATGGTCTTGACCCCTTTGCCTCTCGGGATGGCCAAGATGAGGGAAGGACAGAGAGGAAGAGCAAGGAGAGAGATATCTTTATAGAGGGAGCCATTATGGGGCTATCGAGAAACCTGGCACTAGGGAAATTCCCAGGAATCCACAAGGATGATCCCAGCTAGGACCCTAAGCAATAGTGGAGAGGGTGCATGAACTGGCTTTCCCCTGTAATCAGATTGACAACTACCTTAATTGTCGTCATAGAAACTTCATCCAGCAACTGTTGGAAGCAGATGCAGAGATCCACAGCTAGCACAGGGTTGAACCCACAGAGTCCAATCAAAGAGAGGGGGCACTCAATACTTTAAAACCATATTCTTTTTTACTGAACGTAACAAGGGCTGAACCACTGTGTGTTCTTGGCTGATGTAGTTGTGATTTACCTCAGTGGCCTTTCTCCCTTTAGAAGAACATAGTGTTAAGCCTGGCTCTAAAAGGAGATGTGGCTGTCTGTAAGGCTGTCTGTAAGTTCTTTAGGACTCTGGGACAGACAGTGGATGGCAAAAGGATACCCAGACATCCCTCTGCATTACTCTGGTCCTCCCACAGCAGGAGGAATGATGTTGCTTTTTTAAAGGTCCTTGGGTATATGAAGAGGAGTGGGATGTTGTGTTACATGAGACCTTTCCTAATAAGATCTCCTGTCTTCAGATGAAAATCTTGAGTTCTTCCTGAACATTGACCCTGCTGTAGCCTTTAAGAGCTCGTGGACAACGTTTTCCTTGGTTATTACTAGCAAAGTATTTTAAAAAGATGCCAGATACAAGCAGAAAAGGACTAGCCTCAACCATTGATGCCCTTGAGTTGTTTTCTGTTTCTTTATTCCTGAACTTTTTTTTTTTTTTTTAAGAGAACTGCTCAGCACCTCCCTGTCTGTGCAGCCACAAGGGTTAACAAAGTAAGCAGAGGAGATACTTATGACATTCTGGTTTTCAGGGACTGGAGTGATAACTCAGTAAAGTGCTTGTCTTGCCTTGCAATCATGGGGATCTAAATCCAATCCCCAGAGTCCATATTTTTTATAAAAAAAAATGCCTGGCATGTGGTATGTATTTGTAAGCCCAGTTCTGGGGAGGAAGAGGTCAAAGCACTCCTGGGACTCGTTGCCCAGGTAGCCTGCTCTGTAATCAGACCAGCGGCAAGTGGTAAGGTTGACAACACTCGAGGAACACTGTCAGAGGCTGTTCTCTGGCCTGCATGCACACATACCTGTGCCACCAGGCACAAAACGTGCACATGCACACATACCCATGCATACGTGCCAGCTCTCATGTGTGGGTGGGTCTAGATCTCTCTGTGCTTGTGGTCTTAGGAAATCTGAAATTTTGAAGGAGTAAAGTTTGAAAAGGCGTTTACAGTTTACGTCTAAAGCTCCCGAAGGCAACATTTAGCACGGAGGACTGTTCTCTAGCTGGCTGTCATATTCAGAATCTTCACAGACCGGCCCTGGATTTGGGAAACCTCACAACATCTAGGTCTTTTGATACTCTGTCTGGGGACATTTTGTCAGCTGCACCAGACCCAGGTTATTCTAGAATATGATGAAATAAACCCTAAAGCATTTCTCATTTATCAGGCAGAGCAAAACGGCAGTGCTTCCTTCAAATTGACTTTCTTTTCTCTTTCTTTCTTTCTTTCTTTCTTTCTTTCTTTCTTTCTTTCTTTCTTTCTTTCTTTCTTTCTTTCTTTCTTTCTTTTACCTAACTAACCTGGGGCTGGAACTGATTGGGGCTCTAAATGCTTTGTTACCGTCTGTTCCTCTCTCTAACAAGCACAATGGTTTACTCCCTCTTGAGGCAGGGGCTCCATGTAATGAATCAGTGCTTCTGTTAACTCCAAGAGCCTTTAATTATTTCCACCATTTTCCCCATGCGCTTCATCCGCCGACTGTGTGAATCAGAGGCAGGCTGCTGGCCATCAGAGACGGGAAACGTCACCGGCCTTCCTTACTGGCAGGGAACCACATTCTGCAGCGTCTGGATTCATGGGTGAAGTATCCCGTCTCAGAGTTTGTACAGCACCTTCTGTTTTCAGTTTACTGGTGAACAGGGCACATCACAAGAACTTGGAGTGCAGCTAAAGCCAAATCAGACTTGACAGAAAATTATTAGCAGGGTACAGAGGGAAAAAGATCCCCCTTCCTTTCTGTAATCAGGTTAATATGTGCATGGAATGCCTCACTTAAAAAGGTAGTGTGTTTTGGCAAAGCTGGTTTCTTAAGTAGAATTTCAGTTCCCATTATGCGAGGCTATCCATTGCTGCTCTGGCAGGGCCTTTGATCAGTGAACTCAGTGGGGGGGAAGGGCATGGGCATATTAATAACTTCAACATGTGGCCCTTCGGCCCAGCTGTACCCTTGTCTTGGAAATAGGCCAACTGGAAGGAGTTTTCTTAACATGACCTATGTATGCATATTTGGGGAAAGGGTAAAGGCAAGGCAAGGGTTCAAAGAAGGAAACAGAATGGGGTTTGGGCGGTAGTTCTATTTGCCGGTTACCTAGTTGGAGCATTCTGCTACTACATATATGGATCCTATGCACTCGGGCTCCATCCTCAACTTTTATTGTCTTTATTCTTTCTGATATAATGTTATAAAGATTACAGATACTGGCAGCTCAGGACGAGACTGGAGAGGAGGCAGGGGGCACCGTAAGAGTCTATAGAGATGAGAGATTAATGCAAACCAGGTGCCTGAAATAGGACCCCAGGATCCATCTCGCCAGGGCTCTATCTTTTGCCCTCTCCCTTTTCGGCACTGGTATTTTGACTTCCATTTTAACAACCGCAGGCTTTGGTCCCCGTTACAGTGCTGCCATAATCTAGAACCAGGACTGCTTCTTGCGTGGCTCAATAGCTTCCTTCAACGTTTTCTTCCGTGATGTCTGAAAGAATGTCTGCATGGCTCTACATCAAAGGAGTGGTGGGGAATGACCCCAAAGGTAGGATGTGGCATGCGTGGGCACTCCGCAAGTTAGGGTATATATTCGATTTCTGTTAACAAATGTCAAAATAACAGTGGTTTAAACAAATTGGCGGTTGATGTTCGTCGAGGTGGTAGTTCAGACAGCTGCAAGGAATTGCAAAGATGGCCCTGGTGTGTCAAGTTCCTTGTTTCCCTTTCTCCTATGCTTCCTTTTCCCCACACGGATTCCTCCTTAGTTGAGGACTGGCTCTTCGGCTCCTACGGCCACATTTTCATAAGAAGTTGAAAGTGAAGGAGGAAATGCTCCTGTTTTAAAGTTGCCAAGACGTACTTATAGCTTCTCGTAGCCCAGAACCTAATTACATGAGCATGCTTAGCTGTCAGGGAGCCTGGGCCATGAATTCTTTATCTGCTGGCTTTCTAGGCCACAGAAACACAACTATGGGGATTTGGACCCTGAGCAAAAGTCAGAAAATCGAACTCATGCAGTTGTTGTCGTCTAGACAGGCGAGGATGAAAAGACTCAAATCGCCAACAGTGTGAAGGTTGTGTATCCTTTTTGTTTTTGAACCAATGTTCTCTGGTGAGTTCTCATTCAATAACTAGGCATGTGGGTGCTGTCCAGAGCTCTGGGCCTAGAAAAGCGCTTCCAGAATAGCCCTTGCTATCTTCCCACGGCCAGAGGAAGGGATTGGGCAGAAAGGCAGGTGTGTATCAATGTGCACACTGAAGAATGGCGACACTTCACTAGACTCTGCAAGCAGAGTTTTCAGAGAAGACGAATGAGCTACGTAGACATAAGGTGATAAGGAGGTGCCATAGGCTAGGAAGGAGATTCACATCCAACCCATAAAAATCAGTAAAAGGATACCAAAGATATGTTAGCAGGAAATACATGGATTTGGGTCTTAATGGTATGATTACCCCATAAAAGAGATACTTGATCAATCTGACTACATTGGACATTAAGGGGGGAAAGTCTGCTGGCACAAACATCATGAATAAAATCAAAATATGAATTAGAAAACAAGAGAAGTATTATATATATATATATATATATATATATATATATATATATGATTGCTATTGGCTTTCTCTGCCACAAAAACTTAGTTAGTATTTTGTCTCACACAACTATGGGGAGTGTGATGGGGAGGGCCAGCCCATTGTGGGTGGTACCATCCTGGGATGATGGTCCTGGGTGCTGTGAGAAAGCAGGCTGAGCAAGCCATGGGAAGCAAGCCAGTAAGCAGCACCCCTCCATGGCTTCCGCATCAGCTCCTGCCTTCAGGCCCCTGCTGTTTGAGTCCCTGTCCCGACTTCCTTGATGATGAGCAGTGATGTGGAGGGGTAAGCCAGATCAACCCTTTTCTCTCCAGCTTGCTTTGGTCATGTTGGCCATGGTATTTCACCACAGCCATAGAAACCCCAAGTAGGACACTAGCATTGACATGTTGGTGTAATCCCTTCTCCTGATGTATGGGAGGGACCCAGTGGCACTCTTCTAATAAAAGAATATATAACCAGGATGAAAGAATAGTTTCCGGATGAAGCTGTGAGAAGGTTCTGGTTTCTATCCTTCTCATTCCCTCACTCTTACCCTTTCCCTTGTCATTCTAACGAGCCTCAAGTACCCCACTGTAAGTGGTCAGTGCAGGGGATGTGAGAAAAAGCTGGGATCTTCCAGCCAGCAGCAATTGAGGACCTGGAGCCTGCCAATAGGCTGGGCATCCAAGGAAGCTTGAAGCAGGTTGTCCCCTAGTTGAGCCTGAAGGTAACTCAAGGCTTAGCCCCATTTACACGTTGACAGCCTTGTAAGACTGAACCTGTGGCTCCAGCCCAGCAAGGCCTTGTTACACAGGCATGTGAGACAGCAGATGAGTTATTTTCGTTTGGCTGTTTGCTTGCTTGCTTGTATGACATCACTAAGCTTTGGAACAATCTGTCATAGAGCATTAGAAAAGTAAGAAAGATTGAATAACTGGAAAAAGGAACCTGTCTTGGGTAGTAGCCACAGGCTGAAGGATTTTGAATAACAGGTTACAAAAACAGACTCTTAGTAATAATTTCCACCTGGATGAGGCTATCAATAAGCAAGTGGGGCACCTGCTGCTGGAAAGTGGCAGAAAGGGACCCTTGTTCCATAGTGGTAGAGATCCTGACAATACTACTCCTTCTAGCAACATGGAGAGAGGAGTTTGCAGAATGAACTGGGTGGTATTCTAAAGGGCCGAAGCTGCTGCTCACCTTGTTTTTAGTCTAAAGAGATGTTCATTTCCACAACTATAAGCTTCAAACGCATGCAATTTTATAGGCACACATACATATAAATACATGAGGAAGGAATGGGAAAGTATATAGCATTCAAAGAAAACTTAAATCAACAGAAACTGTCCTTAAGAAAGACCAGATGCTGGAATGACAAAAGATTTTTAAAACAATAGCCTTATGGATGTTCAAAAACAACTAAATAGAGATGTGAAGAAAAAAATCAGGAAGTCTGGCAGTGGTGCCACACACATTTAATCCCAGCACTCGGGAGGCAGAGGCAGGCGAATCTCTGTGAGTTCAAGGCCAGCCTGGTAGCAAAATTACAGTTATCAAGTAACAACAAAAAACAATTTTAGTGAGTCCCAGAACAGACTCCAAAGCTACATAGAGAAGCTCTGTCTCAAAAAACCAAAAATAAACAAAAAATAAATAAATAAAAATAGAATCCTGGCTAAACTATACAATAGCAAAAAAAAAATATAAATTCACTGGATTAATTAAAGGATGATTTGAGAAGACAGGAGGAAGAAACAAAATTTGAAGTAAAGATAGATGAAATTATTGAGTCTGAGAAACAGAAAGGATGGGAGGAAAGTGAACAGAGCGTAAGGGGTACAAGCAGATAAACTTGCATTACGGCAATCCTAAAAGGAGAAGAGAAACTAAAGGCAGGGAATATTTGAATAAATAGCAGCTGAAAACTACTGAAATCCCATGGGAAACATGGTAGAGTCATCCAGTAAGCTCAACAAACTCTACCAGGATGCTCAAAGAAGCCCAAGCAAAGCACGCTATTGTCGGAGCCACTTATTCATGCTAGTATTCTACCATAAGGATTCCAGTAGTTTCTCATCAGCAGTTTTGTAGGCCAGCATGCAAGTGGGCTGGTAAACTCAAAGCACTAAAATTTACAACAGAATATACGCAGCTGAATCATCCTTCAAATATGAAAAAGGAAAACATTTGCAGATAGATCAGAGCTGAGTGAATCTATTAGTACATAAACCTGTCCTTCAAAAATGTCCTTCAGTGGCTGACTGTCCTGGCCAGGCCTTTAATCCAGGCCCTTGGGAGGCAGAGGCAAACCGTTTTCTGGAAGTTCCAGATTAGATTGGTCAACAGCAGTGGTTCTGAACCTTCCTAATATTGCGACCCTTTAATACAGTTCCTCACATCATGGTGACCCCCAATCATAAAATTGTTTTTTGTTGTTACTTAATAACTGTAATTTTGCTGCTGTTATGAATCATAATGTAAATATCTATGTGTGACCCCTGTGAAAGGGTCATTCCACCCCAAAGAGGTTATATAATCCACAGGTTGAGAACTGCTGATCTACAGTGTGAAATTCAAGGCCAGCCAGGGCAACACAGTAAGTGCTTGTATGTTGTGGAATATTAGTTAAAGATGTGTTACATTTATTTATGCTGTGGAATATTTGTTTAATGATACAAAGATGTGTTGCATTCTTTTATGTTACATTTGCTTTAACTCTGTGAAGCTGTATTACTTTGCCTGTCTAAAACGCCCAATTGGTCTAATAAAGAACTGAACGTCCAATAGCAAGGCAGAAGAAAGGATAGGTGGGGCTGGAAGGCAGAGAGAATAAATAGGAGGAGAAATCTGGGGGAAAAGAGAGGATCGAGGAACAAGAAAAGAAGAAGAGAGGACACCAGGGGCCCACCACCTAGCTATGCAGCAATCCACAGAGTAAGAAGAAATGAAAAGTGTACAAAAATAGAGTAAGATAAAAGCCCAGAGGCAAAAGGTAGACAAGATAATTTAAGAAAAGCTGGCTAGAATCAAGCCAAGCTAAGGCTAGGTACTTATAAGAAAGAATAAGACTCCATGTATTTATTTGGGAGCTGGGTGTTGGGCCCCCCCAAAGAGTAAAGATCAAAGAATAAAGAGTAAAAAAGAAAATAACCAACTATACTTGTCTCAAGAATAACAGCAAATAAGCCTGTTAGGTTGGAATGAAAGGACACTAGTGAGAAACTTAAAAGCATAGAAAGAAAAGAAATATCTCAACAAATGCACACATGAGCAATTACAAAAATTAGTTTAACTTTGGTTTGAAATTCTATTTTCCACATAACAGACTAATAATTTTTAAGTTATTAGTTCAAAATCTAGTATTACTATAGTTTTCTCTGTAGCTCCACTTTATTTTCTGTATGTATAAGAAATTAATTCAAAAAACAATTTTTAGTCTATGGCTTTGGATCCACAATATACACTATGATGTCAGTATCAAAATAATGAGGTACAAAGCTGTACTGTAGCAATGTCTTTTTTGCTTTTGTTTTTAATATAAATTCAAATTCGAGTCCTATTACTTGGAGATATTAAATGTTAATCGTAAGAAAATAGTCACAGAATAAAAAGAAATGAAAAGCAATTAAAATGTTCTACTATTAAAACAATCCCCAATGTGTTAGCTTCTTTTCTGTTGCTGTGATGAGAGTAGCCCAACCAAGAGGAACTTAACAGAGAAAAGGTTGAGTTGGCTCCCAGTCCCTCACTGTGGGGAAAAGGTTGAGTTGGCTCCCAGTCCCTCACTGTGGGGCAAAGGTTGAGTTGGCTCCCAGTCCCTCACTGTGGGGAAAAGGTTGAGTTTGCTCCCAGTCCCTCACTGTGGGGAAGGCAAGGCAGCAGGAACCTGAAACAGCAAGTCACCTCATACCATGGTCAAAAGCAAAGAACAATGAAGTCATGTTGGCATGCTTGTTGACCCCCCCCCCCCCGTCTCATTCAGTTCAAGACCCAACTCATGGAACAGTGACACCTACATTCAGGGTGGAGCTTCCCACTTCCATTCATGCGAGGAAATTCCTTGTGGGTTTGCCCCTGGGTAAATCTAATTTAGACAGTTCTTTCCAGGAAGTAAGACTCTCTTCCCAGGGATTCTACACTGTGTCAAGACACTTGCTTTCTATCCAAAGACACAAACAAGCTCTGGAAGGATGAAAGAATCCATTCTACATTGGGTGATATAGTTCATTGGCAGCTCCTTTCAGAGCTGAATGCCATGGCTCCAATCTGTAGCACTTCTCCTACACACACAAAAGAAGCAGAAAATGATTTCTTCTATATAAACAGTAGCCAACAGAAAATAGGGGAGCTATACCAAAATAACAAAATGGACTTTAAATTTCAAGGGTTAGATAAGACAAAGAAGACAGGTTCAAAACAGCAAGAGACAAAAACTATGATTATTTATATGCTTATATTTTGTTGTCAAAATATAGGAAGCAAACTTGACAGAATTGAAGATATAGGTGGCTCTAAGTAAGTTCTAAATTACAGGAGACCTTAATAGGCCACTCTTGATAGCAGATTTTTAAAAAGAGAGAGAGCACAGGAGACCAAAAATATGGGAAATATACAGAGTAGTCAAAAGCAGAATATACATGGCTCTTATGTGCACGTGAGACATTCTTTAAGATCAGCCATATGGTAGGACACCAATTCAATCTCAATGACCTTAAAAAAGTGGTTTCATGTAAAATACTCTGACCACAAGAAGATGACATTAGAAGTCAATAGCCGAAAGTGAACTGAAAAGTTCACACATATAAACACCACACTCTTGAATGACCTGCACGCCACAGAAAAATTACAAAGGAAGTTAGAAAATACTGGAATAGCCACACAGTGTACGTGTTCATTAAAAAAAGATGACCTAATGGGCAAAAGTGCACATTGTGTAAGCCTAACAACCCAGCTCAATCCCGGCAGCCCTTGGTGGAGGGATAGAACCCACACCCCAATGTTGTCCTCTGACCTCCACATGCATGTGCCTAAAGTCAAACACACATCACACACACACAACAAAAATGTCCTAAAGAACAAAAGTCTGAAATGAACAAACTGATTTTACCAACAGAAGAGAAGGAGAGCAGATTAAATGGGAATATCAGAAGAGATTTAAAAAACACACAAACAGCTCCACAATCAAAAATTGGCTCTCTAACCTTTAGCTTTGCTGAGAAAGTAGCGGGGTGGGGAGGAGCAGATCGCCAACATCAGAAACGGAACACAGCCACTAACACACTAACACTCCACAGAGCGAACTGGACCTAGATGGAATGGATGGATTTCTAGAAGTGCAAAACCGTCCAAGACTTAGTCATAAAGAAACTGAATGTCCACATGGACCTCTAACAGCAAGTAGAGTCGCTCAGCAGCTATGCCTTCCCTGCAAAGAAAAGGCCAAAGCCGCTGGCTTCATGCATCTTACCAGACATCTAAAGCATCCAATCCTTTCCAGCCTTAAAGCATTACAGAGAGAGGAGCACTTCCTCACAGTTTGAGAGAAAGACTGCCTTGACACAAAGACACACAAAGTTACAAGGAAACTACAGACTGACAAACCTTATGAACTTTGAAACAAAAATCCACAGCAAATTACTACTAAACTGAATTTAGCTGTATGTGGAAGGATTCCATCCATTGTCTCAACTAGCTGGGACTTACTCCTGCAATGTGGAGCCGGTTTAACATATGAAACAAAGTAACATACCATGCTGGTAGAATAAAGAGAAAATATATTGTCTGTATCTTTGAATCCTTGTCTGATTCAGAAAAATCACTGAATAGCACTCAATCTCCTTTCATAATAAAAGCACTCAACTGGCTAATAGAGCAAAACTATCTGAAGACCCCATTCCACTTTGACTGTGAAGTACTCCTTCCAAAGCGCAAGTGTTAAAGGCTTAGTACCAGATGATGGACTTGGAAGAAGTGACTGGATCACGAGATCTGATTTAGTCAATGAATTAATCCAATGATGGATTCAAAACTTGATGGCACTATTGAGAAATGATAGAAACTTTAGGGTTGACCTAGCTGAACGAAGTTGGTCACTAGGGTATGTTTTAGATTTCATCTTGTCTCTGGTACCTTTCTCTGATTCTTTTTTGTCTCTTGGCTGCCAGGAGGTAAGCAGCACCCCTACCATACAATCTGTCTTCCATGATACTCGGCCTCATCTCAAACCCAAAGCACCTGACCTTGGATTGAAATCATCACCATTGTAAAAGAATAAGACCTTTTTCTCTAAGATTTGGAAGGAGGCCAAAAGAATGGTTTTGTCCAGACATTAAAAATCTTCTGGAAGTTCAAGCTAGAATAATTATACAAGAGAATGAAATAAAGGCCACTCACATTGCAGAAGTAAAATTATCAACTCGTAGAAGACATTATTTTATATAGACAGAACTCTAAAGCTTCTACCACAATATCCTGTTAGCCATAGAGAATTCTCTACAATTACAGAACACAAAAATTAATACTCCCCCCAAAATTGGTTTTATATACCAGCAATGAACAATCTAATAAAGAAGAAAATTCTATTTACAAAAGTATCAGAAAAATATTAGTCAAGGAAAGAGATTATATGTATAATAAAAAAATTAATAAATTTTTAAAAGGCATAAATAAACAGAAAGATAGCCCATGTTCATAGTTGACATGCTTAATATTGTTAAGAATGTTATTATTACTCAGTAATACACATATTCAATGGAATTATTACCACAATCTCTAGAATATTTTTGCATATATAGAAGACAGCCAATCCTAAAATAACTACCTAATCCTAAGGAATACCAAATAGCCAAAAAGATATTTTAAAAAAGAACAGTTTAAAGACTCAAATTTTTTGACTACAGTAATCGAAACAGTGTGAGAGGCTGGGAGATGTCTCAGGTTGTGAACTGCTTGTTGCCCAAGCATGAGGATCTGATCTGAGTTCAAATCAGAGAGCAGGGTGTGGCATCATGTGACTATTTTCCCAGCATTGGGGCTTGACAATCTATCAGAATTGATGGATTCCAGGCCCAATGAGAAACCCTGCCTCAGACAGTAAGGTAGAAATCAATATAGGACTGTAGCTAGTGTTGACTTTTGGCACTAGATGCACATACATACACACACATGCATGCATGCATGTATACACACATGTATGTACATATAATATACAAAGTGATGTATGCATACAGACAGATTTGTAGGCCAACATGGAAAGAATAGACAGTCAATAAATAAACTCTTATGTACAGTTGCCAAGACCTGAATTATGCCCTATTCCGAGTTCACTTGTGGAGGTCCTGACTGCTCCTTTGTAACTATTAATGATAAGAGCTCTAAGGAGGTGGTTAATATTCAATGAGGATGGGGCCTTAATCCAACAGAACTAGTTCCCTTATAAGAAGAGGAAGAAACCGGAGAACTCTCCACCCTGTGAGGATTTACCGAGACAGACAAGTGCATGCCAAGCTCCAACCACCATGGCACTCTGACTTAGGACTTCAAGAGTTGAATCTCTGCTGTTTCAGGCACTCAGTCCACGGCATTCTGTCATGCCACACTGCGTTCACAAGTTCAGTATCAAGTGTTCTGTCCTCTTTTCCTCAAGGGAGAAAATTCTACTCAATGGGAAAAAGACAATCTTTTCAATAAAGGGTGACGGGAAACTAGATATTCAAATGGAAAATACTGAAGATACACCATTATCTTAGCGTATACAAGATGAGAGATGAAAGTGGATGAAAGACCTAAACACAAGACAGAATTCTAACACCATCCGAAGTCTTATGTTATAAAAGTACTGTGACATTGGACTTGACAATGACTTTTTAGATATAACACTAAATAAGTCAGATGTTAGGAAAATTTAAAACTTAACTATATCAAAGGATATTACCAATAGAGCAACTTCTAGTAAGGTAGGAAATATTTTCAAATTGTATATCCAGTAGGTTTTGGCATCTATGTTATACAAAGAATCTCTAAAACTCAACAACAACAATTTTTTTGAAAAAAGCAAAATCCTTGAATAGATATTTTTCCAAAGAATATTTACAAATAGCCAATGATGCGAATGTGAAGATGCCCAAATTAGTGGTTATCAAAGGGCTATGAACAGAAACTAAGCCAAGGTACCTGCTCATCCCCAGCAGGAAAGCTTCTGTTAAAAAGCTTTTTGTTTTAAAAGTAGCCAATGTTGATGAGGGCAGAGAAATCAGAAACTGTATTTCTGGTGGATATGCAAAATGGCACCTCAGATGCAGTCAACAGTAAGGTGGTTCCTCCAAAAATTAGAAACAGAATTATAATATGATTCAGAGATTCAGTTTCTGGGCATGTATGCCATGTAACTGACCAAGGAGTACTGAAGAAAGAGTTTTACACTTGTGCTTATAACTGAATTATTTACACTCTGTCTAAAGGTAGAAGCAACTTAAGTTTTATCAGCAGATAAACAGAGAAGCAAAATGTAGCTCACACCCACCCACCACCCACCCCACCCACACACCATGAAATGTGATTCTCTTTAAGAAATTCTGGCACATCTACAGCATGATGAACCAGTCACCAGAAGACAAACGTTGTATTATCCCATTTCTATGACTTCTAGTTAAACTCATGCGGACAGAAATTAGGATGGTGGCTGTCGAGGAAATGTGGAACTCCTGTTTAATGGGCAGAGAGATTCACTTTTGTAAAATGAGACGATTGCGGAGGTAAAAAGTGGTGACGGCTGCCCAATACGAATGAACTCAACACCAATGAATGTAGATACTTACTTTTTTTTTTTGAAAAAAATTAATGGTTCAGGACTTGGTAGTTTTAAAAGTTCTCAACCTCAGAACTAGAGAAATGGCGCAGGGGTAAAGAGCACTTGCTGTTCTTGCAGAGGACCTGGTTCAGCTCCCAGAACCTACACAGTGACTCACATCTGCCTCCAACTCAGGTTTCAGAGGATCTGGTACCCTCTTCTGACCTCCACAAGTATCAGGTATATACATGTGATGCACATACATGTAGGCCACCACATAGACTTATAAAATATAAAATTTAAAAGCTTTCAATGTCTTCATATTTAAAAGGTAAGATACTGAGAAATGACATCGAAGAAAATTTTGCATTGTGGGGACCGCCAGGGGAGCCATGGCTTAAAGGCTGTGCCAAGGGTATGGCTATCAGAAGGTTTTAGAGATTAAGAAAGATGAAAGGTGGTATTCAGTAGCCCACTCAGTCACACAGAGGGAAACTGTGCTTCCCAGATCTTCTCCATCAAACAGGGTCTCCGGGAAGCTTAAAAGCTCTGTCCCTTAGACTTCTAAACACGAACCTAAGGAGGAAAGGCTTGCCTGGAAGATTTCTGTCCTGACTTTTGTGGAATTGAATCAACACTAATGAGACTTACAAGGAGCCTGTGATGTCTTTGTAAGAATCCTGCCAGCTTGCACAGAAAAGGACAGGATGAAAAGTACAGTGCAAAATTAAAACAAGCCGTGGGATCCCCAAGTTCTACTGAGAGGAAAAGCTGGAACAAGGTAACTGTAACCCACACTCCCTTTCTGAAGAGGAAAGGCGACTCAAGGTGAGACCGGAAGCCCAGACCACAAAGCCAAAACCCACAGAGATGCTCCTGGGTCCTGATTGCTAAGCAAAGACCCTCTAACATCAGAGCATCTGAATTTCACAACTACAGCGAACCTCCTATTTTCCCTGTTTTTTCCCTCCTATTTTCCCTGATGGGGAGATCCAGTCCCCATCTCTCTACTATACAGGGGGTATTATGGACAGGGAAGACTTCATAGATTGAGAAGAATGAATAGAACCAAAACACCAGGCATTGTGAAGGCTTTAATATTCACATGGACACGAGTCAGGTGCTGAGTGTATTTTGCATAAATGAAGGACATGGGTCACGGGGAGACACACAGAAGAAAGACTGTGCTTGGAAGCCTCTAAAATGGTCTCTAATAACCCCTTGTTCCCATAGGAGCACTGTCTTGCAATTCTTCCCTATTTGCATGCTGCAGGGTGAGAGGAAAAGAATGTGTGCGCGCATGGGAGCAGAGGCAAATGTTGGCTGTTGCTCCTCAGAAGCCAACCTTGTTTTTGTGATCTCTTGCTGAGATCTGGGCCTTGCTGATTTGGATAGACGGCTAGTCACCAAGCCCCGAGGAACCTCTGCTCCCCACCTCCCTAGAGCTGGGGTATAAACACAGACTATCATATCTGACTTTCATGTGGTGCTAGGAACCAACATTAGGTCTTCATGCCTGCTAGTCTTGTGTCTGTTTGCCGCAAGCTAGAGTTGTCTGAAAGGAAGCAACCTCAATTGAGAAACCGCCTCCATAAGATCCAGCTGTAGGGCATTTTCTTAATTAGTGATTAATGGGGGAGGGCCCAGTCCATGGTGGGTGGTGCCACCCCTGGGCTGGTGGTCCTGGGTTCTATAAGAAAGCAGGCTGAGTAAATCATGGGGAGCAAGCCAGTAAGCAGCACCCCTCCATGGTCTCTGCATCAGCTCCTGCCTCCAGGTTCCTGCCCTGTGTCTGGGTTCCTGTCCTGACTTCCTTTGAGGATAAACAGCAACATGGAAGTGTAAGCCAAATAAACCCTTTCCTTCCTAACTTGCTTTGGTCATGGTGCTTCAGGGCAGCAATAGAAATCCTAAGACTCATGGCTTTATCAGACTGAGCCATCTCCCCAGCCCCTGCTGGTGATTTTTTATAAAGGAAGATGAGATGCCAGTTCCCAAATTACAAAAAGATTGTGGATTCCATCTTCCTACTCTCTTGCTTTTTGCCCTCACTCACTCTGGGTGACACCATCTTGTCACACTGTAAGCTGCTCTCTAGAGAGGACAGTAAG